>HG995397.1:7380008-7980008 GCA_905333125.1 Pheosia tremula
GGGTCGTGTCGCTAATACCTACTGTAAAAAAATAGATTTATTATATTTACATGATTATATTTTTAGATATAAATATTCATATCGTATCTAGTGCGCATCGTGATAGAGATTAAACGTGTAAAACATCAAATTATATGTCTAATGAAGTGTTCAACTGTTCATAATGATTTAACCAAAACCATTCGCACTTCAGTAAACTGGATATTTGGGAATCAATGATAGATAATATTTACCTAATGTGGTATAGAAAGAATATGCTACCAAAGTACCTATTTTGGACCAGTACTGGTATGCGTAAGATACGCAACCACCTAGCCAATTAGGTATCTATATTAAATTTCTCTTCGAACTGCTCCCGCGCATTTTTCTTCGTAATAATACCACCGACTTTGGGTTATAATAAATATCTCCCGTTTCAAAAACAAACATAAGATACATGGAATGAACCGGTACATGGAAAACTTCTCGAATAAAGAGCTTTCGGTACTTACTGAAATGTAGCAGACCAACTGTTGAAACTTATAGTTAACCATTGGTAGAGCATCCCTGCTAATAAAAACGTGTCTTAAGGTAGGTAGATACTTTCGTAAGGTATTATAAGTGTAGAAAATACCTACTACCAAATTATACATAAAACATAATAATGTATATGTGTAATTTGAACACTGCAGATTAAAAAGTCAACGAAAACAAACGAACAATCGTGTGAAATCTAACACGAATATGCACTATTCTATCCCTCGTATTCCTACTAGTTCTTGATCTCGTTAGCTTAATAGTATATTATAAATCAAGCGATACGGATATGTGTACAAGATAGCAACACGAGTGAAGCGTGGGCTAGGATTGGTCTAGAGGATCACCCCGGGGAGCGTTGCGATGTCGGCGCGGCCATCGGGGGTGCGGCCAAGGAAATACTCCAAATTTCGATCTTTATCTCCAGAGTCTTGGCTTTTATTTTCATGTGATACGTGAAATAAATTGATTGAGTAGGTATCTACTTAAATCATTTAATATTTCGTAAATAACAAAACAAAAAGAAATATCAACACTCTTGCTACGATACTACGACACCCGTTTACATTAAAATAACTTAAGCACCAAAGCAAACAGCAAGTGCTAAGTTCGTACAAATAAAAACAAGCCAAAAACGTGCGCCACACAAATTTTTCTAACTTAGAACGAAATTCAAAACATGAAGGCTGGTAAGGACAAATAAGAGTTAAGTGAACGCGAGCTGTGTAAATGCTTTGGACTTGGTCGACCTATTCTCCAACGGGTCTGATGTGTTCAGCTAGCACGTTTTCGTATAAGTTAAAGGCAACACGGATACTGTTCCTGAGGAATGTCATCTGAAACTATGTAGAGTAAGTATGTAAGTAGGTAGGTAAATTATAACTATAATCAAAATTTATTATTAGTAATTTCCAAAAGATTATGACGCTAAAACGACTTCCAGGTTTACTTCATCATTTCATACTATTTTTATATCACCTTATACATACCTACCTGAGTATATATACCTTTATACCTATGAAGGTTAGCATGAATGTGATACCGATCAAGATCATGTATAAAATAGAGTGAACGGTTTTTTTATGAAAACTGACCCCTAACTTGACACCGTACACTCAGTACGGTTCTAGTACTACTACTATTACTAGTACTAGTACTAGTAGAAATTTACTACTCGATTAGATTTCTAGTTATTTCATTACTTTCTATGAGGTAAACTTCTGAAAATATTTTACAAAACGTAGATAGCTATTATAAAACTTGTGTAACATGTGTTATTATACTTTCAAGGAAAAAGTGTGACCTACTTTTTAACTCTGTAATACCACAGTTATAACACAGATAATAGCAACGACTTGAGACTTTTATTTGAGTCCATTCGGTTAGGATTTAGAGGCTGTTAACGTCATTATAACCGCAATTTAGTCGCGCCGCCGCCGCAATGTTATCAAATATTGTTAAAATCACCACATTTTATGTATTACGACTCTCTCATGCACTCTTATTTTGTTGAATTGTTAGATATTATGTCACCGTTCAACCTTTTTTTATATAAACGAAGTACATAACTCTTTCCGTATGGAACTTAGTGGAAAGGAAAGTTTATAAAGACATTTTGTTGTGGTACATAGCTCCCTGCTTAACGATATAGGAAGGCAACTATATAAGATAATGTTTTGTAACTTCCATCTTTACGTAGCTTCCTACTTTACGGCTCTAGTTATTCCTGCACCTTACAAGAGCTTTATCGCTAGATGAGAAACAAACGCATCTCGTAATTTATAGCTCATCACGTACGACTTAGTGATTAAATCTCGCACAGAAGCTGTATAAGACCTGAAGTGTCATTATCATGTTGTAACGATATCCGCCTCTCCATGTGCCGTGATACCCGGCTGCCGTCAAGACTCTCATTGTTCCCGTCTCACTTTTTAATCTGGAGACGTCGAAAGTAAGCACAACACTGAAATGCATCTTGCTTTCTTTTGTTCTATTTAAATCCAACGATATTTTTATACTTGGTCATCGAATTTCCATCACGACAGAAAAATCTGTCAAATTTAAAATCTATAAAGGTTCAGAAATACATAATTAGAGGGACCGTATTTATCTAAAGACTCGCTTCGACTGCACGTTCCCTGGCGTAGGACTGACTAACATAGCTGGACAAATCATAGCTTTATTACCGAGTCAGTGTGAGGCCGCTCGTAATACATCAACAGGCATAAAGAAACAGGCTCGCGATCTGTACAACTCTGGAATTTTCACCTTGTCATTCTACATGCGTGTGAGAATTGCGCTGCCATTGTGAGCGCGCCATTGAAACAATTGAGATGAATATTGTACGCAAGATGTGAATAACATACATGCAATATGTGAAAGTTCGGTATCATATATATCTCTTCAACATACAATAGATGTGTATGACGCGACTAAAAGGCTCCCTTTTTTGTTTCCAGACACTAATTAACGAAATACTGAGATGAATTCACCAACTTTTATACTTACGTTTTTTTTACTAGTTAGGTATATATTAACCGGTGACACCATTCTAAAAAGGGGTCATAATAACATTAGACATAAAAACTAGTTTTGCGGTATCTCACAAACGCGGTGTATATTAAAATTTGCGGGAAAGCAATAGACATACCAAGCATAAGGACCGTTTCGACAAACTTTTCACCATCTGCATGCGAGCGGCTCCAGTTTGCAATAAACCCACAGGGGAAATACTGCAGGGGCTTTTAGGCGGACAGTCATCGTACCGACCACAAACGCGGATTCACGCTTTGCATTTGGAAAAATTAAAAGCGTCATTTTCAATGCGATCAGAGAGCTTTTCCCACAGTCGGCGCCAGTAATGGCCACTCGAATACGAAAATGCGCGGCGTTTTTTGTTGCCGACACCTTAGTAATGAGCACATATTTATATTATCGAAGTATAAAATGCAAAAATTAAGCTAAGATCTCCTTTCCTCTCACATAGACGCATATATAATAATGGCATTTCATCACGTTGATGACTTGGTGGGATGAAGCTTTTATTTCATCTAAAAACCGTTCACTCTATCGCTCAGTTTCACGGAATAATTGTACGGTTCACACGAGGACAAGGACAGAAGGCAAGTAACAAGAAGCAAGTGTTCTTATCTATAAAATATTTCCCACTGCATTTAAAGTTCTATTACTTACGGGGTAACCATCTGACCGGATGATTATAACGAATGAAAATCCTTATACGCCTACTTATCGATTTCATGATTTTGAAAATTAAATCGAGTCCATTGTAATTAAGATACCCGTTCAATTGCACCAGCTGTAATGAAGGAAGATTTTATTCTGCAGAATAATCCCCATCGCTCATAGCGTGACGAAATAAAGCCTAAAACTCCGAGGATCCACTATTCCGAACCGGTGGGAACATTTGACTATTGATAAGTGATTTTAGCATTCGTGAATACAAAAATATATTGATTTAGAATATTCAAAATAAGCTTCGGAATTCCTCTTTATAATAATTATGCGATTTAAATATCCAGCGGGTGGAAGGGGCGGCCGCGAGCCCGCTGCGCCACGTGCGACCGACCCCGAGAGCTACAGCCCTTTAAATACCCACTAATAATAAAAGTCAACGAGGGAACGACTTGTAACAAATTGCATTATCTGCCGAAATGGCCCTTGAAGAGCATCCACGCAGCCGCTCCGTAACGTTAACTCTTTCCCGTTTTGACCTCCGCGAAATTAATTTCGTAACAGAAAATTGAATTTTTGTTTCCTACGAAATTAAGTAGATTTATCTCCTTATCCGATTACTATTTCTGTCAGGTGCCAAGTCACACTTCAGCGAACATTTTTACGAAATTAGTAAGACATCTTAGTTAAATATTTAAAGTTATAATTTAAAATTCATTATCTATCCAGACAATTTTTGTTTGAAATGCTGACGCTGTATAAAATTATATTATTGTCTATGTAGTCTACGATCAAACTACTAACTATACTATTCTATTACTATACTATTATCAATTCTCTATTTCGATTACAACAGCCCCATAATCAATAAAATGTATCGCTGTATCGACGACCTGATTAGCGCAGTTGGTAGTGGCCCTGCTTTCTGCACCGAGGGTCCCGGGTTCGAATCCCGGTAGGGACTAGCTTTGTGTGATGAGCATGAATATTTGTACCCGAGTTATGGATGTTTAATTTCTATATAATTATTATACACTGAGTTCGCCCTTCGTATCTATAATACAAGCGTTGAATAGTGTGGGACCGTACAGTTGGTGTGTTCGTCTGGAGGTATATTATTTTTAAATGCGCATAACACGTGCGCTAACGACATTGATCCTGACTCAATGCAAAAAGGCCATACTGCAAAATGTCCGTACAAGCCTCGCGAGGCTGCGCGGTTAGTGTGGACACGGCTTTTGTGGAATCACATACTGTAAAGTTTGTAGGCCCAATGCTGCATACATCCAGTGCCTATTGTAAGTACTTTAGCGCAAGATTAATTAGGTACATATTTCATAACCCCTTACCACAATGCGCAATTAACTAAAGTCATTTGTGTGTAAGTGACTTTTTTTTTATTACATTATAGGCAAGTATTTGATCTCGATCTCACCTGATGGTAAGTGACGATGAGATCTACGATGGAGCATACTTGCCTAGGTAGGAAGGCGGCAGTAGATCGAGACGCTACATTCACTAGGCACATGCAGCGCAGCTGATCTGACCCGCCATCCATGACTACTTGATTATTTAATGGTAAATAAAGGTAACTGATATTACGAGTATACAGTTACTTTTCATTTTGAAAACAAGTCAGTCAGGTCAACAAGTCAAGGCATACTGGAACGAATAGCGTCCTATGGAGGAAGTCCAGCTCTCGGTAATATTTTCTTGTCAGGAAGTGGCGTTTCGTTTGCCTAACGACGTCTACGATCTCCTCGGGGATAGCTTTATCCGTTTCATAGTATCCTCTGACAACTAAGCCGCTATTAATAACTGGTATTACCATAGCCCCAAATTTATAGAAAAATGTTTTCGTCTATTTACAATGGTATAAAAGCACTTTTGTTATGAAAAATGCATTATAAATTGCTGAAAAATTCTCTCAATTTGAGGGTTAATATAAAGACAATTTATTAACTTAGCTATTCGGTGTCGCTTTAAATGTCGTAGCCATACTATTCAAATTATAAACTCTTTTTGCCCGGTTTGACAAAATTAATGGAATCAAGCGTTACTTGGCGGAAATTCATTGTAAAACAATTTAAGGGAATGTCCCCCCACTCAACGTCGGCTTGCCACCCTCTCAAATTACAAATCAAATAAGTTGACCGACAATAGAGGAATTCAACAAAACTGACCTCCGCATGGTCTTAATCAAGAGTCCTCCTGTCATAAGTTTCTGGTAGCCTAAGTAATATTTAAAAAATAATGAGTCATTTCCGTGATGATTGGGCTGCGATGGAGTTAGCCATAGAAGTCGCGCGGTAGACAATTATAAAATAGACGATTGAAGACAGTATTTTGGGTGATGGGCAAAACTGCAAATTTGGGTAACAAATTTATGGGAGTTGAAAAGACAAACAAATATCTTTGGCAACCACTGAATGCAATAACTCATCTACGAATTCTTCCAAAGTTAATAAAGAGGAAACCTCTCACAACAAAATTAAATTCCGTACTCGTCGCCAGAATCCTAGTCAAACATCTGAACATCTTTCGACGCGCTTAAATCTCATAAATCTCTTTATAATAAAAACATTTTCATTCGACTTTGCGTTGCAAGATATAAGTTACTATAGGTATCTCTTGCGGTGACTTTGTGCGCAGAATCTTATAAAACCATGCAAATGGAGGCAGGAGCCTCCATTTGCACAGCCTTGCAGTTAGATATTGAGAAATTCCGCCTGCTAGAGCCCCTTTATATCTCCACAGGTTTTTGTCTAAGACTTTTTGTGAACACGTTTAACCCGTAAAGGTATTGTAAATCGTCGCAACATCTTGGCCTCGGTCTGCAACGATGGTGGCAACCGTATTTTCTGGTATTTCTGCGATCAGTATATTTATAAACTTTTATCATGGCATGTCATATTATTTTGATAAACAAGGAATTTAGCATTAAATTAAAAATGTTATCTCAATTTCGTTTTCTGTATATAAATAATAGGTTTTCATATTCTGTTCACAGCTCCTGTTTAATTAATCGCCCTTTCAATAGCTATTCATTGTATAAACAACCCTCTTTCATAGCCACGAGAAAGCATCAAATATGAAAAAAACATAATCTATTCAATAAGACCCTGTTCCAATTTAAAAATGTAGCGATATTAAGTTTTTAAATATAACGATAAACATGAAAATATTGTTAATGACAAATAAAGGGTATGTGAGGTATAAAAATAACATATGGTACTTTTTTAGACAAATCTGAAATAATAAAATGCATTTTATTTTTTATTTTTCAATAAATCCAGGAATATAAAACTACAAGCAGTGAATACTTGCGCTCATAAAAGAGTTACGTTGCTATTTCACACGAGTAGACACATCTAAAATAGAGCGGACGAATGATTTCAAACGAACTCTATAATCGTTAATCAGTCACCGAACAATTGTTTTATTTTCGCAACTCCTTCACACTTGTCATGGGCAGAATCATCGGTAAACGTCGGAGCCATGTTTTTTAATTGGAATTGGATTGGATACGAACTCTACTACTGCAAATAAAAAGAGTGTAGAGAGTCACAAACTTGACCATAAGCAAGACCACAGCTTGATTTGTACTTAGGAGAAATATGATAAACATTTTGATGGGTAATAACTCTAGATATAAGTCCACAAAACAAAATATAATGTTCAATTTTGCGTTAGATTTATTCGCGAACTAAAGGAGTCCGTAGAGGTGATATGTAGAGGTGTAACTACATTAGTGTTCATATATTAAGAGCCCTATTGGTAGGTTATACAATTTACAAAAAACTATTTTTTCTTATAATATTTACACTATTTTTTACACCTTCTTAAAATAGTCAGTACGAATAGCCCAACCCTTTTATTTGTTATTGGACTAATTTTGTTCAAAGTATACAAAAGAGCCGAGGTACGGAATACTATAGCTGGCCTCTTTTTCAGGAAAGTAGTTTACTTTCCGCTGCTATTGACACGCGGATCCTGAAAGAGATATCTTTACAAATTTTGTGTCGTATCGCCGAGGGACAGAGCGGTCCGCGTTGTATCGCCACTCTCTAGCTCTTCTCGAAACTTGAATGGGAATCCAGTTTGCGAATATCCGATATACTCGACTATGGAGCGAAGATGTGCGCTAAGGTAAATACAAACTGCAGATTGAAATTCTAGTTTGCACATCACCTGTGAGGATTGTACATATATTGAGAAAAGTGTGGAAGTTTGTGTACTTCAGTCCCATCTATAAAGCGGCACATGGCAATTAATTAAATAAAAAAAAAATTAAATAAAACTAATTTAACGAAATTTATAATGTTCTTTACGTTCGTAAAATTAGTTTTATTTCAATGTATAATAAATCAATATATAAAAGAATTGTATTTTAAGTGCACCTCAAATGTAAGTACAAAATTATTATAAATGCAAGGTATGCACTAAAATAATACAGTTTAATAATACCAGCCCTTTTAATGTCCCATTTATTGGTCACGGGTCTCCCCTTAATGCGAGGGGGATGCACTATAACACCGTTGGATAATGAATTAATCTCAAACTCCAATTGTAATGTTGTAATAACCTTGTGATAAACCTATCAAAAGTTTTCATTGTATCTAACATGTACATCTAACTAACTTTGAACATATATGTCTAATGTTCATAAATGTTATGAAGCTTGTGTCGCCAGCCTAAAGATGATAGGTACTGTGCCAAATAGTAGGCAATACATTAACGAAAACACTGTAATAAATTAGGGTGTTCTACGCGAGTTATTGCTTATATAGGGTGTCCTTGTCCTTAGCCATCCATACGCAGGAGATTGCGGTGGTCCGTAAAATTTCATTAATATTCATCGTAAACCGCGGCAAATTCATTTTTTTTGACATTGATATATGAGACGGTTCACGCATGCACGAATGTGCCCACATGATAGCGCGAATAGATCATAATAATATATTTCAAAACATAATTTGTAGTCTTTCCTAATTGAATGTCTCTTGAAGAAATAATGTATCATAAATAATGTAGTATGTAAAGGATTTGTAACTTTATTTTTACCGGTTTTGGATTGGATTTACTCATGGTAAATATTACCAATATGTTTATTTAACTGATTGATGATCTTTATGTAGATACAATATTTAATTAAAAATACAGCAAAGAAATCACTACGATATATTGTCACCTGATTTCCACATTGGTCATGCAAACGAAAATAGGCCTTGCGATCTTATGATGTACAAATGACATGCGATCGTAATGCGGTAAGGCACGTTATTGGTCGACTCTATATAACATGGTCTGCTGAATGACTTTCCAAATTCGACTTTGTGTGCCGCGAACTAGTTACATCCACACCAAACCACATTCCACATTCATAAAGACGTTATATTAGTGTCATTCTCTAGGCACGGTAGTAAAGCTCGCAATCGGGTACGTGATTATACTGTTAAAACTATGAAACGATTTTCTTCCGTTTTTAACACACACACACGCATTATCTCTGGTGTACGTTTCTGTGTTATTTTGTTACAGAAATATGATAAAATAATATGTAGCCCTGGATCTTGTCGGTAGCAATTGTGCTATCTGATTACATTTTTTTAAAACTTGCAGCTTTCCTTTGGTATTTTTGTTTTATAACGTCTAGCCTTTAAAATACTCATCATTTATAATTTTGGCTATTAATAGGCTATCAATTTTATATCATTTAAATATGCCAACCATATTAACAGCAAATTTCAACAAATTGTCAGTTGTTTAATTAATTTCACGGTTGGATAATTAAGATCGCGATCTCAAGTATCAAACTGCGGCGACAGTTCCGTTTAATAGCAGTTGTAACAACTCGCTACTTATTTAAATTGTTCCCTTTCTCGCAAACTATTTCTACACTGGAAAATGTGCTGCTCCTTTGAAATAATAATAATATACGGCGACGGTGGCTGACTCTAATTAAAGGCATGTTTCGTTTGTAGTTTCTTCTTTATTTTGTTTAATTAATTTAATTTAATACTACTAAGGAATTTGTCGACATTGAGTTTTTAGGCTCATTTCGATGAATATTTCAAACAGCATTCAAACTGCTACACAAAAATATTTTTTATATAAATTATTGTTTCCAATCTCTGCTTATGCTGGGGCGCGCGTTTGCAAAGCACTTAGTATTCAGCCCGGACGGCCGGTTACTTTATAGACAAATATTTCACTGTAACATACGACTAACACAAATAAAGTCTACCATTTTTTTTTCTTCGCAGAATTTTTTCCCTTCTATCTTTTGAAGTTGGCACTTTATTTAATGCCATACTAGTTCTTATTTTAGCGCTCAGTTGCACGATATACTGACATAATTATATGTTCCAGTGCTTTTTAAATAAATACAAAGTTGCCGTTGGTAGAGTAATGTTCAAATTTTATTTTTGGTCGTATCCATCATGAATGATGATCGGGGTTGGCGGTAGTCACTCGCGAGATTTCTCCCAGCCATCCATCTCATTCCATAGCCTTACTCACTGGATTCTAAATTTTAAGAGAAGAATACTCACAATCTTTTGACTCGTGATGAAAAACCTTTTGTAATCACTTGCCCTTAGCATTACCAAAAACGGCATTACCAAAAACCTGTTTTCAGGAGATAGATAAGTGCTTAACTTAAATAAGAAAACTTGTATTTGATCTTACATTTAATAAGAGTTTGGTGTACCTATATACAGCGTTGATGCCGTCATAAATTACTCTGGGCATATGTTTAGGCATGAGTAGGAAAATCAGCTTTATTTGTATTTATTACTAATTGTACGACAGCAGTAAACACGGACGGTGTCTATAAATGGTAATATAATGTACTGCGTGAGGTCGCTCCACCGAGCAAGCAGCGGAGAGCTCTACGCCAACAATTTACACAGAACATTATTCGGCGATGCTCAGACCACTTGTCTTCAACCACTTAATGCTGTCTGAAATTGCTTTAATGTTGCTCAGCGCCGACCGCCACTTTCCGTGAAGGGAAACGAAATTTGAGCGTATTAAAGAAACTGCCGCTTTCGAGCAATCATTTGTATAAAAAAGTTTCTCGGGCGTTAAAAATATATCTAGCTGTAATTTGTTAAATATAATGTTCCTATAGGTAAGTACTTGTATATGTTTAAACGCACTCAAAACTATTAATTTAAATAATTCCAAAGTAGGACCTTAATCGAATATGACCTCATGTTTCTGGAGGGAAAATGGCCGACATAAATATTATTGGCAAGTATACCTCTCATCTTCGATTATCCGACGATATCGCGGCCATGGCAGAATTACTAAAGAACCTAAGCCTCGAGGACCTCAACAGAGTTTTCCCACAGGCACAACTGTTGAAATTCTCTTTTGAGGTCTTCTTAAAATGGACACGAACAAGATTGAAATCATGTCTTTCATGTACAACTTAAAATAATAGCCCTATTCTCGAAATTGTGTACCTCACATTGTGTACCGTACATTACTCATTTACCTTCGGCAGATTAACCAGTTAGGTCGAGTTGAGCCGATAGATGCGAATGGTGGACGACTGTGATATGTGGAAGTCATTGAGGTGACCTACGTCCACCAATGGACATCTTTCGACTGATAGATGGATGGATGGATCTTAAGTGAGTAAGAAATTGAGCGCCCACACTAAGCGAATAGATTAATTTATCTTTGTTTTCTTCTGGAAACGAAACGATCAAATAACAAAGTTAGAAATGGGTCAGGACATTGAAGAGGGCTGAAAGCGATTTGATTTAAAATAAAATACCATTTTCAAATGATTACGTCACAACACATGCACGGAATAGATAATGTACAGGTCACAGCAATAATGCCTAATGTATTGTTATTGTATTGTATTGTTAAAAATAAAATATATTGGATTTTATCCGGTAGGTCGGTTTATTTTGTATTTTCAATCCTTCTTATGTTTTTTAAGTCATACACTGAGTAACCTAGATAACATATATTTAAAGATTTCTTATATTTACGCGAATACTACTCATTGAAATAAAACTAATTTTAAGAATTTTATCGCGGTTTATTTTTGATTTTACGTTCCGTACGTTACGTACGTTAACGTCGGGAACGTAAAATCAAAAATAAACCGCGATAAAATTCTTAAAATTAGTTTTATTTCAATATATATTTAAAGCTTAAAAAATATATATATCTGAATACTCCGAAAGTTCAAATTCCGTGAGATCGAAGGCCGCCCTATTTATACCTAAGCTATGGATTCATTATTTACATGGCCGCTACCTTTCGGCTCAACCGTGAAGTTCCCCAGAGAGAGCTGATTTAATTAGTGTTGTTGGTATAGTTGTGCGGTGCTTGCAAATAATCTGAGTTTAACTCGCGGCGCTGAGTGCGCTGTTCACATCAACGTTTTACTTTTTCGTTCTTGTTAATAGATTGTGGCTGTAACTCTTAACTCAAACAGTTGGTACTCATTTTTGACGCCGACGTACGCCGTTTTTCAGTAGAAACGCAGTTCAGTAGGTTAGGTCTTTGGAAAATATAAGTGAAAAATAAATTACCTACTCTACATGTAATTTCATATATCTTGTAACAGTTTCGAAATCATCGTCGTTACTGATATCATTTAGTTTGTACTAATACAGCGATATATTACAAACACCCAAGTGCTTCGCATTAATGTGATAAAAGCTTCCGTATCACAATTTAAAATACCTGATCATAATACTGACTCTCTCAGAACAAAGTGACTTTGCCAATAACAGCATTTCCTATTTCCGCCATGCTACCCACTCCAGTTAAGTAGACATTTATGGCAATGGCACGCCCGTAATACTCTTATGTCACAATACATTTTCACCTCCTGATAAGTGTATCCGCAGCCTTATCGCTGTCGACACGCATATCGGTTTGCTATACTAATAAAATGGCCTGTTTACTTAAAAAATAAACAGACATTGAATAAAAAATATAGGATTGCTTATTTATGTTAAAAGCATCAATTAATATATTTAATATTATACGTTAATTATGTAGTATGAAAACTCAAGGTTTATGGATGAAATGCTTCTTAAACTGGGGTAACAGAGACATAACGCCTGTTTATCTAAGTACGTACGTAGTTCTTCAGTAATGTAGTTTTCTAAAACTACTCTACAAAAGTAGACTGGCTACTAAAATGTCGTAAAGTCAGAACTATGTTTTCTGTATCTCCATGTTCTCTAAGTAGCTTCATAAGTAAATACATAAACATTACATGGTTACATGTTTTAGGGTACAATACGAAAAATGAAAACATTTATTTTTACATAACTACTTATCTTAACTGCGTTCACAGTGTTATCTTAGGGTATTCCTTCAATGAAGGCGGGCGGGCTCAGGACCATATAATTTGCATAACCAAATTCCCCGTGGCTGCGTCAAATTGATGATAGATTTCGGAGCCCCAACTCCGGTCATAATCGACGGCACGTTGATTCCGATATCACCACATGACAGGAATATATTGGGTCTTAATGTATAATATACACACGTAAGCCCTTGAATGTCCCATTGCCTGTTGGGCGCAGGCCTTAATGAGAGGAGCAGACATGATTCAGTCCATTTTTCACTGACCAAGTGCGGGTTGGTAAACTTCGCATGTCTACCAAAAACTGTTTAGGTTCTTCCGTACATGAAGGGTTCCTGATGATATTTTCTTTCACTATTACTGTCATATTTTATTATCTATTCTTAATTTAATCGTAATAGATCATAATGTTCAAGAAATCAGTATTCGTCGGTCAGCCGACAGTAAACTGGACGCGCCGTGACTCCAAGAGTAGAGTTTGCCGGGAATCCAGTCGGAAAAATTAAATTCCTCCGCAGGAGCAGCGCAGGCCAGTGCGTGCACTCACGTCCCTCGGACGCCGGACCTCGACATCGTTAAAAATAAAGCAATAAATTCACATTTGTTTGTAATTGATTAGATTACGGTAGTTCGCACGACGTTAGAGATACGTGAGATTGGAATCGAGCAAATAATTTGGGTGTTTTTTCTTTATTTTAGCAAGCTCATAAACCTAGGTAGGTAGAACCTATCTGTCTCGATAATATTGTTACGATGCGTATAAAAGAGGTAACGATTACTCTTGAAATAGTCATCGAAGCTTCTGGAAACAAAAACGCATTGTCGGGTCCAAGGTCTCCTATCGATCTGTGAAGAAAGATCTAGAATCGTCAACAATGTTGCAACCGGCTTCCAGAATATATCTCATATTATTTTTATTAAAATTATTAGTAAACAAAAGGCGAGGACAATGTAATTCCTGGAACTGGGAGTTTTCGGAATAATACCGATTTCACGAATGCAGCTACGTACACCAGAACATTCTAGCCCCTCCTTATTACCGTGTAAATAAGGTTCATTTTCCTTATGGAACATTTCTGTTATGTGGGTTTTTGTCGACACCTTTCTGGAAAGATCCACCCTCGCTATTTTCGGATTATAAATAGTGTGCAGGACCAGCGACTAGGCAGTTTCTATTTGAAAGCGATTGTGAACACATCTCTCGGAAGCGAACTAAGAAGATTATACCGGCGACTCTAGCGAATACTGTGGACTACTGTGATTCAAAGTGATTTGGTGTATTGTTGTTTGAGTGCTAACTAGTTAGTGTACTGGTGTGGACTATTTTTGCCTTCTGTGTGGAGAGCAATTAAATTCATTTTCACGAGAATCGGCATTTAATTACCCCCGCACGTAACAATATGGTCTTGCCTGCCATTATAATTATTTTCCATTGAGATGATCATACGTTAGAATACTCAAAATAAGTATATTCGATATATAAATTACGAAAATAGTTCAAAGATGCGGTATTAGTCAAAATATTCGAGGACAGCATCTCAGTGCCAAAAGTGGATTTGATTTATTACACCAAGAAATATGAAATTGCTCTCAACCTAATGTTAAACAGCTTTTTCATCGCAAAAATGCGTCAAATAAATGCAGAGATGTCTTCTTGAATGGTGCCTCCATAATTGATTCGGTCTTGAAAAATATGTTTGTAGTTATTTTTATTTGGTTTCAAAGAGTCTCTCGCGAGTCGGGTTGTTTTCCTACTTTTGTTTTACTTTTACTACAAAACTTTTACGCACAATACTATTACCATAAATCAAATATAGCGAGAGGATTATTGTGAACAAGTTGTTTTGATCTCTAACTGTGGAGACGCAATGAATCAGTGCGGGTGCGGGTTTCATGTACGAATACGATCATTTGTTATTGGAGCCTTTTGCTTGTTGGTACCTATATCAGTTAATTTAATTATTTAACAAATATTTGAAATCGTATACTAAGATAAAAAATATTATCTGAGTGATGTCACTAACTATTAGAGAAAACAATTCATATATTTACAAGTATATATACCAACAATAATCATCTATGTTACCTTCGACTAACTTTCAATTCGGTTATCTCGTCGACAATAGGCCGGTGTAAAGGATCAAGTTAGAAACAGACTTGTAAACACTCTCAAGCTAAACTTAGGTAAAATACAGAAGATAAATAGATGTCACGTTTTGGTGAATTGTTACAAATTATTGTGTTGCACAAAGAGCGCGGGGTTTACGACGCGGCGGGCGCTCCGACAGATCGGACCGACTGTAAATATTGTCGTGAGTGACTCCAAGGTTGGAACGTGATTATGCGATGTGTAAATAATTATACATACTCGCATATTCTTTACCTACCTACTTACTACAATTTTGGGTTATATATAATTTCTATACAAGAGATTGCTCCTGTGTGTTAGACTGTTCAGGCTTCAACCGTCTGCGTCTGATATTCTTAGCGCTGCGCAAACAGAGGACGGTCAGCAGCTGTGTGTTTGGGCTCTGATATACTTAATATTTTCTTCAAATACGGCATAAATTTGTAAATATATCATTAGTATTTTAAGCTGTACTCATGTCATTTTTTTAAACTTTACCCCTTTTAACTAGGTTCCGTCTTTTGACTGTACATGCTTATAATATTAATAAAGGTTTATTTATAGGCCATTGTGTAATGCCCAACTGAAAAGCACGGGCTTTCCCTCAATACAAGACGAGTCCACGACGCTGGCTGGTCCAGTACGTTAGTTGAGAGATTCGCGCGTGAAATTAAAATATCCCGCAGGAGCGAGCAGTTGTTTGGATATGATATCGTTCCCTCCAGATCGAACATTTTTACCAGCTTGACTACATATAAGTGCATTTTGTTGTAAGATATACCAGTCTAAGTAGATATCTTACCAAGTATTCATTATGTTTAGATACCTACATTTTGGTATAGCTTCGCCTAAAGTCTTAATTTCATTTAAAATTAAATTATTTATACATTTTAAATTGAAAATAATTTTTCTTTATGAAAACATCTGTATGTATATTACATCCAAGTTGCAGCGTAAAACGTTCAAGCAAACTCGGTTAACTGTATATCTGCGCGGAAAGTTTCCGCCAATAGCCAACTCTTTCCGCGTTATGTGATTCCGCCCACAGTTCCTGAACTCACTTTTGTGAAGCAGCTCCAAAATTGCTCTCGTAACTTTCACTTATAGACTCAAAATAGGTTCGTACTTCAAACAGCGTAATGAAGACTCCAGTAAATTAATGGAATGTAACTGTTATCTTAGCTTAGGCCGTATTTGAATTGTCTATCCCACCGGATTTATTAAACTAATTCTCTCAGACGCGAATTTTCTATTATATTAAGTCTGTGTGGCCATCGAATTTAAATATTATTGCAGAGTCCATAAAATTATATGAATTATACACTGATGTCAGCCCGATATGTAGATTATAGCATACCAAAATTCATAACTATTCATAACAATATTATGGAATCCCTTGCGTAACATAATATTAATTTTGTGCTATCATTTGTACTCAAATTCATATATCATTTTATCCAAAGAGACCACGCACCATTATTTTACATAGCGTTACGTTAGTGTGAGTAATTTTTATCTCCCATACACGATAGCATTCTTATATAAGCATGACAGGGATAACATGCTTTCTCAAAGACGTTACATCTAGTAGTGCCTGCTAGGCACTCTGTTTACGTAATTGTGTGTATTGTTCTGGATTAATCTGAACTACTAACACAAGTTTTCAATACAGTAAGCGATGACAACAATGAATCAGCGCTGCCATTTATTAGAAGAGTTAGTAGATACTAAAGTTGCTTCCGAACCGTCTAAAACTGACTTGAAGTTGTTTGCAGGCACTTGACTTGAAAGCCTCCGCTCAAATATCCGAGTAAACTTAAGAACCGCAGTACAGCGCCTTTATGATGAACAGTATAATGGATAAGCCATTCGAATGTTAAATAATATAGGTACATATACAAATGCTTTCATAAACGTCTGATGATTTTTTTATATCGCCGGACGAACTCACCATCTATCCGGTCCCACACTACGCAACGCTATTATGGGTACCGTACAGTGGACTGGGGGCGAACCCAGTACATAATACTTATATAGATATTAAACAACCATGACTTGGATACAAATATTCATGCTCTTCACACAGTGCTTTGTCCTCTACCAGGATTCGATCCCGGGGCCCACGGCGCAGAAGGCAGGGTCACTAGCAACTGAGCAAATCAGGTCGTCAAATATTTAGAGCGGATGTTTAAAGTATACACGTGGAGATTGTATTAATTAACAAAGATAGTTCGCACTAAAACTTGCTACATAGCTTTATAATTTGTCAGAATAGAGTCACAGTATTGGACTAATTAATTCATCAAAGAAAATACAAACCATCCAATAAACTGAAACATTTCTAGTGAAAATCTAAAATCTAAACTAGTAATTTAAAGGCACAAAATCATGATCTCACTTGGTATAAGTCGTTTCGTAAATTGGATTCACTAGGCGGCTTTGTATTTGGCATTTTAGCGGAACGCTCCTACTAAATTCAATCTCAATCAAAAAGCCACACAATTATTCGGTCTTCGTGGACATCGGTACACGAAATCGATAGGGCACACGTGTCACCAGACACGCTAATGAAAGAGCGGTCGAATGTACCGAAACTGATACCTCTTGGATCGGCATTGAAGCCTAGCTAAATACACTTACATATTATAACTATACCTACATACGAGTATTCGACGACCCTGATTAACGCTGTTGGTAGTGACTCTGCTTTCTGCGCTGAGCGTCTGACTTCGAATCCTGGTAGGGAAAAGCTTTGTGTGATGAGCATGAATGTTTGTATCCGTGTCATGGATGTTTAATATCTATATAAGTATTATATACTGAGTTCGCCCTCAGTACGTACGGTACCCATAATACAAGCGTTTCTTAGTATGGGACCGTATAGTAGGTGTATTCGTAAAAATATACCAACATATAAGTAAGTTATATCTATAATTATATTTTTTTTCTATTATACTACCCTACAAAAAAAAAATTACATGTATATGGGCATTCTGTTCTCTGATATGAAATAACCACATAAGACCCGCTCACCGCGTAAGACAGCGAATGTCGTGCACCTGCAACGATATTCCTGAACTCCAGTCCTATGTCAAATATTAAATTCCCCGCGCGGCGTATAAATATTCAAACACTTTTCTTCGTTTCAATCATAAAATGCCTTCATTGAAAGTCATTTAAAAGGTGATTGCACAAAGCCTTCAATTGTTATGAAGCCTTTGAGAGAATAGTCCCGAGGATCTGAATACTAGGAACTGTTAATTTCATTGTAAATGGCGATATTATACGAGCCATTGATATTTGACTGTTTAGGTATTAATATTTTTTGTACATAATTATGTTGTGTGATAATAGTAAGCTTGGCGTAATTTTTACTATTATTAAAATTAACATTTACCACGTAAATTGTTGATATTATCTATGTTTGAGTTAAAACTCACAAGCGATTAATTTGTACAAATATTCAATTTAATAAATGGTAATCTTAAACATTTTAGTAAGTTTGAACAAACTTCCAACACTGTTACGTCTTCTAACTGTTGAACTTTAGTTAACAAGTTAAAGATTGTTAGAATAGCAGAACGACGATCGATCCAAGTAATGATTTTCTTCGTTTGAGTAAAAGGTATATAATACTTGTTGGTGGTTACGTGTAATAACACGATATACATAAATATTAGGACAAGATTGAGCCACATTTTATAAAATTGGACCTTAAATGTAATATAAATAATAGCTCTAATAAATATAAATAGTTGACAACCCGCTAAGAGCTGTTTACAAAAAAACGATATTATAAAGTTGCCAATCATCATCTTAACGTGAGGATTTGAAACAAAATGCTGGATATATCGTTCACACATAAGATAATCGTCTATTTTACAACAATCGTGTAGTATGATACATACCCTACGAGCCAAATCATACCCATACTTCTATATACATGGAACTATAACCTGTATCTTACGAAATACGAACTCGAGCAGACTTGTATTTATATTAGTTTGGTTAGGGAACCACTATAAAGCTCAATTTGTGTTTCGCTATTTGAATTCCTCAATGTCGCCCCAGTTCTTTGTCTTCAATAATGGTGCAATGAACAAGTTGAGTCATGCATTAGTGTGTTCCCGAACGTGACCAGAACCGAAATTCATATGCTGAACATACTAATATTTATCCCTTTGAACCCGACCGCAGTAGCCGTGCGTAGGCTTCCAATTATACCTAATATATTTTACTGATCGAGAATGAAAGAAATATCTGGCATCATATAAAGTTATCATCGAATATTGTATGATGATATATACTACTAAGATTATAAAATCACTTGTCCACTAATGGCACCATTACTTAGGTTCACATATTTAGGACCTTAAAAAAACTCATAAAAACCTTATCTGTCTGTAGATGTATACGGATATTTTTGAAATTTAGATAAAGAACACAATTCGAATGCGACAAAAAATACCTATTGTACAAATCTTAAATATATGTAGGTAATTAAAAACAACGCCATCTGTCCCGATCAGGATCACTGAGCCCAAGAGATTAATTATTAATCCGCACCCAGTAATACTGTTACAGCGTATTATTTATGACTACAAGGGCACTGATGCGAAGCAAAGTATCCATTTTCGACAAAGATTTATGTTGCAATCCCAGAAGGTGTGGGTAAAACAGGGCATTAGTGACAAAACAACGGGATTTGTCGACGCGCCGCGATATTCATCTCTATCAATCAAGTGTGTAAATAACATGGCGATGAGACAGAGCCCCCGTTATCGCTGAGGAGTTACGGCCCGGCCCCGAATAATAAAACCATATCTCGGTCTACCATTTAGTGCTCTGCCTATCGTTGGTACTAACTTTTGGGATAACACCAAAAACGTGATAATTTTGAAAACTTTAATTGGTATTACTTAATAAAAGCATACCATTTATTGATCTTAATAAAAGCATACCATTTAATATTAAAACACAAGAGTACTATTCTCACACAGACACATACAGAGTATCGTCTGGCGATTTTTTTATTAATTAAGTTATTAACATAAAATAGGTAACTTAAAAATAAATATCGTTTTTTTCATAACAATTATTTTCTCAGACTTGTGCACACACACACACATGAAAATTAGCGAAAAGGAAAATAAACTCAGAATTTTATCAGCTCCCGAGAACACCAAATCCTTTCTAGTGAACTTTAATTGAAGCTTAAAAAGGTGAATTGCAAGTTTTTCCTCTTAGTAATAGTTATTCGAAGTTAATAGGGTATCATTGGTATCATTGCCGATTATCCTTTGTTTCAGATGTGAGACAGGAGTATCTACTCTAAATTAATTATCATTTAGTTTTATTTCTGCTATTAAGATGTGTGAGATGATGTGTACTCGTTGTACATACGCTATATTTGCTACCGTTCCCAAAGAACTTAGTACTGACTAATAGCGCATAGCCTTTTTCTTTAGCTCGCGGCATTCTCAGTTTTGATCCAAGCCGACAGCTTACGCAAAGCCAACATAAACAGTAGGCAAATAGTTAACAAATGAGAGTGTTTGGGCTAGACAACGTAACTGTTTGCCTCAAGTCACGTACAGACTGACCGAGCAGAGGCAGCCTCGCGAGACTGCAGTACACGGCTGTTAACCACAACACCGGAGAGGTTCGTACTGTTTATCTCCGTGATGCCGTCATGTGTAATGTAAAATATTACTTTGCTTATCTAAGTTGGAAATTGCACGTGCCGTGAAATTTACTTACACATGCTGGTACGAATAGGGTGTGTGCGTTCCGAACTGCTAGCTATAATTTCATAGAAATAAAATGCAAACATTAAATGGAAAACTGTGTACTGATGAAATTTTTACTCGAAAATTTATTACATTCCATGGTTATGTGTGTACTTACAGTTGAATTTTAAGTGAACGCATTTACATGTTAATCAATTTAGGCAGACATATCGCTCAAGTTGATATCTATATATACATATATATTTATCACAATACATTTCACAAACTTGAAAAAAATATAGTATACACCCCCGACGCGCTGTACTTTTGTAAACCCAAATCATAAAGTTAACGACTCCTTTGTACTGTTTTTAGTTAATGAAGGATTCTGTTTTATTTACAAACCGGCTTCGTAGGTATTATGTGTAGGAATATAAATTTAAAGTTTTCGCAAACAGAGCACCGACATATGGCGAGGTGTAATAAGAATAAATGGTACCCACGTAAAAGGTTATTACTGTGAGCAGATACTTCGGTAAAGAATGGCTTCACCTGTTGGTCTGAGAGCTACTATAGCGCTTTCTGTAACTTACAGCTTTTGAAATTTATCATCTGAATTCTATTTAGAATCAGAATCAGAATATTTTTTATTCATGTAAACCATTATTGTACAGTACTTATGAATCGTCAAGTTACATAAACATTATTCTACTGCTTTACTACCCGTTCGGAATGCCGTTCCTATGGAGAAGAACGGGCAAGAAACTCCATGGTTGCTCTTTTTTTTTTTTTTAAATAGATCTTTTACATTATTGAGCAATACATTGTTATAGGTATGTGAGAACAGTGTAGGAACGGCTAATCAGACATTAGCAGCAGGTCAAAAAAAAAAACAAAAATTACTAATACTTTAATATGCGATAAGTTTATAAAAGTATATATTCATGTCGTATCTTATCTCAGACATCTTGTTGAATTTTCTATGCATACCTCTATACCTGCATACCTGTATAAAATTATATCGTTTCTAGGGTAACACGGTGATTTTTTTCATCGTGCTTCAAATACTTTTCATGCACGCACTGGCACAGTCAAGAATATTTACTTCAGCAATTTCTCAATACCTGAATTTGTTCAGTCATGCGCAACGCGATTGTGTATTTATCATTCATCATGCGAAAGCCTTTCATGACGTATGAACTCCTGAACTCTGTGTATAATCAAGTAGTGAAATTATTCTTCTCTTTGCCATTAAAATTATACATGAACATATAGTAATTGAATAAACATTGAGCTATTCTGAACGATATTAATAATATAACATGCAGTGAATATACATATATGGAAGTTTTTATTAAGACATTCGATTTTTAAATGCTAGTAATAATATCGCCAGATGAACACACCGACAATAAGGACCCACACTAAGCAACACTTGTATTATGGGTACCGTACAATGGACTGAGGACTAATTCAGTATATAATACTTATTTAACATTCGTGCTCATCACACATAGATGTCCGTACCAGGAGTCGAACTCGGGACCCTCGGCGCTGGAAGCAGGGCCACTACCAAACCAAGTGCGCTAATTGAATACAGGTTAATGTAATATTCATTTAAGTAATTATAATCTTGCTCGACATAGTGGTCGTGATCAATATGTCAGGATTGGTTACTAGATTCTAACCTACAATCCTGTTATTTAAAACCGCCTACCAATGCAAACAGCGAAATAAATATGATGTTCACTAAAATCGTACGTCTTCGTGAAATATAGGTCACATCAGAACAGCACATAAACAAAACTCTTAGCTAGGGATGTGTAGAGAATATCTCGGATATGAGATTAGTGCGGGTGTCTGCGGGGTCACGTAGACATCGCGTCGAGTGTCGGCAAGTGTCGACGATGCGGCGGGCGCGGGATGGCGCGGCTTATGCGAGTGCACGCGCCCGCCCGCCCGCCCGGCGCAACGCTGCGCCCCGCCTTGCCTACAAACGCACACATCCGCTAATTTGTCGACGTCTGAGATCAACTGTGCAGGTTTTTTTTAAGAATACTAATTAACACTATATCAAACTATGCTTCCTTAACATCTTCATACCATGTAAACAATAGTTATAGTATTTTGACTGGAATCTAAAGCCAGTCGGAGCAGAATATCAAGTTTACAATTCGCAGTACCTCTTTATGCAGTTGGCTGTACTGAATCATTGGGAATTTGATAAAAATGTATAGAATACTGGAAAACCTTAGGTACGTTCCCAATGGTAAGTATAGTGTAATGTGTGATACACAAAATAACGAAATATGTAGATACTAAAGGTACTAAGTAGCTCCATAACATGTTGATTTATTTACGTTATGTTCAAGCTAATGTACTTAAAATGCAAGAGGTTAATTCGTTTTTCGTTGCCACGCGCCATTACCCAATTTTGTTTCACATTTGCTATCGTCCGCGAGTGTAATTGACACAGCATTAATCCACTTTCTGCATGCCTTGTTTTCACTCCACAAATGTGCCCCCTTGCATGAAAATATTATAAGAAATGTAAACACAATGGGTAAACGCAGGGTAAATAATTTCACCAAATTATATATATCCATTTGATATGAGATCTTATGAAATGTTTTATTAATGTAAGTGAACTGCTTTAATTTATATCGCGATGGATTCGACTTTAATATTCTTTGACTAAATATTTTGTTATTACAAATAATCCAAATATTGTGTATGTGTGTTATATTTGTTTTATTTTTAATTACAATATATTTCGCATGGGTTATTCCATAAATAACAAGTGATACAATATTTGCATAGCGAAAACTGTTTGCTGTCTGTGTAGGTTTTCGAACATAGTTTATTAGTGAAATAGTATTGGCAGTCTAAAAAGGCTTTAAAGTGCAAGTTGTAAAACTTTCACGTATTGATTTCTTATATTTACGCGAATACTACACATTGTAAATCAAAAAATCGGATTTCGGATTCCTCTAGTGAACATGGTTCCTGTAAACATCGGGAACGTAAAAGCATAAAATCTGAAAAAATAGTTTCATTTTAGTTGGAAATAAGCCGCTCTGGTGAAAACTAATGCAATAACCGCATTAGTTTTCACCAGAGCGGCTTATTTGTAATTTATATTTCCACCGGGATTTCCACGAGGTATTCATTTTTTTTTAAGTATTAGTTGTCGATGTCGGTAGTAGCTCAAAAGCCACCTTGCCCCGGCCCTCTTGCTAGCACCATACTTAATTAACCATAAATTGTATTTAAAAATTCTTTGTTTTCAGACTTTTAATTTAATATTTTCATGGATCTTTCTCGATTTATAACACCAATTTCAAAGTGTTATCCGAGCAATTTTAGTTATAAACTGTAACGGTTGAAAACAATTGTTTGTAAGACAGAACGTATAAAACTAGTATCTACACGTTATCTAGAATAACGGTGCAATGTGTAATGTAAAATATCGCTTGGCTTATCCTGTAGTGGAGGAAATTGCTGCATTAAAACGGTACCTAGTATCTACGCGAATACATGGCCAGTGAGCGAGCGCATAGAGTTGAGTTTTGCTTAATCATATTTTTGGACGAAATAAAGTGAAAACATATTACAATTGTAAAAAGAAATACATTAAGTCAAAAACCTGTGAACTTCAAAGAATTCAATTAAATTCTGACTTCACATAATTATTACAAAGGGCTAAATAAGCGCAGGTTTGAAGTAAGTATACCCTTTCCGCATCACCTGTATTATGTAACTTTGTAGCAAGTTTTCTTCCTCTACAAAGTCGTTTTTATTTGATGCTAGATTGGATTGGATTAGTTTGCAAGACACTATATGTTTCCACTATTCAACTGTAATTTATTGCCTGCATGGCACTTAATTTAGTTATCTCGAGAGGTCGAGCTCGTAGTTTGTTTTTCTATTTACTTTAATGGGCAAATACCTCTAAACATGAATCACTAAACTTTATATTTTATTGCGCATCTTTGGCAATAAATTATTTGACACAGTTAATTTATTGCGTCCCATTAGATTAAGTTTATAATAGGTGAGTACCTCCATAATTGGAGATAGGCTTATTTTCAATACTTAACTTTCACGTTCAGAACGAAGAAGGTGAAACATCGTGAGTAAACTTGTAATGACATTTGAATGACGACGTACGAAGTTCGCCAACTTGTACTGTCGCGTTTATATTTGTAAATTACATGGTAAATTTGCATGTCAATAAAACTACAAAAACAAGAATCCACCTGAGTTTCTTCTCAGTTAAGGTCGCGTTCTGATCCGGTTGAGGAGTAAAGTAAGTAAAATATAAAATAATTATTTTTAAGTGCCCGCAAGGGCCATGGGCCTATACAAAGTAAATGATTCGAGTTTGACATTAAGAGGTCTCGTTTCATCAAAATAAGCTAGCCACCCATTACATCAGCAGAACCAAACGTTATCGGTAAAATATGGGTGCACAACAATGCTTCTCTGCCTACGGTAACATGGAATAACAGGTGTGATGGTGTAAGTATATAATTGTCTATTCTCAACAGCCTATCAGTCTATCCGACCTGGTTCGTATCCAGTGGTTTCCACTTAATTTCCCAACGCGAAACACCCACCCCCTTGTGGTAGGTACAACCCTTTGTTAAGACACTATCTCTCGTTGTTTCATTCCCTTTTATACCAATGGACTCACTTGACGACATTTTTCGTAACACAAAGCACAAGAACTACTTCGCAGAGCGTATCAAGTCAGTATTATTTTTGAAATTAAATGTATTCTTTCCTGAAATGCATGAAAGAATATCTACTATTTTTGTTGTTATCATAGGATAATCATTGTTATTTGTTTTTTGGTGACAATAATATTGTTTTGTATTAAAACAATAAAGAGTTATGTGTTGATATATCAAGAGATGTGTTTCAATGGCTTATATGATGTGTTTCAATGGCAATAGCTTAGGCTCATAAATATACATGACTAAGGAGTTAGCAATTATTGCAACTTGGATTCACAACGGGAGTAGTGCTCTGCCTGCACAAGAAGTGGAACTTTTAACACACGGGACACATTTGCCTTGATACACGCATAAACAAACACAAAACATGCCCTAATATCACCACAAACCTGTCATCACGCAACTAAACATCTGGAACGCCTATGTATGACAATTCTGTCTGCATCTAAGGACACGTCCTAAACTTAATCATAATCAAAAAGCTATGTTCTCATTGGTCTGCGTGCTCACGATCAAACCGAATCGATATAGCGCACGTGTCACCAAAGTTGGGACGTAAATTAAAGAGCGACCGATTTGGTTGCGACGCGCCGACGCGACGTTGCCACTTAGCTCTGCTTAGTTAATGTTTTTCGATTTGCGACCGATATGAGTTAGGTTTTATTTTTCATAATAGGCAAAAAAAAAATTGCCTTTCGTTAGTATACAATACTAATGTTTGCTAGCGGGCCGGCCTATCGATTTTGGTCTGTTTCTCGGTTCTGAATCATCCTTGGGTGACTACCCTATTATGTATATATCCAAAGATAAGCTATAGCAGTACACTGAGAAAAAAGATAGGTAAATGCAAACCTAATAATGTAGGTAATGCAAAAAATAGTTGAATACAACCTAATTTAGGTTTTCTGAACCTAGTGTAGGTAAATAGTTTTACCTTCGATTGGGTAAATACAACCTACAGTGTTTGGTAGCGTACTATATTACGTAATTTTAACCTATTTTACGTTAAAGAAACCTTTTTTTTTACCTAACTGTTACGTTAACGGGCCGTCACCTAATATACACATTTAATTTTACCTATCACTATCAGTGAATACTACCTAGTATGATTACACATAGCTTAAAAACACCTAATAATAGGTAGCTTCGACTAAATTGTACTTAACCTAAATAATTATTTGGAATTAAAATTGTACATTCGGTTCCTATAACCTAATAAAAGGTTGTAATAACCAATAAATTGTTTTGTATAAACCAACTACATTAACATTTTCATAAAGTTATCGCAACTGATTGCAGTTGTCTCTAATTAACCTTGGCAGTAGGTTAAATAAGCCATTTTAAAGGTTTTCGTAATGAAAACCTGTGGTACTAGGTAAATATGCAAAACAAAAGTCTGTTGAAATAACACAATCCTGTTATAATATATTTGTTATAAGGTTTTAAGATATAAAACCTAATAATACCTAGTTATGCACAAGTTAAGTAAAACCTACTCATAGGTAAAATATATAAGATATACATTTAAGGATTAAATGGAGATGGTGCGGCTCATTAGGACCACGCCATGGCCTTATTTATACCTACTTACTCTGTGGCAAGAGCATAGCAAAAATCACATTTATACATTATATGCACAGTCACAGATTATCAAGTAGGTACATAATTTGGAGAGCACATATTTTTTATGCTATGTTTTTCTTTTGGTATGTATTTACCATGCTAATTTATTTAGACGGCCAATCTCGTTACACAACATTTGACGCCAGTTTTTTGGCTATTACCCGAATTGTGTGTTGCCACATCTCTATTGAATTTACCTCTATATACAAAATTTTGTGACACTAAATAAATGATGATGGATAGGGCGCCACAATGGAATAGACTCTATGCTATCTTTTTTTATTATTGAAATACTTAACTTATACATATTTTTTTGCTTTAAAAGTATTACATAAACCATGATTGATCTGTAGTGCATAAGTCATTGTTTGTTATAGCTTTCTTCCCGAAAACAAAACAGATGTAGTTGGTTCCAGTGGCCACATGACATAATCCATATTTATTATTGGCGATAAAGACATGTTTCATTTATAAAATATGGTTATAATTACAAGAATAAGTTTTTTACGGCGGATCTGGCCATCTTTTAAAAATTGTGCTAGCAACACTGGCCACTGTATAGACAGACAGTCATTTTTGCGTTCGCTTTGGTCGGGCCGGCTGCGACAGCGCGCTGTGCTGTTGTGGCGCCTTTTTTATTGCTTTCATTATACTGGGTTCGTGAAAATATGTACTGGGTTTGCGAAGTGAAGTCATGGAAGTGCTACTCAACGATTGGCAAATGCCAGAAGAAACTATTGTAAAATTACTGGTAAGCTATTCACAACCAATTACATTTAGCCCTAGTTGCGTTAGATTTACCTATTTTGTAAATGTTGATAGGTTATTGATGGTAAAATATGATTTGGGTATTGATTATATGGTTCAATTTATATTGGTATCTGCTAATATTGATGTGGTTTTAGAGCAGCAAACTCCAACAAATATTACGCGTCATCTTATCGGATGGTATGGATGGGGTCTTAGGATTTAACCCCGGTACATCAGATACCTCCTGGGTTTGTCACAAACGTCTGCGTGTAACGCCCCCCCCACAATAAAAATGAATGATGATTCTACCTATTCTATTAAAACCTAACCTAACCTAACCTGTTAAACTATTCATTCTTTAACCTAACTAAACTTAGTACTAAAGTAACGACCTAACTTATATCTATACCTACTTAAATATAATCAGACTTAGTTGTGATCTGGGTTTAATAATGGCCAAGTGTTTCGTCTAGTGATCGTGAAACCCATACGTTGTGAGACCGTTGGAAGTAACCTAAATTCTTTTAGTGAAAGATTGGTATACCTATGAATTTACCCTACTTAGAACTATCCGCACCTACATATTAAATCTAAAATACTTATATTCATTAATATCACCAATTAATATTATTCAATTGATAATAGATGTATTTAGCTAGTTTGATGAATTTATGATAGAAAGTTATCTTAGGTGTATTTTCAATGAAAGAAGTAATAGTAAAAGAATAGCGGTAAGAAATATAAAAAGAATAATCAAAGAATAGTATTAAAAATAGCGGTAAGAAAAACAAAAGGAATAATCAAAGAATAGTATAAAAAATAGCGGTAAGAAAAACAATTAGAATAGTATAAAAAAAATAGCGGTAAGAAAAACAATTAGAATAGTATAAAAAAATAGCGGTAAGAAAAACAAGCTCCTCGCCCCGCCTGTTTTAGTAGAAGGCGACATTCCAGACGATCCTTCTCCCTCCGCTAAGTCAATATAGAATTATATTGAATACATATATTGACCATAACTTTATATTATATCATAAGTAAAAACAATTATCTGATTATAACCAAAGCAGATAAACATTGCAACATTCAGGCAGCTTCCCGGCTGTTACATTAATGTTCAAACTCCAGCATCCCGGCTGATTTGGTTTTAATAATTCAAACATTCTAACTCTTTAACAATCCAAACATTTGGACAGTTTGAGACTATCAGGAATCCTCCAGCTTCCAAGTCTAGTACCATTACCAAGTACTTTATTATCCAGATTTAATTAGGTTTCATGTCACATTTGTATCTCTTACTTCACTTGAGAAGAGAATACTGATAGGGACTCCCGCCCAATTTAACCACATCTTAAAATATCAAACATTAGTATGCAAAACTGATAAGTCCAGCTAGTGACTGCTAGATAGCAACTCTATCATCTACTGTTTAGTGATTGCTATCAGGGTCTACCGCCCCATAGTGTAGCCAAATATACCAGATTCACTCACTATGTCAACTCATTTACGATATAATTTATAAGTATAGACTTTCCACCAGATTTAATCCATCCAGAATCTCAATACTGAACCAAACATCAGATTATTAAGTTATTAAATTATAATCAAATTCAAAACAGATACATTTAAATAAAGTAGAATGAATGCATGGAACAAAAGAATCTACCACTCGCTCGGAAACCTAGTCCACTGGAGAAGAGCGAGCGAGAAACTCCATGGATTAGCAAAAGAGTCCCTACCTACCTGCCTAATTGTTAATCCTACTATCCTATCTCCTATTAATTTCCTTAAACCTTTGTCCCTATAGCCAACAGACAAACCGCACCAGTAGGCCAATCGCAAGTATTGAAACTACCCGCATCTAAAATAATAAAAGTATAAGAAGTTTCCTAAGAAATTCCTAGTTTCCCAACACGTATTAATTTATCTAAATCTGTATCCCTATTCCTAACATGTCCATATAACCAACAGACAAACCGCACCTACTACCAATCGCAAGTATCGACCTACCCGCATCTAAAATAATAAAAGTATATGAAGTTCCTAAGAAATTCCTAGTTTCCCAACACGTATTAATTTATCTAAATCTGTATCCCTATTGCCTAACAAACAAACCGTACCAACCGTCTAATCAATAAACCGTACCTACCGCCAGTCAACCGTATCAACCTACCCGCCTATAATAATAAATGTAATTATATGAAATATCCTATGGAAATATACCTAGCCAAGAGTCCTACACTACCTACCACTTCTAAATGTGTATCCAGCAAAACTAGAGATAAAACTCACATTTACATTTAAACATGTATGTATTCTAATCATGGTGCTATGATAGAATACCTAACTAAAGCTTTTACGGGAAGGCTGGTTAGACCTGGTTGGAGCTAGAACCCCTAACGTTCCCTACTACCAGACCGTCGCAAAGGGACCCGCAGGTCGGGGAGGGAAGCGACAATCTGGAGGCCCAGGGTTATTGATTGGGTAATATTTACATATATATAAGATAGATCGAACGGAAGCGTTTTAACTGGAGATAAGCGGAAGCAATTGCATGGCGCGCACGTGACGCCCCGCCCTCTATCAGCTAAAAAACCCACGAACGAGGAACTTGATCGACTCCTTGGCAAGGACATAATCGACCGCTGGTGCGTTCCAGGTACCCAGCCCTAACAAATGAGACTGTGAATGCTATCCAGAGGCGTACCCCTACATAACACCCTCTTGGGAACCTTCACCCAAGACTGGAAAGGCGATACACAAGCGATACACTCCCCAAAACTCTTTAAAATTCATTTAAAATTACAACATAAACCCTCTTTATTCACTGCACTAAAGAACAACCCAAATTACAATACAAATACCCTATTCAATTAATAATTAAAGACAATATTTAAAACAGGAAAAGAATATAGACAATTCAAACACCAAGAAAATATAAATGCAAAACCCAATTAAAAATTACTTACAATGAATTATACCAATGATCGCTTGTGTTGCCTGGGACCGAATTCGTAAAAAGTTAGAGACCGAAATGAATCGTGCAACGCCTTTTATAGTAGTTCTCAGAAACCATATTTCTACCCTCAACCACTAATATTTCTAGGGATGTCCCGATGTCGATACTATTTACATAAAACTGCCGGACTTTTCGCAATTCAACGAAAATATCAGCGATCCTAATAATGATTTTAAATACATAATAATGAACCAACAATTACTCCTAAATCCATTCATTATCTTTCCAAAATATCAAAACCAGATTTTATAAAGTATTCGAATTATTCTATTGTTATTAGATAAATTCCCATAAATATAACTGTGTCAAAAATGCTGTGAGAATTCTACTCGATAACTTAATGATTTACCTAACATTTGGCTTAGTCACTAACTATCCTATTGAATATGTGAATTCCGTAAATACATTCATCATGCCGACCGATCGACTTAGCCCCAACACTACTTGTATATTGTGATTTCTACTACCCTCAACTCCATAAGATTCAAGCGTTCAAAGTCACGTACGCATCGGTGTCGTTATCGCTATCAATAATGTCTATGCTCGATACTGATTGTAGTAGTATGGCATTTCACACCATCAGTATGTTGATGGAAAATAAGCTAGTTTTGTACGGATTGGGCAAATTTACACTTTTTGTAGAAAATATTCTACAATATCAATATTTCTATAGAAAATTATGAATGTTTCCTACATAACGGAATGCATCAAGATATCAATATTATCTATATTTAGTTCACAACGATGGTATGAAGCGACTCACACTATCAATAATTCCAATGAAAATATTCTAACCTAAACATTGGATGAAAGACGAATTTAATTCTATTTGCTTTAAGTTATCTAACAAACAGATTAATACAGCTAAAGACTGGCTTCCGAGCCATTATTGATGAGGCCTATGCCCTATAATGAGCATCAATAGTTCCAATTAGATGAAGAGTTTAACAATCCATTAAAATCTCTAAATAAATAGATATATAAAATTATATTTGTGAACGTGGCAGAGCGCACCCAATGCGTTCTGTTACAATCAACCCCCAAAATTTATGAAAGTGTCTCGGTTTTTAAACTGAAATAAATTTTTCATGAATCCGCATATTTTCACAAATATATAACTTCAATAAAACAACCCCTAAATCTCAATCTAGTGCATATTCTAATTTCTCAACATTTGACTTCGGAAAATTGAGGTTGTGCACGAGTGTATGTGTGCGAGTACCTACTCATGAAATGTGTTTTTAACCGAATTGGAAATAATTATCATATGAACCAGAGTCGTGAGCTTTCTGATGCAACAAAACATGAAGAAACATGGCTTCCCGCAGGCCAGTCCAAACTATGTAAGGAAACCAGTTTTCCAGGCTGGTCAATCCTAGTGATATAATGTAAGCCTTTCAAGACGAAACAGTTCCCATATCGTTCGCCAAGAACCCGAATACATTATCCTATCACAACTCAGACTACCCCATGTGCTAACAAGCAATATGCCCCCATGGCTGCTACATCCCACCCAGACCTAAATCCATAATAACAACCATTCACAACTCTGAGCATGTAGAGTGTTCCACGAAGATTCATTGTTTGCTGCCGGTATAGTACGGACTAATTATGAGATCAGCTAATACTGATGAATGTCTTCTGACCTAACCTAACACAACTCCCCCATAAAAAGTCCCTGATCGTATAATGAATTTCCGAATTCAAACATCGACAAACCGTTTCACGCCAAGATACTGTCGAATCGTTTAGGCCCCAACAAAATATTCAACATACGTCATACCACCTAAATAGCCATACGTCACACCCTAACTCATTGCTTTACGTTCATAGCTCCAACTTTTACAGCGATTCGCACCACCTAAACAATCCTACAACATTCTTATTGGCATGAAACACGAATTATTCGTATATCTAATCTAATTTCCAACCCCCAGATTGAATGTAACAAAACCTTACTTTTGGGAATATAATAACGCACCGCACGCTTTTACAAACAAATAAACCAAGTATATAAGAAAGTAATACTATTATTAGTTCAATTGCAATTATTAAATTTCTTTGGAATAATTATTATCGCTAAAGTCATTGACTCCAATAATCAAAACTACTAAACTCCTATATTTAGAAAACAAAAGTCAAAGGCAAAACCTAATGAATAAAAGTACCGCGTTCCTGTCTCCGAAACATAATGCACTCCTAAATACCTATAGTATCAGCAAATTAATTTGTCGCATTCTTCCTAATATAATACACCTCAAAATTTTAAATAAACCCTAATATTTACGATTATCGATAACTAACTACGGCTAAAACTTCAAAGATTCGGCAGCGACCAATTAGAATATCCACCAAAAATCTCTGAATTTAAATTATAATTACGATATTCAGACTTTAAATCAAGTATTTTCTAAAATTACTCAATAGTACATAAGCAAGGTACTTTATATTAAACGCAGTACCTCCTTATTTGTTAGATCTAAAATGAATAGTAGTAAAAGCAACCCTATTATAAATGGAAAACTGCTGAATTGAAAATACAGAAACACAAAGGATAACTTTTGTTGGAATTAAAACGCTTCATAAAGCCAAATCTATCAATCCAGTAATAAAATTAACAAAATTAATATTTTATGACTCAACATTAATTATACCTATCCAAACCATAAATTTGATGTTCAAATATATAGGCACAAAATGTTCCTAAATTGAAACACTACGTGAATACACAAATAAACATTTCTTTAGGTATCGAACCCTCATCCTTTAAATCTACCTATTCTAGCAATACACTATATTAAAATATCGTATAACGTTTCAAAACTAAATATTTTACAAAAGAACTAAATAAATTTGGTATCATATTCTCGACAAGTTTCGCCATCTACCGTCGATAAGTAAAACCAAAATTATATTTCGACAAACGATTTCTAATTCAGCCTTCTGACGTGACAGATGTCACTATGCATTCATTTAAAATCCTTATAGTTACGCTAGCAATCACTAGATGCCGTACACAGTAGTTTGTACCGCTAATACTTAACAAAATACCTGAACATTGGTTTTAACCACTTTTTCCTAAATAACGAATTAATGATTTTGCTATCTTTTCTTTACTAAAAACGCAAGATTCATCGAGAAAATAATTTCGACGTATAAAGAAGTTGTACCATAAAACCTAGATGATGATCTAAAAAATCTTATTTTTTTTATACCTCCCTAAATGATCATAATGCTCCACACCCACATTTTCCTATAACCCTTTTTTTTTAAAATAACTACTAATAAACTACTACTAATACTTTTAACCTATTAAATATTATAAATACATTATGGGCATTATGCGAAATAGCAAAGACTTCGATAGTCTATTTTAGTCATATATCTTCGATCTACCTACCTACATGTATATCTATTACATCTAAACCACGCAATTCTAAACTATCCTAGTAATATTATTATGAACTAGTTATCAGCGAACGAATGAACGAGGGTACATTAGTATTCCAACAGTCTACAGTGGATATATTGTATGGACTTGACAACTGTCGCCAAACAAAGTTAAATCAATTCTAACCATATATTTTCTAGAATAGTACCTAGTAAATAGACTAGTGGTAAATTTTGAGGAAAGGACCACAATTTTACCACATTAAGTGCAAAGAGATCGATACTAATTAAGACTCCTCAATAGGTGGCGCTACGAGTAACCTGATATTGCTTTCTAACGGACCAAAGAAAGTTCTGTATATACTTTTCTCTTTGTAATTATGCAAATCCAGAGTTTTTATTTATAAAAAACTCACAAAAGCCCATTATGTTCTCAACTAGTTATATTAATGCTAATCCGTATGGTAAACATGAATACCCAACGCAATCTATCTTAACGTCACCGCAAAACGACTCCGTCCTAATCACTCCTACCCTCGAATGCTATAAAGCGAGTGGAACAAACTAGACCCACACTACCGAAACGCCACACAAAAGACAAATTCTCGTACCTAAATTCTAATTTTTACGCAAAGTGGTACGTAAGTATACAACTAACGATACTCTATTCTCATTTTAAAACATCCTATCGTAGAGCAAAACTTTATTAACTCAACCCCCCGTTACGAGCCAGTCAAACAAATACAACCCCCAGATACCTAGACGTTATGACCCTCAGCCGAAATTCAATCTAATTCAATCTATTTTAATCTCGTTCAGAAATGTTTATTTTTTTTTATGCCCAATGACTCATCACTAATCACTATATTATCAAATCTAACAAACTCAAGCGTGACCTTGCTATTAAGTTAACCAATGTAAGATACGACTCAGATAAATATTCCTAGCATACCGTTCAACTCTAATTATTAATATTTTATACTAGCTCAATGGTAAATTGACTTTTTAAACGAACAAAACGAGATGGAATAAAATAAATATGACTACCCCCGCATATTAAATAATGCTAATGTCCGCGCTCTCATTAAGGCTACTAATGATCTCGCTAAAAATCTTCTGCATAGAATAGATTTATTTACTAATGCAAAACACGATAATCGAATGACTACAATATCAATCTTTCGATATTAACATATGTAATAAAATAATTCGTTTCGATATTCTATATTTGAAACTATATTATTTTGTGATAGACTACAAAGATAGTAAATGACTAATAATTCACCCTACTCTGATTATTTCGGTATACATTATCGATTGAAATAAAATCTATCTAGTCATATTCTTTAATGAAAAGTTATGTCATTATGCTCTTAGATTTCAATGATTAACGAGTATAGCATATATAACATAAATTGCCATAACTATTTCGTGGTTTCTTTCAGCATAACTAACAGAAAATAAATTAATTGTGAACTAATGCAACCCCCAATTTGCAAGACGTTAGCTACCTCACGTAATATTAACTTACACGATACGTCAAATCCATAATATATTTTTCCTATAATAGATGGCGTTCGAAAATTTGATCTCTACAATAAATTCTGACGAGAATCAAGACTGTTTATAAAATTTTACGAAAATCATTTCGATTTTGTATACCTTTTATATAGAATATGTATAACGCTAAACATAATTTAATAAGTATGAAATTATAATAGACTGTGATAAAACTCATTACTAAGACTAAAATTAATTCAATCAATATAAAATAGGTAGGTATGTAAATTGTGAGAACTTCGCTAAAGCCTATTTTACCTAAATCCATCTATCCTAACCGAGTAAATACCAATCTTCACTTATCCATTTCACAAGCAACAAATTGTGACTATAAAAAGTCACTTTACAGATCAAAACAAGTCTCAAAATTCTATTTTAAACAAATACTATACGCGGGTGTAAATATTATAATGATTACGAATTTAATCAAAACAAAAACACTACATGATCAACTATAACATATTGTAAAAGAGAAAATGACTATGGAGGTAGCTATGTTAAGATACCCACTATCTCAGATCCTAGTCCACGGAATTCTAAATTGTATCTCAAGATTGAGGTTCAAATCCTGGTCGACGGCACACTAAATTGTAACGCCCCCCCCACAAAAATAATGAATGATGATTCTACCTATTCTATTAAAACCTAACCTAACCTAACCTGTTAAACTATTCATTCTTTAACCTAACTAAACTTAGTACTAAAGTAACGACCTAACTTATATCTATACCTACTTAAATATAATCAGACTTAGTTGTGATCTGGGTTTAATAATGGCCAAGTGTTTCGTCTAGTGATCGTGAAACCCATACGTTGTGAGACCGTTGGAAGTAACCTAAATTCTTTTAGTGAAAGATTGGTATACCTATGAATTTACCCTACTTAGAACTATCCGCACCTACATATTAAATCTAAAATACTTATATTCATTAATATCACCAATTAATATTATTCAATTGATAATAGATGTATTTAGCTAGTTTGATGAATTTATGATAGAAAGTTATCTTAGGTGTATTTTCAATGAAAGAAGTAATAGTAAAAGAATAGCGGTAAGAAATATAAAAAGAATAATCAAAGAATAGTATTAAAAATAGCGGTAAGAAAAACAAAAGGAATAATCAAAGAATAGTATAAAAAATAGCGGTAAGAAAAACAATTAGAATAGTATAAAAAAAATAGCGGTAAGAAAAACAATTAGAATAGTATAAAAAAATAGCGGTAAGAAAAACAAGCTCCTCGCCCCGCCTGTTTTAGTAGAAGGCGACATTCCAGACGATCCTTCTCCCTCCGCTAAGTCAATATAGAATTATATTGAATACATATATTGACCATAACTTTATATTATATCATAAGTAAAAACAATTATCTGATTATAACCAAAGCAGATAAACATTGCAACATTCAGGCAGCTTCCCGGCTGTTACATTAATGTTCAAACTCCAGCATCCCGGCTGATTTGGTTTTAATAATTCAAACATTCTAACTCTTTAACAATCCAAACATTTGGACAGTTTGAGACTATCAGGAATCCTCCAGCTTCCAAGTCTAGTACCATTACCAAGTACTTTATTATCCAGATTTAATTAGGTTTCATGTCACATTTGTATCTCTTACTTCACTTGAGAAGAGAATACTGATAGGGACTCCCGCCCAATTTAACCACATCTTAAAATATCAAACATTAGTATGCAAAACTGATAAGTCCAGCTAGTGACTGCTAGATAGCAACTCTATCATCTACTGTTTAGTGATTGCTATCAGGGTCTACCGCCCCATAGTGTAGCCAAATATACCAGATTCACTCACTATGTCAACTCATTTACGATATAATTTATAAGTATAGACTTTCCACCAGATTTAATCCATCCAGAATCTCAATACTGAACCAAACATCAGATTATTAAGTTATTAAATTATAATCAAATTCAAAACAGATACATTTAAATAAAGTAGAATGAATGCATGGAACAAAAGAATCTACCACTCGCTCGGAAACCTAGTCCACTGGAGAAGAGCGAGCGAGAAACTCCATGGATTAGCAAAAGAGTCCCTACCTACCTGCCTAATTGTTAATCCTACTATCCTATCTCCTATTAATTTCCTTAAACCTTTGTCCCTATAGCCAACAGACAAACCGCACCAGTAGGCCAATCGCAAGTATTGAAACTACCCGCATCTAAAATAATAAAAGTATAAGAAGTTTCCTAAGAAATTCCTAGTTTCCCAACACGTATTAATTTATCTAAATCTGTATCCCTATTCCTAACATGTCCATATAACCAACAGACAAACCGCACCTACTACCAATCGCAAGTATCGACCTACCCGCATCTAAAATAATAAAAGTATATGAAGTTCCTAAGAAATTCCTAGTTTCCCAACACGTATTAATTTATCTAAATCTGTATCCCTATTGCCTAACAAACAAACCGTACCAACCGTCTAATCAATAAACCGTACCTACCGCCAGTCAACCGTATCAACCTACCCGCCTATAATAATAAATGTAATTATATGAAATATCCTATGGAAATATACCTAGCCAAGAGTCCTACACTACCTACCACTTCTAAATGTGTATCCAGCAAAACTAGAGATAAAACTCACATTTACATTTAAACATGTATGTATTCTAATCATGGTGCTATGATAGAATACCTAACTAAAGCTTTTACGGGAAGGCTGGTTAGACCTGGTTGGAGCTAGAACCCCTAACGTTCCCTACTACCAGACCGTCGCAAAGGGACCCGCAGGTCGGGGAGGGAAGCGACAATCTGGAGGCCCAGGGTTATTGATTGGGTAATATTTACATATATATAAGATAGATCGAACGGAAGCGTTTTAACTGGAGATAAGCGGAAGCAATTGCATGGCGCGCACGTGACGCCCCGCCCTCTATCAGCTAAAAAACCCACGAACGAGGAACTTGATCGACTCCTTGGCAAGGACATAATCGACCGCTGGTGCGTTCCAGGTACCCAGCCCTAACAAATGAGACTGTGAATGCTATCCAGAGGCGTACCCCTACATAACACCCTCTTGGGAACCTTCACCCAAGACTGGAAAGGCGATACACAAGCGATACACTCCCCAAAACTCTTTAAAATTCATTTAAAATTACAACATAAACCCTCTTTATTCACTGCACTAAAGAACAACCCAAATTACAATACAAATACCCTATTCAATTAATAATTAAAGACAATATTTAAAACAGGAAAAGAATATAGACAATTCAAACACCAAGAAAATATAAATGCAAAACCCAATTAAAAATTACTTACAATGAATTATACCAATGATCGCTTGTGTTGCCTGGGACCGAATTCGTAAAAAGTTAGAGACCGAAATGAATCGTGCAACGCCTTTTATAGTAGTTCTCAGAAACCATATTTCTACCCTCAACCACTAATATTTCTAGGGATGTCCCGATGTCGATACTATTTACATAAAACTGCCGGACTTTTCGCAATTCAACGAAAATATCAGCGATCCTAATAATGATTTTAAATACATAATAATGAACCAACAATTACTCCTAAATCCATTCATTATCTTTCCAAAATATCAAAACCAGATTTTATAAAGTATTCGAATTATTCTATTGTTATTAGATAAATTCCCATAAATATAACTGTGTCAAAAATGCTGTGAGAATTCTACTCGATAACTTAATGATTTACCTAACATTTGGCTTAGTCACTAACTATCCTATTGAATATGTGAATTCCGTAAATACATTCATCATGCCGACCGATCGACTTAGCCCCAACACTACTTGTATATTGTGATTTCTACTACCCTCAACTCCATAAGATTCAAGCGTTCAAAGTCACGTACGCATCGGTGTCGTTATCGCTATCAATAATGTCTATGCTCGATACTGATTGTAGTAGTATGGCATTTCACACCATCAGTATGTTGATGGAAAATAAGCTAGTTTTGTACGGATTGGGCAAATTTACACTTTTTGTAGAAAATATTCTACAATATCAATATTTCTATAGAAAATTATGAATGTTTCCTACATAACGGAATGCATCAAGATATCAATATTATCTATATTTAGTTCACAACGATGGTATGAAGCGACTCACACTATCAATAATTCCAATGAAAATATTCTAACCTAAACATTGGATGAAAGACGAATTTAATTCTATTTGCTTTAAGTTATCTAACAAACAGATTAATACAGCTAAAGACTGGCTTCCGAGCCATTATTGATGAGGCCTATGCCCTATAATGAGCATCAATAGTTCCAATTAGATGAAGAGTTTAACAATCCATTAAAATCTCTAAATAAATAGATATATAAAATTATATTTGTGAACGTGGCAGAGCGCACCCAATGCGTTCTGTTACATGCGTAAATAAAAATATGGCATAGGTAAATTAGGGATTCCAACAATATTAGCTTTATATGGCTTTATTTTGGTTGTTTGTAGGTTATTAAAATTTTATTATAAAGCCTGAGGTTTTGGGATACTTATTTGTCATTGCATGGTTTCTGCATTGTTCTTGTATTTGCTGTTTACAGAGGAAAATATTGAATTGAATGCAATAGAACACCTTATCGAGGAAGATTTGGTAGCGCTGATTCCAAGCACCAGAGTACGGGCTTAATTACAAAACGAATAGAGAAACAAAAATTTTATGTTGGCATGCTTTCTTGTTTATGATGAGATTGTGACAGCTGGTGTATACATATTTAATTGATTTAATGTGATTTCAGAATATTAGCAAAAGTACAGCATCTTCAACTACTGAAGAAAATCCAACATTTGATTAAGATGTAAATATGGAAAATATGTCAATAGATTTAGAGAAAGCACGAGAAGTATTTGAAAATGTGATGCATGAAAAGTAAGGGGCTGAAGTTAAAAATGCAACCTAAATTATTATTTTATTTTTATTTTGTGTCAATTAAACACAACTATTGCTGTTTCAGAGAAAATAAATCTATTTTAAAAATAGTGGAAGACTTTAAGGCAGGGAAATACTTAATGGATTATCTTAAAAAAATTTGGAAAAAATTAATTAGGTACATAATACCTATCATGTTGGCATTATTAATGTACTTTAACGTATCCAGTTGATTACCGTTACCTATTAATTATTTTGCTATAATCAAGTAAATACTTAGTTACTACCTACTACCTATGTACCCTACACCTATCGATAAGGTAACTCTAACGCAACTAAAAAGGTGCAGACAATTCTCAGTAGGTTATATTAAAGCACTTATTAGGTATCCAATACCTACGCAGTACACTACCGGAAACTATAAATTAGGTTATTTATACACATTGAAAAGGTTACAGACATCTAACCATCATCTAGACTAGGTTTAATTAAATCATTTATTAGGTATATATCAAAATTTATTTGGTCAAGTTTAACGTATATTAAGGTAAAATTAACGTAAAATACTAGGTGTTATTAAATGTTTATTAGGTTATAGTATCGAACCTAATATTAGGTTTTTGTCGGACAACCTAGTCACTGCGTAACTTTAACCTACTATTAGGTGATAGTTACCTTACTAGAAATAGTTTAAAATAACCTAATGAGTCGGTACAACATAAGTTTATGTAATAACTAGTGCACTTGGTTGTTGTTACCTAATGCACTACGTTGTCCGACAAATACGCAATATTAGGTTAAATATTAGGTAACCGGGACCTAATTTTTTTCTCAGTGTAACAGCTTCATCGAAATTGGTGCAGTGGTTTTTCAGTGATGTTTGAATACACATAAACATATAAAAAAAATGCCATTTTTGTTATATTTATTATGTTTTCTTTTCTTTTTACGCGGCAAAGGCTAAGATAAAAGATAATACATAAGTGAGTACAAAATACCAGAGATTGCTACACCGAGATATAAAATATGTTTTCAGTTGTTGGTCACAAATTTGTTGATGTTTTGATGATGTTTGAGAATGTAAAACCCTTTCTTGATAAAAATATTATTTTGAAAGTTTTTCCAGACAGCGAGAATGAAATAGCAAGATGTAATAAGAAGTAATGGTACCGACCATGAAGCTTGCATCGGTATAACAAATAAAATAGACAAGATATACGTACAATGTCTCCATATAAGGTAGGTATCTACACAAATATTTAGCTTGCCTTATTGTATATCGCAGAGTATACTAACGACTTTGAATGCACTTTGAGTTTTATCGAACGTGAAAATTACTACTTTAATGTCTTCTTCGGTAAACTTCCCCATCAGACAAAGATACTTAGCCATGAAATTCACTATCACTTTTAAATATTATAAAGAACATTACGGCATTTTATACCCAGCTCCCTTAACATAGAAATTATTTCAGCATTATCTAATCTAGAGTTTCAATCGTGTTGAGTCTTTATGTTTTTCTGGGTACATATCAGAGTATGGAACATGAATTGAATCTTGATGATATATCTTCTGGCAGCCGCGTAGGTACTTTGACAAAAGTCGCTAATTAAACGCCTATAAATATTGAATTAATAACATAACTCATATATTTTTCTCAAGCTTTTTACCTTTATGCGTTCCTCAGCGTTCAATATTCTAATAACTCAAGGGCTACTGTAAATGTTGAACTTGTGCATTTGTACGGTTGTAGGTGCGATATGAAAGTTACAAGACTGGCAATAGCTTGTATTTATTTCATGAAAGTTAATTTGTAGATTCCAATTATATTCCAATTTGTGGATGAAGCTTGCTGAAAAGACTTGATGACTTGTTAAATGTATTTTCTAAATAACGACCAATATATATCTCGGCTGGGGGCATTTCCAGTATGAGATTAGTGAGGGTGTCTGCGCGAGCACGTCGACAAAGCGTCGGCGTCGAGTGTCGGCGATGCGGCGACGGGCGAACAACATGGCTTAGCTTATGCTACAGCACGTTATTCTGAGCTTCCATTTTTAAAATTCACTTGTCAACTTGTCTGTATTGATTGTTCAATGGTTCGGTCAGTTAGTACACTTCGAAGCACAGCTGAATCTTAGAGACGCGTCTAGAAATGTATGCATGGAATATTAATCGATGATGGAATTAGTAGATTATAACTAAAGTTATGCTGAGATTTTGAATAAAACACTAATGGAATACATCTAGCATCTCCGTCTAAAGAGGTTTAAAGTATCTCGGTATGAGAGCCGCAAAACGACATGATATATATTATTTATTCAGTATCATCTCACTGTGATTATGAGAGGTTAAACAGCAGAGCAAATTTGATGGCTTGGGGGGGCCGCGTCAGGAGCTATAGTATGGTAGAGCTTCTATAAAGTGTAAAAAAGAAACACTAGAGCGCGTTGACAAAAAACATTAAAGTTCACTATCACCCGAGAGCAATATTCCTTTGGAATCTTCTGGAAATGACGTTGCCCTCTGGCTACCCAGTTGCAATGAAATTCATTTATGATTTTTATATTTAAACTTTTCGCTTTTCGAATTTAATACTCCAACAAAGGTAAATACTGAATGAATGTAATAACATAAATTCGCGCAATAATGCCATCATTATAATTTAACTGTGGTGAAAATTGCCGTAATCCATTATAGTTAATGACTGTTCACGATCAAATTGTCGCGAAATGAACGTCACTAGTACATTTCGTCCTTATTTTATCGACAATTCGAATGAAGAGTGGCAATTATATATAATTTTTGCGCTCAGTTTAGATGCTTTACTTAAAAAAAGTGTTAGAAATGAATTCAAGATGCAGGTATTTTTTTTGAAACTTGATCATTAATAAACATAGCTCTAGTCTAGATCTTAAAACCAATTGCATTCCTCTTTTCGATTCACTGCGATCCAATCACATTAGGAGCATTCATTTATTCCAGACATAGTAGTTACGACAAAAAGAAATAAAATGCAAATAGCTATACACTTCTACTAAGAAGGTATATTTTTACAAGGTTTTTTGCCGTAAGTAAAATTTTAATATTGAAGCTCCCAGCCAGGTAGATGGGCAAAGTTCTCTTCATCGGAAGATGCGAGTTCTTTGTGTGTACCTACTGTCTGTCACGAAAAAAAAGAGGAAAAGTTGACGTCCAATCTGTTGTCTACTTACAGAAATGAGAGCGTCGCGTCGTCGGCCTTAAGACGTACGTGAAACTTCCCAGCTAGAAGTATTCGTTGTGCTTGCCTCGGCGATGTCGGAACGAATTTTTAATACGTGCTCATTTGAAATTCAGATCAAACGAAGCGCTCGCGTTATTAAGTTTGAGTATTATTTTGGGTGAGATTTGACCTTGTGTATTCACTTAACGTCGGGCGCGTAGTACGCACGTCACCCAGTTTACGAGCGCAACTTCCAACGTGGCGCTATAAAATGTTTTATGTGTAGATCATAGTGTCACAGCGATTTAAAAAAGTCGTACTTTATACATTACTTTTGGATGAGAAGTTTAGGTATGTCATATTAAAACTTTGACGATCGAAATCGACTCAAATTTTATTTATAGAAATACGGTACGTACGTAGATAGGAGGGCATACAATAAATCCAGAAATATAGGTATAAAACTACCCTAGTGTCTATTATTATCAATAAGTGCTAAAAAAGTGTAGTGTAGCGTGTGTGTGCATGGCAACACACACAATAAACATGGTGTTAAAAAATAACAATTTTGTAAAAAACTACAAGCCCGCTGAGTTTCTTGCTGGATCTCCTCAGTTGAGATCGCGTTCCGATCCAGTTGTACAGTTAAGAAAAAAAAAACGTGAATGACATTTTGTAAGTGCCCCCGTAGACCTATACGAAATAAATGATTTAACATTGACTTGTCGTATCGCAAAATTCTTAGGAAACTCCCGCAATCATTGATGTCGATTATTATATATATTTTTTTTTATACATTATAGGCAATTATTTGATCTCGATCGCACCTGATGGTAAGTGACGATGAGATCTACGATGGAGCATACTTGCCTAGGTAGGAAGGCGGCAGTAGATCGAGACGCTACATTCACTAGGCACATGCAGCGCAACTGATCTGACCCGCCATCCATGAATCTCCTCCTATCTCCTACAATTTTTTATCTCTGATTTAATCATAACATAAACACTGTAAAACAAAAAGTAAAACGCATATTGCGTGAAGAAAAGCGAGTAAAGTATGTAGTAATTATGTTGTTGTAACTTCATTATAATTAAAAAATAAGCTTTGCTTTATCACTTAATTAGGCGTTCATTAATTGACATAAATGTTACAATAATTAACGGGCAAGGACGTGCGATGAATTGTTCATCGCTCGGTTTGTCTGGAAACTTTGAGCGGGGAAAGACGTCCCAACAAATTTAGGATTATTTGAGTGTACGACAATGGGCATTGTCTATCTTTAAATGGGTTGGGCTCGAAGCTCGCACAATGGGCTCATTTATTCCTTCCCTTAGGCAGTAGATACAAACTATGCTACGCCTATACAGTTTACGGGATAAACACAACGACATAATTACTTTTCATTTTGCAATAAGTAAGTACTTATTTTATCACTAGCTGTTGCCCGCGACTTAATCCGCATCTTTGTATTGATATATTTTTTTTGATTGTCTAACTGATCCAATTAAAACAAACACTCAATTTTAAGTCAAGCTTACAACAATAGATTATAGTGACAGCAGCACCGACTTATATTAGCGCGCACAGACAAATAGACAATAATCTTGCAATAATTGTTTTTGGTTCTATTTCGTTGATAAAGGCCGCAAATAATAGTTTTTCTCACATATCTTTAATGTACACACAGCGATCAGTTACATTTTTATTATATGTACAGATGATGTAACACAAATTACTTAACTACTCGGAAACAATTTTCATTAAACCCTAATTTGGGTTCCGCTAACCTGTAAAATTAGGCCTATTAGTTATTTATCTCTAGTTATTTCTATCTATTCAGTATAACAACTGCATACTTCACACAGTTGACTTACTGTAGGTATTATGGATGTTTAATATATAAGTACTATATATAGGTACTGGATTCGCCCCCAGTCCATTATACGGTACCCTAAATACAAACGATGCTTAGTTTGGGTCCGTACAGTTGGTCTGACGATTTATTATTTACTAGCTGTTACCCGCAACTTCGTCCGCGTGGTATTTAACAAAGACACAACCGTTGGCAACAGCCTGCTCGCGCTTTCTGAGCCCGCGGGACGCATTTCAGGTTGTTGCTATCCAACTTAATCAGGCGCTGCGCTGCAACATTGGTTTTAATTTTTTTTCGTGAGATCCTATTTTTTTTCTAAAATAAAAGTAGCCTAAGTTACTCCTTGTTACATCAGCTATCTACCAGTGAAAGTCCCGTCAAAATCGGTCCAGCCATTTCAGAGATTAGCCGGAACAAACAGACAGACAGACAGACGGACAGACAGACAGACAGACAGACAAAAAATGTAAAAAATGTTGTTTCGGTATAGGTAACGTGTATACATCCAAATACACTTAGTAAAAAGCGGTTATTTTAATATTACAAACAGACACTCCAATTTTATTGATATGTATACTGTATAGATTAAAATAATAATCTGCTATTCATAACAAACAGTAGATACGACGGCCGCTACAAGTTTTTTTTTTAAATTGAAATTCTAAACGGTCTGGGAAATTTGCAAGGTACTTTTATAGAGATAATAAATAATTGGCCGCGCGTACACAGACCGCGCTATACCTCACGAGGCTGGGCACTCCTGCGCAAGGCCTGATAGCAAGGCAAATGACAAATGACAGCGTTTATGTGAGGCAGCGCGAAGTAGGTCTAATCACGACTATAATTAAAGGTGCTTTAATATAAATATACACTAGTACTAGTATCCCTAACACTCGTGATGATATCCAATCGATGCGTCGCCGCTCAGATATGGCATGTTCTGTTATTTGCCGGTTATAATAGGAAAATATGTTATACGATACGGTAATAGCGATCCGATTATAGAAAGGCAATACGTTACAGTAATTTAACTGCAATAAAATGCGTATGATACCAACATAATATTATGGACAAGCTATAAACATTTAAAACATTGCTGCGAACGTTGACGGATACATATCTTAGACTGGGGCTCATAAAACACACCTCGCCAGGAAACCCTCACAATTCCTTGCATCATTCTGAGAAACCCTTGTCACTTCCATTACGTTTGCCGGCGCGAGCGGTCGTCCTGATCCGACCTTCCTTCAGTTACTCGAGTTATGGCCTCCTCATATTTCCTAACCCGCGTGTAGATACTTATTCCCCACGAATTCGGGATTTTTAACGATTCGATCGTACATCATTCTCCCGCGTTCTAATTACGAACAATTCAAATACACGAATGGACTAACAGCAAGTTGAGTTAAGCCACTAGGTACACCTTTACTACATGAATTAATCAAGATAACATGACGTACTAGCATTTGATCTTACGAGATTGCGCTGGTTAATATTATATAACCTTGAAATCGGCTGTCGAGTGTTTCGTAGAGCAGGTTAACCTAAATGGTGAATAATCTTTAGATAGAAATTTTCATAGTCATTTCCATGACTATGAGAACTGTATCGGCAGTGAGAAGGCCTTACAAAATCCTGACAATTGGTATTCTATAATATATCTTTAGGTTTCAGATAGTACCAGTATTAGTCGTTGTAGTCGTTGGATGTCAGAAGACAGAGGTACTCTGGTAGCCAATCCCAATACAAATTGGGAAAAGCCGTCGCCGTGGGAAAAGCCTGGTCGCTTACCTCTGTCACTATACATAATGGCCAAATAGAAAGACAAATCATACCTTTCAACTAAGAGCAATGGAATGGTGATGTTACTGCCACTCGGACCAGCTAAGAGCGTGCTTAAAAGGCGTATGTAGAAAGTGTATCCTCCACACATTCCTATTCCCCCTAAAACAAAGACAATAATTTATTGTGGACCAGGGCGCGTACAGCCACTAATTCCAGCTAGATTAGAGGTCCTCACGCGAAACCACATGAGATTTTAAGCATTAAGACCTCTTTGTCCTGCGCTGAAATCGTATTTATCATAATATTATTTAAATGTAGAGCCATTCAAATTTGCTTGCGCATTTTTTTTATATGCGATATAAACTAAAACGTCCCAGTATAGCCCTTAAAGCCATTTCTTGTTTAAAGCGAAGCCTCACTTCAATAGTTGAATGATGAAGTTCGAACCGGGAACCTCTCAATTACGAGTTTGGTTCCACTAACCACTAGGCTGGTTACGCCTATTTGTAGTATGGAAAGCAAAGAATTAAGCGTCGCATATTTTAGGAACCTTTGACCTTGCCTTACAGTACCCGGAAGCGGTAAGCAGTATTTGTATAACCTCCTTATAGATGGTGTTTGTTTATTACATCTAAATTGGCACAGAACATTTCATTAAATTCTTGTCAAATAACAACGCGATTCCAAAATTAAATTATGTATTCTAATTATGTCTAATAATAATTATAAACTGCTTTGATCCTAAAATAAGTATGAACTCTAAAATATCGTTTATGAAAGTATTTAGTTAAGTTAAAAGCTTCAAGTAATTGTATTGAAACAAATTGTCAGTTTAGCAGCGGATATTTACACTCTGCTGTTATGTATGAGAATAGGATTATCATGCAAATTTTCTGAAAGAATAAGCAAATGATGGGAAATATCTTTTACGCCATTTTCGACTTAATAAACATGAGATTCAAATATACATGAAAACCCCTGTTTAAAAGCCTTTTATCCGTATAAACCCGAACAATAACGCAATCGCTATACTCGATAATAGGAATTACGAAATCAATTCCATTTACCCGGGTAATCGACAGGGAATCAATTTTGCGATTCGATTGATATCGACGCGACGATATTAAACTTATATAACCTTACCGAGAGTTTATGTTTCTGCTTCGTTTAGTTTCTTTTATTGGAATACAGATAGTCAGTATCAATCTATTCATAAAACTATATAGGTATGAAAACTTTCTGTGTATCTTTATATATATAATGTGTAATTCGTGTTAGTTACGTCATTTATAACTCATGAACGGGTGGGTCGATTTCTATGAACTATATTTTTTTTTATTTTGTCTGCGTCCCGAATAACGATTAGGAAATGGGAAAAAATCACTTTCATATTTTGATCCGAGGCGGTACTAAGTTCGCCGGCACACCTAGTTACAGATAAAATAAACATATTAGATCTGTTTCGTTAAGTATCACGGAATAAAATATCTTTCCAAATGTATTTTCGTATTTTGAATGCAATTTCCGCCCGTAATGTCAATCTTCATCAGTATAGAGCAATTACCACTTCAATAATAGAATTTGAAAGCGAAACGGATAATAGCTATTCAATTATTGCTTTACAAGCCCAGCTGCGCTTATATTGTCATGCGGGCTTGCTAGATTAACAGCCTTATGCTTGGACCTGCCTAGACATGCGCCTTGGACATGCTTGATTATTATTCACATGAAAGATGATTATAGTACATTATAATACAAGTGGGTTAAGGTCATTACAGTCGAGGCGGGACTGCACCCTGAGCTGCAAGCGCGCGTGTAATGGAGCCGAGACTGGAATGATCAAATGCTCATGCGTGTCATACGACGTTTTTCAACACACTTGAGATGAAAAAAAAATTGCGTCCGGTTTTTTTTCGCACCACGATGATAGAGAGTAAGAGATAACAAAGCCGTAAGACAGCCTCATATTGAAAATGAATATTTTTGTAATATTTTGTAATACCCTCATAATTAATTGAATATTTTTATAATTATAATACAAAATAATGTTGATTTAATGACAAAAACAAATAATAAGTAAAACTAAAATTTAACTAACACAGTCTATTTACTTACAAAAATTGTAGTCATTTTTTTATACATGAAGCCTCTTTGTCAACATTAAAGAAAAAAATTTACATTTATATCACTAGTGCGGTAAAATAAAGTAAAAAACAAAACGTGCACAATAAGCTGCATTATGAACCTAAAATCGAGAAGGCATCATTCACATCATGCTGTTACGTTTTGAGACTTTACGCACCCTCATAAGGAAAAACTCCATCTTTATGAAACCCTTCGTTGTTTTGCGCTTTAATGACTTCTAATTAAATTTGTTTATAGGTATTCCCACAGGAAAATTGATATATCATAAACAACGTTGATAGTACTGTACGTTTTGTTACCTGCACTAATTAACTTTCTTCTTTCTTTAGGAAATGAATAACTTTTAAATAAATTAACTTTAAACTGATCCTTAACAACGTTTTGTTCTCTGTGCCTGTCTTGTCTTGCACAAGCTAAAATTCAACTCGAGACAAAAATAAAAGAAAACACGATCACGCCTATGATCCGCAAAGGGTAGGCAGAGGTACACCCACATTTAGCCTTTGGAATTTGGTTCCAATTTAATAGTGTTCCAACGCTAGTCTTGGTTTCTTGGCCAGGTCATTCAAATTATGTTCAATTTTTTTGTATATTTAAATTATAACATCCTAGATAAAAAAAATGGAGGAACGTGACATTCCAAGTTCTCTCACGGATATCGTGTAATTTGCCAGTACAGAATCCACCAGATGATGGACTGCGTGAGATAAGAAGGCTTGGGTATTAAATACTTCCTAGACTAAGAGATCTGTTGGCTAAATGTACTTTAACAACGTGAATACAGTAAGTTGGTAGAGGTAGTATCCGGGTTTGAATCCTGATAGGGATAAGCGGCAAAGGTAGGATCCTAGCCAGGCGGGTGGTATGCCTGGCAAGGCTGGCCGCCAAACCCCGACGATGAACTTCTGGGTCTTTTATATATGCTACGTGTTTTGAAAACTGTCATAGCGCGTTTTAGAAATACATGGAGAATCGTCAGCGCCATCTGTGTATTTTGTAGTGCGGTAGAAGAGGTCGCTACAAGATGATGAGCACGAATATTTTAACCGAGTCAAGGATTTTTAATATATATACAATATTAATAGTAATATATTATGAGATCGCCCCTAGTCCATTGTAAGGTACATATGATACAAGCGTTGCTTAGTAGGCACCCGTATAGTTCTTGTCTTCATTGGGGATATTATTATAATTACGGACTTGATCAGATATGTTTCCGCGGTCTTCCGATTATCATTAGCCTCAATTTGCATAATATATCATTATAAACATAATAAAAATACACCGAATCCCGTTTGATAAATATTCTAGACACTCTCAAGCACTGGTTTAATTGCATTTAATCTCAACAAGACGAGCTCTCAGGGTCAACCGTATTGCGGTTAATGTTGACCATAAAGCATTTCCGCTGTAACGTTGTGCGCGCCCGCCCCGCCCTCGTGTTCCCGCTGATGTATTTACGTACCACGAGTTATATGGGAGCTTGTTTACATTTTAATGAAAGGCGTGGGCCTGTAAATTCCCTGTTTATGCTCACGCTCGCGTCGGAACCCGCAATCCTCCTCACCGAGCGTCGTGCTCTGCATTACGAGTTACCTCATGTGGATGTCGCCTTAATTAAATACAATAGACTCATTCGCTTACGGAAGGCATAGACCGGCACACACGAGACCCCCAAATCGTTGTTTATTGCGACACTCGCACCCACACACAAACAAATTATTTGAAGAACCGAACCGAGGGGGCGATGTACTCTTATCGTATAACAACAACGAAAATGCTAAAGTATAGATATAATATGAAATTTCATCGTGAGCCCGGCCCCGACATGTCCCATCAGAATTTTTCGAAGCTCTCAGAAAAAAAAACCGTGACTTGACATTATTGATAACTGCCGAATTCGCTTCACAATGCCGCCGACGCAATTCTACAAATTGTATTGTAGGTTTACGGCTATGAAGAGGCTCTTGTAATCCGGAATCGCGCCATTAGTGAACTCCGTAAGAATACGATTTAAATGGAAGGCAACAAATAAAGGGTGTGCTTAAATCACTAAGATTAATTTTCAGCGCACATAATTTATATCAGCAACCTAGGAGTGGGGTCGACGAGACCATGAGGCAATTTACAAACTCGAAAATCGCGGAAGTTCGTTAATTATTCGTCGGGAGCGGCCCGGCGCGCCGGGACTCACGGTTATTGACAATTAAGACAAGGGCCGACCGCCTCACGCACCGCACGGCCCTGCTCGCGGTCGCCGCCGCCCGCAGCCGCCCAGCACGGAGTTCAGATATTCACCATTCAATAAAGTACTCCGATAAAATATAAGGATTTAGGACGGTCTTACTACCGACTATCTGTTGGGTTACCATTCAGAATAATGGTCGGCCGTTTAATTTCACACTTGTTGAACTATCTATACATTAATGCCATAAAATGAGGACACATACTAAGCTCAAGGTCAACATACTTATCGAAAGTCGGGAGATAGTGGGTACATACTATATATGGTAAGTTATTTAATCTTTACTTAAACGTGGTCTATAAACATGTACACATAATGTGCGGTAGCTGCACAAAACACGTAATATAAGTTAAATATAAACATCTTACACAGAGACGAAAAGTCCTCTTAAAGTAGGCCATATATCGCGTTATGGGTGGCGCTCTGTATTCATAGCAAATCTGGGACACGGAGTGAGCCAAAGTGGCGAATATAAAAATGAGTTAAGTGATAAGTAAACGACGCTGCCCTGAGATACGGTATTATAACTTCGATATGTAATAGATTCTAAAAAGAAACTTAAGACGACCATATTAGGCTCCCCATAAATGTTAAGGAACTTCTGCCACTTGATAGTACATAAGTTTCAGATAATATTATCAATCTTCTTTATTACGGCACATATAAATGAATCGGAGATATTCTGTTCCCGTTTTATCTGCTTACTCTCTGATGTAACACAACATATATTACATTTAATTTGTGGTTTACTGAGTTACCTTAAAATTTGTTGTTACTAAAGTCAATTTAGATCTTCTTAAAGTTCAAAATTAGGGCATAGTCCTAGGTTGTAATTATCATACATTACGCTTTGTATGTCAAATAAATTCTAAAGTGCTTATAAGAGTAGTTACATTAATTATGGCAAATAGACTTATACACTCATAGACTTGTACAGCTGTATTGTTTAGAAATATAAAAAAAACCTTAGTTGTTAGAGTTTATAGTCATATTTTCTTCAACTTTGACAACATTAGCAAGGTTGATAGTTCTGCCTGCCTACTTGACCCTGTTTTCTGTGCCGAAGGTCCCAGGTTCGAATCCTTAAAGGCAAAACTTTGTGTGATGAGCACACATTTGCTATCCGAGACAAGGATGTTTGAGCACGAATGTATTTATCCGAGCCATGGATGTTTAATATATTATATATACACACTTAGGTATACTGGGATCGCCCCCAGTCTAATTTACGGTGCCCATAATACAAGCGATGCTTAGTTTGGGAACGTACAGTTGGTGTGATCGTCTGGCGATACAATTATTATGAAAAATATCATCGAAAAATAAGTGTTATGAATTAATTAATCACTATCAGTGTGTGAGAGAGAGAGAGAGATGACCACCACTACCGTAGGTACCTTCACATAAATATTCTTTACAGACATTCTCTACAAACATCTTTTATATATAGGTACCTGCGAGTAAATATAATGTTTTTATTTTCAATACAACTGTACATGATAGTGCGTAAAGCGTCTGTGAGCAAAAAGATTGATGTCAGCTTGATGAAGCGAAATAGCCGAGTCAGAGGCTCAATTTATAAAGACAGGGATGGGTATTGCCTACGCGTAATTATGTACCGTACTTATGTACCTACGTGCTCCGATTTTCTTGTGTGCAGCTACGAATATTTTGCCACCAGAATGAGTAGGTATATTAGAATTTCCAATATGGGTAAGATGTGGTTGGTACGTGGGTATACGCAACGCAGCTCTGGGTATTTCACTTTAATACCTTTAGATTTACGCTTAAGAAGGAATTTAATAACCGGAATTACTAATATGATGCTGTGAGTAGAAAGACCTTGTATAATTGGTAATAAGCTGAACCAAGATTAAAAATAATAAATTTCTCAACGAACTGTTTTTGTAGAGCAGCTATTTAACAAATTATGATTTGTTAAAACTCGTGCAAACATCAATTTATTCGATAATTGATGTCTTAATTGAAACGCAGGTTCCTTTTGACGTAACAAAGTGCCGATTCGATTAAAAATAAATAAAAGAGGCATAAAACTTTACCTTTTTATGTTATTGGACAGGAATTTCTGGAAATAAATTGAATGGTGTCGTGTTCATCATTAATCACGGTGGCTCTGGCTTTTTCGCGATCCTCTCTTATGAACTTTTTTATTTTTTAGAATTCCATGAAAATATGTTTTTGTTTCATTGTTTTCATCGTTGCTTTAAATTGTATCATTGCTGTTTAACCTCGAGTTTCATCCCTGTTAATAGGTACAATTATATGAGTTTAGAACAATCTTTTAGATACATTTTCTAACCAAGAGAGTTAATGGGATTTGTGATCTTTTTGAAAAACATTGTATACGGCATTTTTACCGTATGGTCGCTTCGCCATTGCAGCAAGAAATCGCATATTATAATCATGAAAGAGAACTACCACGTAGACGCGAGCCGCGATCAGTTCCCAGCGCACCTGCTGTCGCCATTCGCATACTAATCCTCGGAAATATTCATATTACGTGATAAAATTAACAGGATTCCTAACTATCTACGGTGTAAAATTCATTCAATGTAGATAATTAGAAAGAAATCTTCAAGAACTTCTTATTTTGTAACAAAAAAGGAAAAACGCAAGTTTTGCATTTCATTTCTCATAGAGCAGAAAAGTATGTTAAATACCCATGAAATCAATACCATTTTGACTGGAATTTCTATTTACAGATACGATAGGTACTAAAAATACCCAGATTGATAGCTACAAGTACTCTTTGCTGCTTTCTTGACGTTTAAAAAATAGTAAATACAAAAAACTTGTAAGGAACTCGGGCCACAAGTAGCAATTAAATATGAGGGTACCCCGTCTCAAACTATGACACCAGGACGCCAACCACCTCAGTCCTCCCGTGACCATGGTTGCTGTAAAGCAACCGAAACGTCGGGAACGTAAAATCAAAATAAAAACGCGATATAATCCGTAAAATTAGTTTAATTTCAATGTGTAATATTCGCGTAAATATAAGAAATCAATTTGTAAGGAACTGATAAAAATAACGTTTTTGTAAGTATCCCTGATGAAAATAGTATCAATAACCTATATAAATACTTGCAAATGTTTGTCGTAGATAATTCGCCTGGAAAGCGCGGACTCTTATAGCTGTGGCGAAAGCACACAACGCTAACACAATAAACGTTTCCAGCGTTATGTAAATAAATCTGCTCACAAATTTGTAAGCAGATCAAAAGAGTAGTTTTTGAGCTGTAAAATAAAAGTGAGTGTTTGAAGAGGCGTGAATGATGTAACGAGCACACAGTGTCGACGTGGCTCTACCTGCACGCCCCAACCCCCGCCCGCCGGCAAATGGCTCACAATGGCCGCTTTCTTTATCCTACCGCCTTTGGGTACAAATTAAACTAATTGGGGTTAAAAATTATGAAGATGATAATTATTAAGGTGGCACGTATGGCCTGCTGTCACAATTTAAATGAGATTGAGTGTGCATGTACCTGCCAGCTGAGTTAAAATTACAGCAACTGCCGGATGTTGAGTGGTCGACTTCCCTAAAGTGATCACACATCTCCTGAGTCAAAAATAATAATAGTTAAGTAGACAGAAATATGACTTAGGTATCGATGACCCCTTCACAACTAAAACAAAGTTTACTTGATAGTTCTCGATATGCTAATACACATAACTTGCGAGTATCCAGAAGTCACTAAACTTCTCCGTTTAATAATAATATGAAGAATAATTTACACATAAAGTTATCTGTCTTCAAACAATTTTTTTTTAAATATGTGCGGGAAGCATTTTTGAAAGTTTGGATGCGTGTTTGCCTACAGCAAACCTAAACAAGGCTTTGAAGGCCTAAGTATATAACTCAGGCAGTCCAATCTGTCTTAAATGTTGTATACTAAGTTTAAAGTTTCGTATTTATATTTGTCTTAAAGTACCATTTGTTGCTTAAAACTACACACCCAAAAAAAAATTTAATATGTCTCTAAACTTTTAAAAATTTTGGGTGTTAATTTATTTTAATTAATTTTTATTTTACTTTGATTACTTTTAATATTCGTATCTCAATTCAAGTAGTAATTCCATATACTGGTTTAAATTAATTCTTACACACACGTCGTTAGAAACTACTACTTGCTACAATATAATGAAATTCTCACTTTACCATAGTTGCTTGTTTGCTTCGTACCACATATTTTATTCCTACACGGAGACTCTTTCGTACTAACTCCTCTTGAGTTTGTTGTTTTGTTTTGAAATGGTGCACAAGCTTGACTCAGCACACTTCGAAGAGATTTAAGTAATACTTCTTAACCGACTTCAAAAAAGAGGGATGTTATCAATGATAAAACAAACAGTCAAGTCTAAAATGTATTTTAAGAAATCAACCTATACATAATTGGATTTTGGACATGGATGGGCTCTAAATAATAATTGAACATGAATTCTAAGATTTTTTAAGTCATTTTTATATTCTTTATGATTTTGAATAGGTATAGAAGCACTAGAAAGAATTAAGAAATATGTTTAAATTAGCATCAACGTATATGAAATAGTGTAGAAAATTTGCGAATCGGAGGTTAACTAATGTCAGAGTGATATTCCTAGACAGCGTAAAATAGTTTCATGAAATATAAATAACCAACCTCGTCTCCCTCTATTAAGCTCCGAACGAGGAGGAATTTTGGACCTTAAGTATTAACATGTAAATGCATTCACGCGGTGTTTAATACAATATATACATACCTATGTTAATAAGTATTCTACCTTACATTTTGAATCATCACAATCGTAAATTACTTGGATTTTTTTTTTAAATCGACATATTAAAACTGATTTCACATAACGTTTACAAGTACGCTCAAGAAGCGCACGCTCAAAGGTCAATCAATTTCAAAATCATTCTGTATACAGGAACTCGAACGTATTAAAAATGGAATGCAGTTTAGTCCAAACCCAATAAAAAGCTCAAATTTCGTGATAGAGATATAGTTTTAACAAGTATACATACGAGCATGTATGAAACATAAATAATTCATCGAAATACCGTCCGAGCTCACAGGGGGCTGGCAAAAATCGCTTTACGAGTGTGGGAACGATGCCGCGTTGATATAACCCGCTACAGGCGCTACCACCCCGCAAACAAATTGGATGCTTAAAATTCAATTTGAAGGTTTCGCGGTCCGCTTCATTCGCTTCCCCGTTCGTTACAAGCCGGACTCGCACTGGAACTGGGAACGCATTTTTTTACCGTAACTTGTGTCTGTTTAAATGCTGGTGGGTGGACACTGCTTGTTTGAACACTGAAACTTGATTTGTGTGCACTGCCAGTTGATTTTTTGTGGAATTGAACCCTAATATTCGAGTTGTTAATGTCGAGATTTTTTTTCTAACTGCGTGGTTTATTAATTAACGGTCTTCATCAATTAACTGATATGTTCACGTATTGTTATGTGTAGATACTTATAGGATCGTTATTATTTTCTTAAGATTTGATTAATGTTAATATATTTTTTTCTGCATAACGGCATACTACAAAGAAAATATTTATACTTTTTTATTGAATCATATTTATACTCTTTACCCTTCCTTCAAAACCATTTTGTTGTCTAGAACCTTGAAAATAAAATAAGCTCTCAAAATAAAGCGGAGTTGTGGTGAGTACAATCCCGGGAAGAATTTGAAGTTGAAATAACTACCAGGCGAAGATTTCCTTCCTCAGATTTACGGAACTTTTACGAATAAATTTAAGTTTCCTCAGGCTGAAAATTGATGAGTACTTCTATGAATTTAAACATTACCAGTATAATTTGTATGATACGTTTACTTAATAATAATAATAATAACGCCAGTCGAACATACTAACTATACGGTCCCAGACTGAGCAACGCACAAAGCTTGTCATTAACAGGATTCGAACCCGGGACCTTCGGCGCAGAAAGCAGGGTCACTTCCAACTGCGCTAATCAGGTCGTCAAACTTTACGCGAACGTCTGCATAATATATAATTACTTTCTTACTAACAACTTTTCTTACAAGAATCACGCAACTCTGATGAATAACAACGCAATGGAATGAGTAACATGAATTAGGAAGAAGTAGAATAGGCCTTGGTTTCAGAGCAAGTCAGCTCAGTCGGTTCAGTCCCATCTGGAACTTTTGTAATCCTCTACATATTCTTTGGGAAACTTTTCCAATATAGCGAACATAACAAGCTTACATGTGCGCCTCTCCCGATATCCACGCATCGAGATACTGCACAAACTTTATATAATATTAGCTAATTTATTCATATTATGTAGGTGCAAAGTTTTTTAATCTCGACGTTAGATTTTTTAAAACGATGTTCTATATACTACCATTAAGCCAGCAACAGGTGACAGTGCAAAGTTACCTTATTCAAGTTACTTATTGAGTTATATACTTTATTAATAAACAGTTGAACTGGCTTCATCGGGGAATGAATGGCTGGTTTAGCGGAAAAGGGAATATCTTCCAGCCAGGCGAGTGGTATGCCTGGCAGGGCGGCCGCTATACACCGACGGTCATTGTCGGGATCTTGTATATATGTTACGTGCTCCGAAAACTCTCATAGCGCGATTCATGATTGTATGGAGAATTGTCTATTGTTCTGAATGCGTCTGCGGCATTATCTATGTAGCTTGTGGCGCGGATGAACACTGATATGTGAAATCTAGGTGTGTAGAACGAAATTAAAACCGCAACATTTCCAAACACCGAACGTTTTGTCATAAGGTGACCGAACGCACTAAATGAATTATCCCACGGCGCCGGGCAGAGGTTCGCTTCCTTTTGCTTTCTTTTTACGGTCGCGGTGCGGCCGGCATTTTCATTTAATCCTGCCTTCAATTTATACGAATTCCTTTTGATTTTACACACAAAGCCAGGTACCTCAAATGCTGAGTTTCATGTTTTAATTTAAAGCTTTTCATATAACGGAAAAAAGTTATGCCTCTTTCATATTTTTAACGACACCTTTCTTTGTAACAATTTCTTTGTATCTTCATAAAATATAAATTGTATAACAATATGTTCTCATTTTGGTTGTCAGCTTGGCACAAGAATAATTAACTTTAATCTTATGCCCAGACCTTAGAGGGTCAAAAAATGCTATGGTAAGTACCGTTATAATTTTTTTTATAAAAAATTGTGTAAATGTGTTGCCGGTATAATGGGCAAATTTCACTATACCTCGCTGTGCACCCCACAGTGCACCTCAATCCGCTGAGGATACTATACCCCGCTGCGATACGAGCAATTCAAGGTATACGTGTATTCCCCAAAGAGGTATTTAAAAAAAAAACATCTTAATTCCAATTCTTTATTCGACACCATATTGTATGCCTTCCATTTAAACACCAAATTGTAACAAAATGCTGATGTTCAGAGGGTACTTAAGATTTGTAACAATTACATAATTCCACTTATGTACAATCTACATATAACTAATAAAGTCGTAACACTGATAAATATATAACAACTTATTTAAACAATTCCTATAATGTAGTAAAATAATTGTTTCAAATTATATATTGTTTAAGTCTTTTTATTATAGGTAACATATAATCCTTCAGTTAGTGATTGAAAGGGCATTTCTTATTTGGTTTTCCTAATATATTTTTCTACAGGTATTATGGGAGACTTTAAATATTTATTGCAATAAATAAGTTTCCTATAATGACAAAGGGAACAAAATAAGGGTAACAGTAGCTTAAAATAAGCAATCATTAATTTAAATTGATAAGATAAATCATATCAATATATTATTATAATTTAAATTGATACGATAAATCATATCTTGGTCATATTGTTGTGGCAACACATTTTTCTGTGGTATCGGCGATAGAAGTACAACATTAAATTCTGTCGAAACATTTAAAGATAGTTATTTTGTTGACATTCACAAAAATTGCCTAATCTAATAAATCGCCAAATTGAAGTTAAACTTAATCTGGCTCCAAAGATTCTCTTCGATTCTTTTAGATATATGCTTAGCGCATCAGTAGGTTATAGCGGTAATAGGGTTCCTAGTTAGCTTTATTGAAATTAATGTAGGAAGCGATAAAATATATCTGATCGAATTCAACTCGGAACATGTAAGTACCACATGTTTCAAGTCTATTAAATTTGGACGCCTTTTTTAATTAGATAATATAATATTTCGGTTGTAAATAAATATATGTTAATGACTTATATGAATACACAGTGACCTACACAAATAAATAATTATTAATCTTCCATCAACCCACATTTTTTTGGTTCACTTTCTGTAATAGCTAACGCTTGTAGGAGTTTCTTTTTCAGTAGCTCAGTTCAATCAGCTTTTAATTAAAGGCGGATTACCTCGTCATTATTGATAAGGTAATCACACTTCTGATAGATGATTGCATTATTAACGATCAATTCCAATTATATTATAATTATTATACTATTTGCGTGTTTATTCGTTGCGGTATACTTTTATGGTATTAAATGTACCTATACCAAAAATACAATATGGAGTTCACATTTTGTCACAATGAGGAAAATGGTGTATAATTCATTCACCGTAGTAAATCATGATCAATTCCTGTGAAGATAAAATATGGACGAGTACACAAATACTACTTTTTGAATCAAGTTGTTAAAATGTATCAAAACAATCGTGATATTATTTACCCATAAATTCATACTCAAGGACTTTGAAAATGCTTCATAATGCAAATAGACTATCGTTTTTATGAATTTGAGCATAAATCTTAGTTAAAGAATCATACATACCAAATTCCGGTTAAAGATATATTTTGGCTATGTATAAAATTAGGCTTTTGGAACTAGATTTAGTTCATGTGTTCATAGTACAAAATTACGCGTCATAAACAGGCGATGTTGAAAATAGATGTTAACTTTTCTTTAATAATTTATTAGGATCCCTGTTGACAGATTTAGGGCATTATGTGGTTGATTTACGCTTAGAAATTTTGCGAGAAATGTAACTAGGTAAGTATTTCGCTTATAATAGAGACGCTGAAATGAAATATAGTACAAAAGAGGATAAATATCATGTGGTTTATTACCCTGATTACCTTTTAGAGTTTTCGGACGAAATAAAAACTGGGACAAAGTGGCGGGACTGCAAGTATGTACTCGTCCATTAGGTGATTAGTTTTTAATATTTACTTATCAAAAACTACTCAAAATTAATACACATTACTTAAAAGTAAACTTTACAAAAAATTACAACGTATGCAATGTTTTTTAAACAATTTATATCAATAGTTCTTTAATCCTACATTATATTGAAACACTTCCTTTGATATAAGTATTATTTACAGCTAGTTTGGCTTTGTAGTTAAGTCTTTTGTCACTAATTTATTGTTATATTCACATTTATTATATTAATACTCGTAGTTTATATTCACAGGAGCCTACAATTCCATCATTCTATACCCAACTCTGAGCGTAATAACATTAAATAGATTGTCATAAGATATAAACGGCATCTTGCATTCACAACCCATCTATAGTCATGAGCAAGGCAAAGATAGACAGTCACTAGCAGTTGAGCCAAGTTGGTCTTTGTATCAAGTTCCGCGGGCGAAAACCCTTTCACATCATTACCATACAGCCATCATTAACTAGGCCATAAAACCGAATATGTATGTTAGCACGGATGTGACCAGTTCTTTTGGGCCAATTGTATTTTGTTTGGATGAGCAGCTCAGCATGCAAATTACATGAATTTGTCAATAGCGCGACGGAATCATCTCTTTTTGTCTGAGTGGAAACAGGCCCCACCATTTCACGTCACATAATGTTTGAACATCGTTCTACATCTTCGAGTCAACGGCAAATAGAGCGGAAAAGAAGACGTTCGAATACACTACAAACAACACAGTCACAGTAACAGGAAACAAGGCAGAAAATTGCACTTGTCTTTCCTTAATAGTTTATTTACACATATCCGAGGTAGTTCACTATATACACTGTTTTACTATAGATCACAACTTGGTCCGCTTATTGACAACGACCTCGGCGGCGGCGTCGAGAAACCCTCATACGGATATCTCCTGTATCTGGACGCGCTTCTTCATGATGCCGGGCGGCGCGGGAGCCGGCGCGGCGGGCGTCGCGCGTAGGATGCCTGACCCACTCGCCTCCGCCTCACCCGCCTCCCCCGCGCCGCCCGCGCCCTCCGCTCCATCCACGCCGAACTTCACCTGCGTTGAGCAGTCTACCACGCGTGGCTCGAACGTGCTCGTGCGCCCGATCGCGTCTGTCGGCCGCCCATCTACTTTCTGTATGTCGGGCTTCTGCGTGTCTATGCACACCACGTTCCCCGCCTCTATCGCGCTACCGACGCTAACGTCCGGCATCGAGCTCCGCGCCGCGCGATGCTTCTCGTCATAGCAGCTGTACTCGCCAAACGTCGGCTCTCCGCAGTCCGACAGCGTCCGCAGATCGAACTTGGAGCCGGCCGCGCGCGGCACGTGAGCGGACTTGCACTCAAACCCGAAGCCTTTCCCATCGAACGTACGCACCTCGTACTCAAGCTTACCGTCGTAGTTCTCCGAGGAGGAGGAGCTGCCGCCCTCAGCGAGGTCGTCCTTGGAGCGGCGCGGGTGGGAACCTCTCTGGTGGTATATTCCGGCAAATATGAGAACGTTGAGAAGGAGGAGAAAGCATCCGACGGCGATGGTGACTGTGAGGGCTGCAGTATAAGACTGGTAGTGCGAGGAGGCGAGGCGGCGCAGCAGCGCATCGTCAGGGTGCGGCACAGGTGCGGTGGCATTAGGCGGGCACTCGGTGGCGGGTGGGGCGGGCGCGTGCGGCGCGGCGGCGGGCGGCCGGGCGGCGCGCGGGGGCGCGGTGCTGCGTGCGCCCGCGCCGCGCGCGCCGCCCTCCAGCTCTACCACATGTGGCACGTGCGCACGAGACATCGATTGAGGCCTCACCGCACCTAGTATTCAATTAATTAGTTATAATTTATTATGTACGTAATATAGATATTAATTAGAACCTGCTGGCAAATATAAATCATAAACACGGGTACGGTTATGTTATTTAGTACCTAGGTCAATTATAAGATTGATAGGATACCAAATGTCTATATTATCTACCTTCATAGTAGTTAGCGTTGTCATCCTGGAAGTGGTGATGGCGCATGGCGGCGTCGGGCAGCTCGGAGCCGGGCCGATGCAGCTGCGGGATCAGAGACAGCCACAGCGACATCTTGTGGCCGCGGTAGTGACTCCGCATCTCGGGCTTACTGCCTACGATAATAAGCCCGCTGAGTTTCTTGCATGATCATATTTGTAGAGGTCTCAGTCCGATCCAGTAGTAAAGTCAAGAATAAAATGTAAATTTGTGAGTGTCCCCGTAGGGCAATACAAAATATTTTTTTTTTACTTTGACTTGGTGTTCTATATTTTAAGAGATTTACGTCTACGTCATACTGATCAATATTATGTATAAAATTAATATGGTATTAGGTGTTTCATATTTTTTTCAAAGATATAATGAAGCAGTAATGTTTCACTTTGTACTTAGTAAATAGGTATATAGTGTTGTGATAAGCCTCTTAAAATATTATACACTATTATCGCTACATCTTATATACCTATATATACATATGTTAGAATTAGTTCACCCTCTCTCGAGCTACGAGCCATTGTGGCTTATAGTAATTCGCGGCTTGAAACTTGGGTATAACACGCCTTCCTTAATAATGTTGCTTCGTAAACATATGAAGGTCGGGTTAGGGGTCATAAAACAATTAAAATATCGTTTGGAAATCGTCCCGATCTTCTCATAGGTGATGAATAAGAAAAGTATTATAAGTGTAAGTATTGTTAATATTGTATCAAACGCAGAAACTTTTTCCAACATTTTGTGTACTACTCTAACACTGATAACAAGTTGAAATTGAAATAAACGAGGCCAAAGAATCCACCGCAGTGATTACACCAACAAGTTGGCCGACCCAAAAGTTTAAATGACCAACTCCGTATTTCCAGTTGGGACACAACACTGTAATCCATACTAATTGTATACAGGGCTAAGTTGTATGTTTGCAAATGTTAATCTACGTAACTGCAAAAGGTAATGAAAGTTGTATGAGTTCCTTATAATTATAGTTAGGTCTAATGCTGATATCGAGAAATTTACGCATATGGAGAAAAATCCGCGAGGAAATAATACGAAGAGTTCATAACATAAACCAATCAGAAAGGTCTGCAGTGGGGCTATTGTACGAAAAAAAAATTGTATTGCTGAATAGTGAGAAAGAAGGCGATGTATCTGCTTTATAAAACAAATGCATTATAAAACAAATAAGTAAAAATTAAGTAATCTACTGTATTTAGTGTTAAGCTACGTACTGATCTCCATGTAGAGCTGATTAATGGTATCGTACGTATCCCAATAAGGAGTCTGATCAGGACCGAGCCGAGGAGTTTCCCCCAACATCGGACTCGGAGGCGGCGTCGCTGTAGGGTCGTTTGGGTTTCTACAACCAAATTTAAAAAAACATCAGCAACTTTCACTTCGTATACTCACAATACGTTTCTAAGATTTATAATAATTTTGCGATTCAATAATAGTAGTGTAATAATATACACAAGTTTGGCTAATTTCTCGACGAATCTTCTCAGCTAAGGTCATGCTCCAATCCGGTTGTTGAGATATAAAAAAGTCTAAAACGTAACGTAATGTTACGTAATTCGTAAGTGCTTCTGTTAGCCTATTACCTACTTTTATAACTATTACTATTGTATTTAACTATTATAATAATTTGACATTTACTTTGACACAAACGAAAATTGAAAATTCACGATAACAAAACATTACATGATCATTCCTTTTCAGCCTTGTCAGAGCAAAGCATAAATATGGCAACATGAAAAAAATAAAGCAGTTCGTCAAAACCCGAATTATTTGCATACTTAAAGTTTATTGAAAAAATATGTTATCCAAAAAAATCGGGGAACACTTTATAATTCCTTTTTACATTACGATCTAATACAACGAATAAACTTTATAATATAATAATTCCAGCCCTTTAATGTCCGACTGGGTACGGGCCTCCCCTCAATGCGAGGGGGATTAGGCCTTAGTCCACCACGCTGGCCCAGTGCGAATTGGCGGACTTCACACATCTTTCGAGGGGTTCTCTCAGACATGCAGGTTTCCTCACGATGTTATCCTTCACTGTTTAGCAAGTGATAATCATGGTTGAAAATGAGATTCGCACATGAAAAATCCCAGAGGTGCGAGCCGGGGTTTGAACCTGCAATCCTCATTAACGAGGCAAGCGTTCTACCAACTTGGCTATCACTGCTTCTTCTAATATAAACTTTAGTCAGACTCTATATCTACCGTACTACTAAGTACTAAAGTTATAAAGTTGTGTATAAATAGATATACATTAAAAATTGTACCTACATACAGTACAGTCTTAGGTAAGCTATAAGTAGTTGTAGGACATACATACCCGTATTTAACAAAGTTGGAAATGTAATGAATGCACAACTTAGAAACCCGCTGCTCTTGCGCAGTGAAATTTTGCTGATGATGTGACTGAGACAGTGGCACTCCTAGGTAATAGGGCAAGTCTTCACCGTGCACTGATCCAGGCCGCTGAACAAAGAATAGAAACGCATACAACATATAAACCAAAAGATTTTATTGTTATAACTGTCATTATATGAACGATTCATTTAAAAGGCACGTGTAATTTTTGAAGTGCTATCTCTAACGACATGATTACTGATTCACTAAATAAATATCACAAGATGATATCGATAAGTACTTCCATTTCTAGGCTTTCCTAGAGAGCAATCAAGTTTATCCGACAATTTAGCAAACAATCAAGTATATCCTGCTACATCACAGCAAAATTTGTTCAAACATTTCATCCAAGATATTGCTACAATACACAGGGATCCTAGCTAACAAGGTTAATTGTCTTATATCTGTACAGTAAACTGAATCACGACTTATGAAACGCAAGATCGAAATACATGATATTTTAATGTGAGAACAAAAAGGAGGTCATGAGAGTTAAGTCTCTCTCGCACACAACGTAATTTCAAAGCTCCTAAAGCACCTGTCTTAATTGAGTCAAATGTATTGAAAGAACAATACGATCATGCATTTCGCTAATCACCTTGATTCAGAAGATACTAGCCCTTTTAATGTCCCACTGTTGGGCACGGGCGTCCCATCAATGCGAGGTTGAGATTAGACCATAGTCCACCACGTTGGCCCAGTGCTGGTTGGCGGTCTTCACACGTCTTTCGAGAGATTGCCTCAGACATGTAGGTTTCCTCACGATGTTTTCCTTCACCGTTGCGATCAGAAGATGTTTTTTATAATATTTTAAAACAAGTTAAGGATGTTAGTAGGACTATTTTCTTTAATATTGATCATATTTCACTTGTGTGTGCCTAGATTTTCCATACATCACTGCGCGTTTGATATAGTTACGAGCTGTCTAGTAATTCATATAGCATACGCTGAATATAACGCCGGTCACGTTCCTCTCATCCAGTGTGACCGCACTACGTCGACACGTGTCGATAACCGCAAACCCGTCAACAATTACTCTACTGACTTTCCGCACTGCATGCGCTAATCAGCACATCTCGTTATTGTTAGTTGTGATTTTGCTTTCTCATACTGAAGGAATCGTTAAAATTTAGTTTGCACGCAAGCAATGACAAGTAAAGGGCTGCAGATATGAAATATGTTTACAACACATGAGGTAACATTATTTCGTTGGAAACCTGTTGATAAAATGGTCTTATTATAATTTTAAGAGATAAACAGTTCTAGGAATATAAGATTACCTGTGGATAATCTTTGTCCTGAGAGAGATGGTGGAAATGTGTGAAGTAGGTGGTCCCGCCGCGTAGTGCGTGCAAGTAGCCGAGCCGAATCAGCGGAGCCGCCGTGCGGCCGTCACTCAGGATCTGAACATTTTTTTCATGTTTCAAATTCTTAAAAAAAACATCAAAGCCTATAGCATTTTTTTGTCTCAGTAGTTAAGATAAATACACAGTTCACTAAGTGTCTACAAAAATATAGTCCCGGCAAACATTTCAATAAATTATTTACATAAAACTCAATTTATTTTCATTTAATTTTGTATATATATCAATTTAATCATTCACCGATCACAGGGCAGGATATTTTTGAAATTTAAACTTCTGCATGTATACTATAATGTATTCCGTGAGCGCTCGAGTAATTATATTCTTTCGTATGTGGTGTATGTGGCTACGGCGTAGCTACTACGTCGTAGCAACGATTGGCTAGTAAGAAACTACTTGATATCGTGTGCGATGGCGACTCGAAGCGAACTCGGCTAACTGACCGCCAACCACTCGAGAAAAGTCAACTCAGCCACCGGTTAAGAATATTAGCCACGTTTTTTTATCACTGATGTTAAGTTACGTGACTTACATCAAATGGGTACATCTAATTGGTCAGATTCATGAAATGACTTCGCAGAAAATAATCTATATAGTATTCCACTGGTATCCATATAATTTGGATCTATCTGATTTATGTATACATTTTTAAATCGATTATTATTATAGAGACCCTATACTACGTACTTGACTAAAATAGTGATTCTGTTAATACGGATACGCACCTAGCGATAAAATATGTCATCTATTAATTCTGTGAATTATCACTTTAAGACTCGAAAAGTAAGATTATATTTATATAAAAAATATCCAGTTCGCTTAGCTGAAAGTCAGACAAATGTAGGTTTATCTACGTATACGTACCTCGAGGGTCGCGTCGCGCACGCTCAGCGGGTTTTGGACAGGCTTGTCCCAGTCCGTGTACTCGTTTTTCAACGTCGAGTATATCTCGTTCAGGTGATAATAATACGCGTTCCGGACGAACGTTCGTAGAATGCGATCCCGCCGGCTCTCGTTGAAGCCAAACTCCAAGTCTTGCGCGTTAAATTCCAAATAAGATTCTGTAAGGAATGGCATGCTTCTCATTTGCATGTATTTATCATTCGCCGCCATAGAACTCTCGTTCCATATACACGGAAGTATGTTAACGGTATGTGACTTACAACCCGTATACTGAAACTGAAAAACAGGAGGCGGATAATACAGCCGACACAAAACAAGACGTAAAATTAATGGCCCATTTCATAGATATAAATGAAGACGTAATTAAGACAGATATTAATGTCGTACATATGAAAACTCGCAATACGTACATCCCTACATGTGTAATAATACCCGTTATGTTATCTTGGATTATGTAACATGAAACACGCAACAGAAGTCATTATAGAATGCTGTTGTTTTATCACTTTGTACATATATTAAACTGGTTTTTTTTTTCTAATATTACGAAGCCTGTAACATTAAGGTGGTTCAAGGGTTACGTCAATGGTATTTATATTGGTCTGAGTGGGTATTGAGCCCACTGTAACATGGGCGGCTCCTGCACCCACTGACGCTTAAAAAATATTTGTTTATCTATAACGCAGTACTGGGGTATCATTGTTAGACAAGTGCTAGTTCACCTGTGGTGGTGAGTCCAAAGAGCAGTTCTCTGTGCGAGAAGTCAGCGAGCTCGTGTCCGGCTGCGTTCGCAACGGCCGCCGCCCCCGCACCCAGTCTTGAACTATCCGTCGGCGGTGGTGCCTAACAAAATATTCACGTTAATTTGAACTTTAAAAATATGATTGTAAAGCTGGTTTTCAAGATTTTCATAGCTAACGAACGATAGTTTGTGGCTATACAAGATCTCAAAAAAAAAATTATAAGTGCATTAAAAGGTTACGATCACGTAAATGTATAAAATACGTATGTAAATGGTGTTTAATATTTATTGTATGCCAAGAAAATCTTCCAACGATTGACACTCTTTGAATAATCTAAGAATTTGTATCACATATATGTACGTGATGTGCCAACTAACATATTTTTATTTTGTTATTTTGCATAACTAGTTACTGATTGACATTTTACATTATTTTTGATAGGCTATATTATGCACAAGCAGAGAAAATTTTAAAAATGATAATTCTAGCTATCTTCACATTTTATCACTCTATTTGCCTAACCACACAAAACTAACCTATACACAGACATAACTGGTAATAATTATCTACTATCATACGTTAGGTTCCTAAATAGAAATGGTATCCCGCTACGTACTTATTAACTAGTAAGAGGCGGCTCAAAATAGCTAGACGAAGGCCGACAGTTGGCAGCGCGGCGGTTTCAAAGGAGAAACCGACATTTTATTGGTTTTCCAACCGGTAGCCGTAATGTGAAATTGTAGACGTTTATATAATTGGTTTGCGATATTTGTCTGCACAAAATGTAGCATATTTGTCGAGTTACAATTACGTTACCGCGTTTTACGTATTTGACGGTAAGTATTTCTAACGGCAAAAGTTGTTTTGTTTTTTATTATTATTATCTTTCCATGTAATAGACTAATATTGCCGTTATTGGAGTAAGTACCTAACTCTCTTCCATTTTATACAAACAATCTCATGACTGACTAACACTATCACGCTTGTATTTCCAAAGGGGTAGACAGAGGTACACTGCCCTTGCACTCTTATTTCGGATTTCAACCACAGAAACCCCCAGAGGTACCAGGCTTTGATCTACCAACATGGCCATCACGAAAAAAATATGTTATAAGCGTAATTTACTTCTAAGCAATTTGCTATAAATAAGTCACCGTAGTTGAATAGGAATAACCCCCGCTAGTATATTCAACTTACCGAAGAGGGGTTTACAATGACAGTACCGTCGACGAACGGCGCGAAGCCGGGCAGGAAGCGAGGAGGGTCGAGCCTCACTGCTAGCAACTCGCGCAGTGGCTTGTTGCGCAAGCACGGCGCCAAATCGTCTTCTAGCAAGTCCCCGTGACACCCTGTCTGCTCTGCTACCTGATAAAACCCAAAAAAGCAAAATATTGCGATTACGCGCCTACTGGCAACAGAGTTGGTATCATGTTGTGAGACGTCGCTCAATTTCTACAGCGACTTAGGCAACAAACTAAGAATCGCAAGGGACACAAAGCTTTAGATTTCTCATACGGGGTCGCCGGACGGTATATTTCGTGTCGTGAGATTTAATTGTCTTATAGATATGTACGAGAATTCGAAAAAAACATTTGTATGTTCGTGACGATATCTCAACGATGCGCAATTAATTTATTACGCTGTAAACAACCAACGTCAGTGGTTCAAGCACATCTTTACGTAGCATTTCCGTGTCACTCACGTCATAGACGCATTATTCGAGTTACCTTTCTTTTTATCGTGAGTGGCTCCCTCTGCAGCGCCCACGAACTCAGCCCCGACCCACTTAACAAGATGACGCGCTTCAGTAGTTCTGGAACAGATAACCCAATTTAATTTTGCCATTTCAAACAAGGATCACACTGATAATGTAATCTCTTCCAAAGAAAAACATTTTTGTTCCCCCACCTCTTTCGCGTTGCTTCGCGAATTCTTTAATAATGGAAGTTAAGGGCCTCGAGTGTAATGTTGACCCTGTTTTTAAATGGCGGGGAGAAAGCTTCCCTCTCGTGCATGTCAGTCGTGACCCTTTTGATCGCATTAAGTGATGGTGGATTTAAACGGGATGGTGACACGGTATAATGAAATTTGTCGCTGAGCGACATAATTACGGGCAATAGGCACCGTTCCCGCGAGCACGAGAACGCCGGACGTTATTTGTGGCACAGCGGTCTCGGCCCCTGCGCGTCATCGCAGCTAATTAAAATACGCAAATCTTTTATTAAATATACTTCTCCCTAGCCTATTTCACATCTTCTTTTTTCCATTTAGGACGGCTTCCAGTGTAATCTGATTTGACTTATTATATTTATACGGAGCGATTGCCATTTTCCCTTCGATGCTCAACTAGTGGGACTAGTCGTAGGTTTTTTTAGGTTTTATTCTGACCGTAACCATTATCAAAGATTATAAAAAAGCAGGAATCGTTAGATTCCTTTAAAGCACCAGAGGGGTCAGATGTTACACTTTCGGTCTCCCATCTAAGTTTCGACTGAGCCACAAGCTGATTTATGGGCAGTTCCTACTACCACCAACTACCCTACCTTAAAAAATATGATTTACTTGAGTATAGTTGATAGCAATTGAAATCTCAATATAAAAATTATCAAGCCAACAGCTAATTATAAAGCACATGCCCCCTGCGCAGCTTGCGTGGGTCATGAACACGGTACCAATGCCTCATAAGATCTTCACAAATAAACAAATGCACCTTGCCTTCAGGAAATGACCAAAACAGTCAATATCTATCGCGATGGATACCTCTGGCGACTGGTGAGACTGCCAGGAAGTTGGCGAGCGCGGCACCTGTGCCATGTCCCATAATTGTGACCCGCTCGGGGTCGCCGCCGAACGCCGGAAGGTTTTCCCGCAGCCAGTGCAGCCCCGCCACGAGGTCCATCAGACCGAAGTTACCCTGCGCTGAACCCTTAGCACCAGTTTTTAAAAAACCTGACGGGAACAAACACAATTCTCTATTATAGTCTAATATATATGTAGATACAGTAAGCGTCTACCTACGTGATAAACATTGTGATAATTAATGCGGTTGTAGAGACAAATTAGAGATGGAGCTAGTCGCGCGATAGAGATTTTATACAAAACGAGCGAATAATTACTCTGAATCAACTTACTAATTATTTTAAAGTTGGTTCTGTCTCTTTGATCAATAAGTCATTCTCGCATATTATTATATATCCTATATTAATTCTTCTGGACAATACTGGTCTCTGCGACAGCATTATTTCTCAACAATTCAAGATGTAAGTAAATGGATTGAGCACGTTTATACCGGTTGACCTATTTGTAAATATTTCACATCAGTATTAATATTTTTTTATTGATCAGTTCTAGGGGCTTAGCTCGAGTTTACACAGGGCCAAATACTAATCGAGTGATCGAATCTTTCCATAAATTTCACAGCAGCGCGCCTAATGAAAGCATGCAGCTTTATTGGGAAATGTGTAAAACATTCGTTCACTCAATTGTTATTTTTTCTTCTGTGTGTGTATATCTTTAAAAAGCGAAGGTCGGCCGTCAGCTTTGCATGTTTGATGTTGTGCAACCAGATTATTTTCCTACGTCTCACATGTGTTTTTTCGGAAATCTTCCTCATCATTGGCTATGGTATTAAAACCCCAAAATAATAACAAACCCTATGTAATTTATGTTTTCATTGTGTGAGGGATGAATTATCGCTGTCCTCTAACGCATAATGTAGCGTGGGTCGCCTCCAAAAATTGGGGTCATTTGTCTGCTATGACATAATGTATTTTTTACGCACCATGTCCACACATTCAAGAACACTTCACTCGATAGAGACGCTTATGTAAATATGGAATACCTACATATTGTATACATCTACCACTAATGATCGGACAAGATACCATAAACGAAATTGTACCTCCTTTGAAAATCTGTGTGAAACCTGAACTATTTAATTTCTAAATATATAATGCAGAATTACGCCATCGAATAACGTCACCAAATCCATATAATACTACCGTAGACGCTAAACGCAAAAAATTATAAACCACTTTATGAAATAATTAGTTATATTAAAATTATATTGAAAACATTATTAACTGTAAAGATAAAAAAAATCTATAATTCATATATGATGTCTTACGTACTTAGGTTTATTTAGCATACAGCTGTTCTGAAATGTGTGTACGACCGTATTGTTAAAACAGCATAGATTTACGACTCAGGCAAAATATTGGGGAGAATTACACCCGTCATTCAGAAGAATGGAATAAATTATCTTTTATTATTTTCGAAATTGTGTTTTTACAGCTGCATCGAATGTTGCTTATAGCCGTTGAATATAAAAATAAGGCCCGGAAACATTTAACTCATAATATTTTGTGCCTCTTTTTTGTTAGCCATTGTAAAAAATATAGCTCATAGTAAAAGTGAAAAGTGAACAACAGACTTTTTTGTTCTATTAAAAATGAATGTTTCTTATACATAAACGTTCAATGACTATAAGCAATTATAATTAAAATATATATCGCCAGATGAACACACCAAGTACATGCACGCAAACTAAACATTGCTTGTATTATAGGTATCGGGTAAGACTGGGGGCGATTCCAGTAACACCTAGACCAAGGCAAATTACGAAAAGATCGTTTCCGAAATTTGCCCAGGCGGGAATCGAACCCGCAACTACCCGGCCCAGTGACCCGACCGGACTACGCTCAAACCACTAGACCAAGCTGTCGTCGAATTATATACTGATTATGTAATTATATACTGATATGGCCGCCAGCTTATTACATGGTACACATAATACAAGCGTTGATTAGTTTGGTAACGTACAGTAAATGGGTTCGTCAGGCGATATTTATTTACATTTAAATCGCCAAAATGGATAACAATCATATTTGGGACCACTACTGACTATTCATGCCTTATTTTATAATTAACTGTTAAGCTATATCCACAACTTATTTGGCAGAGTTTTGGCGGAAAGGGGAAGATCTTCCAGCCAGGCGGGTGGTATGCCTGGCGGGCCGTCGGCAATGCCCCGACTGTCATTGTCGGGATCTTGTATATATGTTACGTGCTCCGAAAACTCTCATAGCGCGTTTCAAGCTGTGTATGAAGAGGTCGCTACATAGTAGTAGTAGTAGTATAGCCGCCATCTTTCAAATAAGTTGTTGATAGAGCTTCAGGACATTGTAAAAGAGGCCCTGAGTAATACACCTAATAACTAAAAATATCAAGGTTATTAGAAGTAGCTTAACACTATTTCCTCACTCACCCAAAACTCCTAACCTAAAGTTGATGGTGACAACAACAATGTTGCCATGCGCCGCCAAGGTGGTGCCGTCGTAAGCGTTGCCGGAACTCCACTCGTAGGAGTCTCCGTGCACGAAAACCAGGCAAGGCAGTCCACCCTCGCCCTCCCCCTCACCCCCTGCAATACAAATACCTCTTATAGAGATCAGAAAGATTCCAAGCTATAACAATGTGCCGACTAACAGGTATTTTTTTATAAATGTTAATATAACCACAACAGATTGATGCCTACACAGCATGTCACGCCAATATGATTTGAGTGCCTCGCATGTCTTTGACGTAACGTAGCACAAAGTTTCAGAGTTCTTGCAAAATGTGTCTCATATATGTTTCACAAACGCTTCGCAATTCATAATTGCATCCGAAACTCATAGATCTAGTAGATTAATTGGTCTACTCATTTATACGTATACATTTTTTTGTGTATAAAAATTGCCAAAGTATGACTTACAAATGTAAATGAACAAGCTGAACATTTCATGCCAAACCCCGCGCAACTTTTTTTTGTCAAATCTAATCAATTTGCATTACAAAGCATTTTTCCGAAGAAAAGTGCTTTGCATAATGCTATTTACGTTCTATAGATGTTTACATTGTCCTAATAATGTATAATAATAGGCAAGTATTGTAGCGAAAGCTCTGTACAAAACACAAGCTTGCTGAGGACTTGCTGGATCTTCTCAGTTGTCGCCTTCCTAGCCGGTTGTAAAGTTAAGAAATAAAAGTTAAATAGCAATTTGTAAGTGTCCCGTAATACCTATACGAAATAATATAGGTCGACTTTGAAAATAACTTAGTGTCCTTTGATGGCGTAGTTCTTCGTCCGTTGAATTGTGGATATGGGGTGTCTCAACCTCACTTCCGCATTGCTTGCAGGGGGCAGGATGCACTGCAATGCACTACGGAATTGAGGCCTCGACACCCTCCGCCGCGTAGCGTCCCTCTTCCCTCTGGAACGATACGTCTTCTGTGCCGTCTCATGTGACTACCGCAAGAGCTTGCTTTCATTTATCTTGTAGTTAGCTACATTAAACGTGGACGAGACATTCAGTTGAGCAACTTGCAGTGCAGCGAATATTTTTTACCAATTTGTATAGTCAAAAGAAACCCAGTAGGCTAGGTTCATGGATGTGTGCGAAAGTTCCCGTGGACCCACCACAAGGCGGGAGAAAGACCACCGTGGGGTTTTAGTCGGTAAGTATCCGACATAACCTGCTTGCCTCCCCCGGAGCTTGCATGTATCCACGCAAAAAATATAAAGGTAGGTACATATAGGTATTCCTCCATAAAAAAATATTTTGTGATGATAGCTAATAACCGCTATTGATACCTATGCATCTATATCTCTACACTAATTAATTTTCTACACAGAAGATTTTTATGAAAACGTTTCACTCAAGCCTGGATGATGAACAAACAAAAACAAAGTTATATAAGACGCCTTATATCGTCGTGCGCGAGTACCTGCTGATACAACATTCGCTAAATTTCACAAGAAGCTCCTAAAAGTTTTATTAAGTGTAAATATTATCAATGTTAGCAGAAGGAGTAAATTTTAATTCACCAACGAATTCAGACTCAGTAATTACTTTACGAGAATTACAAATTTGCTCGTGAATGTACATTCAAATTAAAAATTAACAACTTAAAAGCTTAATTTTACTTACTTCAAATTTGTAAATAGATATACTTACTTTCTTTACGATGTATATTTTGTACAACATAACATAAAATAATTAACAGCAATTGTATTTCTGAACAACCTCTGACAACCTGTTTCCGCAAATGGCCAAGAAAATTTCGGTTGTCGGACCGTAACGCGGCATGTTTGATATAGGTATGTTAAACGGACAGTGAATTAACTGCTAAATGACGTGAATAAATGATATGAATAAACCGTCGGCGCGGACTAACGAGCCCGCCCGCCGCAGCTCACCACTGTTCTATTATGTTGATGCTATTGTTCCTGTCATTAGGCAATCGTTACTAAAGGAAAATAAAAAAAATATCCACTGTATAACCAACCTATGTTAAGAAAATTATCCACATAGCTATTTTGCTAACCTATAATTTTTTTTATATATTCAATACGTCAAGTGCGAGATTATTTAAAAGCTAACCGTATACTATATAGTCTACGTATTTAGACATATTTTATGGAGAATAGAACAGCGCCTCTAGCGAACGTTATTCAAAACATTATATTCTCCGAATAATCTCGTACTTGACGTACAGGTGAAAAGAGTACCTGCTTTACTATAATTTTGCGAATGTAGCTACTCGCGGAAAATAATGTTTCGATAGAATTTTACAGTCAAAGAGAGCTTTTGTAGGAGTTCTAATAACGTATACTCTAGTCGTAGACCGCAAAACCACGCGAATACGCGAACCTTTTACAACGCAATCTGACTAGACTCACTCGGTTCTCACCACATCTATTTACCAATCACTTAAATGTAACCTACTCACCGTTAGCAGGCACGTAGAGATTGACGTACAAACAGTCCTCGCTTTGATTGGCGAGCACTGGCGTCATCCGCTCCAGCTGTCGGATGCGCGCGCGCGGGTGCAGCAGCAGCGCGTCCTCCTGAGGTACAGCCGCAGGCGGCACCTGCGGGCACGCCGGCCCCGACGCGTCCGCCAGGCGCGTCGTGCGCCACTGCGACGGAGTCACTGGCGGCATATATCTAGCCAGGATAAACCTTTATCTTTAAAAGGCAATCTAGTTGGTAGTACACTATATTCTGTACTAAAGGTTGCTAATCCTGATCGGGGGAGCTTAGTGTAATGTGCACATACCTTTGTACCCGAGTCATGGATGTCAAATATACTGGGTCCACTCCCAAATCTATTGTATTGGGTATAAAACCAGCACTGCTGAGTTTTGGATCGTACATACAGTGTGTGTTCTTCTATTATAAAAAATGATGATTGTTAGGTATAATATTTATTTAACTCGAAACGGTACTACGCTACGGAAACTAAGGTGTGCACCATCTATGGTTAAATTTAACTATCTTTAAATCTTGAAAGATTCCGTCACTTTCTCCATAGACTTGACTGTAGTTAAATTTCACCGTGGATTATGCAATCCACTAATACTATATTTACCTGAGGCTACCTAACGGTGGTGTAGCATACGGCACGCCGAGGTACGCCTCGACCTGGGGATGCGAGTGGACGACGATCCCGCGCAGCGGCCCGTACTTGGTCCGCACGACGCGCGTGCTGTACTTGTGCGGGGAGAGCGCGGCCACGCAACACAGCAGCCACGCGTGCAGCGCGGCGCGGTCCGCGCGCATCACGTGCAGGGCGCGGGTGCGAGCGGAGGCGCGGGCGACGCGCCGCCGGCTACGCGCGCGCTCCTGCGCATCACGCGGCCCGCCACGCGCACCGCCCCACGCGCGCCCAACTCATCGTACGCCTTTCTCGCGCGCTCTCGCCCACTGTCATCACACACTGTTACACATACAATCACACATATCCTAAGCCATCACGATCAAGCTGAGCTAATACAAGTAAACACTCACCCGATTCATGTTTTTGCGGGGCACCCGATGTTTTTTCGAAAATTAACCATTTGCCTATCCTGTAACAATTGAAAGTAAACGTTAGCATGTTTTATTTTAAACGGAATGAGTAATTTGCTTTTACGAAACACTTGGCCATAATAAGTACCTATATAGCGAGAGCGGATTTTCACAAAATTTCCATTTTAATCAAATATGAACGAAGTAAGCCGGGGCGGTGGACAATACAGTAGGTAACGGAAAATGTTTACCTAACAGACCTAACCCGACGTTTGTAATTTAATGTAACACAAACACGACAACAACATCGCATTTCTAAACGAAATTTGCCATTTTCGTAGCGAGCTCCGCGGTCGCGACGGAACAACGTTAGCGGGAATCGCGCAGACGTTCTCTTCTACTCCATTTGTGTAGCCAGACTGATTTTCGTTTGCAATCAATGTGAGTATGCGATGCAATTGGAACTTACTCTAGCTATTTACTTACGTTTATCGGCTTAAATAAAGTCTGTGAGACTATTAGTTAGGGTATTAAAGAAACGGTACCAACGTTCATCATTAGCGGTATTTGAAGTACATATATTATTTACAATTCTCTACCAACCATTCCAAGGAATTCAGTATCTTATTATTATGAAAATTACTTCATAAATTAGGGATGTAGGTATAACATTGTTCCTAATTAAGTTTTTCACATTAGAAGCTATATTCACCGGTTGCAACATACCATATGAAACACATCAAAGACTTAAAGGCTACAGGCTATTGTAGGCAGTATTTGATTGCGCAGGCCCCGACAAGTGCGGGTCGACTATCAATCAGCCGCGTGACAAACAGAATCTTTGTGCGCCCGCATTTTGCTGCATGCCATTGATACCATGTCACCGCTGCCCCTGAACGAGAAATATTGGAATATATTTAATATCAAATTAGGTACTATGGGTGGGTAGTGGAGTGGAAAGCCATTGCTTTATTAAATATTAAATTCTTCTATTCATGTTCTAAGTTCCATTTTCCCACAGGCCAGAAACTGAAGGCAGAACCTTATCACTTTTCCACAGAGTGAACTCTTCATTATATATTATAATAAGTCATTTTCCGAAATGGTTACAGGTGTTCAAAATTCACGACAACCACAACCATAATCATTAACAAACCATTATGCATTCTTTCCAAAGTCACCAACATTAACCAAGTCGTTATGGATCTTTTAATCAAAACCGTAATGGTACGTTATAGAGGCGCAGACGACACGGCTCGATGCAAACCTTTTTAATTATAGCTATTATTCACGGACGAAATGATCGGGTTTTGTGACACGCCTGCACGGGAATTTCATGTTGGTCTCCGGGAATAAATTAAGCGTACGTGTAACTGTAAAATATTTTATTATAAACAAAAAGTCATCCTGCTAATGCAGTAAAGTTTCATACATTTCAATATAACCACAAAAAAGTTTAATGTAATGATAGACCGCGCAGCTGTTTCAATTTTGATCTGCGCAATCGTTTGACACGAAATTAACATAAATAGTTAACAGTGAGGTAAATAACCCACAGCGTTTAGGTGAGGCGGTATTAGCGTTTGCCTCGGGCTAATCATATCCTGACTAAAAGGACACGTAAATAGAAAAAATATATTTTGCAGAAAATCATGTTCAGCAATATTGCCAGCGATATTCTCTTGCTATAATGTTGTTGTGCCACACTCTCAGCATTGATTGCGGCAAGTTCTCCGGGGTATAGACGATAACTCGACGCCTATACAATTGTAACTAATAATTGCCACCTAACTAGCCCATTTACGAGCGACTTCGGGCTGCTTGATTGGGTGATCAGTACGCTGCTCGTATAACCCATATGATTCTGATCATAACCTCGAAAATATTAAATCCTTTAATCCGAAGAGTGTTCCTATTCCATTTCAGTAATAGCCTATTTTAAAGGCAAAAGGAGCTCTAACAGTTATTGGAAAACTGATATGCCATCATTAATCGGATATTGTGGATAAAATCTGTAACGTTCTATTTTCCAAAGCGTCCGCGTCAATCTGCGGGTAATATGTTAATCTTTTTAAACGTGATCGAGCTTTGGGCGCCGGCGTCGCGCTGCGCTCAAGATAACTCGACGATTACCTAGCTCTCACACCCGGCTCCTGCCGTGATCGATCATCGGCTTAACCAACCGTGATGGAAACATTATTAGAGCCTTTACTTTTCTGCAAACAATTTCTAAAAAAATATTAATCTGTTGGTATACGTCAAATAATAAAACAATCATAACTACGTGAAAAGAGAAAGTTTTACCGATAAATTATCTGGTGTTATCTACAGTATATTACAGGTGTAGTAAGAACATTTGACTTTATGACGTATCAAAACGCCCCAATAAAATTGGTTCGCGAGACATAAAATGCGTTGTTCGATGTTTTAGCACAAGCTTATAACTGACGCCCCAATTTATTTCCAATGTTCCCGACGCGGAGCCCAAATGAGCAAACTTGGATTATCTAACTCGTCGCGCAGGTGTTTATAAATGTTAATTAATTTATGTATTAATTAATCGTTATCATTTAACGTTTACTTTTGTTTTTGCGAATCACTGTCTTCTGTTTAGAATAGAAATAAAAATAAATAATGAAGTGATTCCCTATCGCTGTGCAAATATATTTATAACATAATAATAAATGTGCGTAAATCAAGCGTGCACATGCCAATCAGACCACGATCACGCATATCAGACAGATCCAATCAGTTATCGGGAATTATCAACAAATTGATACACCGTCAATGTCAACCGTCGTAATGGGTTATGATATTTTATCCAAATCCAGTATTAAATTTCAAGCGGAAAAATATCGAATTAAATGGGTTGGAGTGTGCCAAGTCACAAGGCGGCGGCGAGTGGGTGGGCGGCGCCCAGGCCGCGCCGGACAACTGGCGAATTGGCGTCATCAATCACGGAGCTCCGTCCGCCGCAGAGCTTTAATGGGCACGAGCGCGTCTTCCGCACCCGACACTTTTCCCTCATCGACTCTACCACGAATTCTGCCAGTTATATTTTGTTGGTTCGTATTTCTTACCCAAAATGCACGAAATCGAACTGCTTATGTTTTCCTTAACGTCACGTAATTTTTTCGAATCTTCATTTTATGTAATGGGCCTATAGAAACGTACATATTTTGCAGCTACCTTCTCTGCTCCAAAATCATATTGGAGAAAGCATTTGATATGACTTCTCGAAAATAATCCTATGTAGATAGAGTTTTCATTGAATTATAATTCCGACAGCCTACTTCATATTCCTGGTTCTGAATGAAAACAATTAAATGAATTAACTATTTTTATAAAAACATCTGTGGACATTATATCCGTATTTGCATTACAAAACGCTTCCCAGTGTAACTTGAACTGTCGCCGGGCGTTAATGGCTGCCAACGCGCTAACCCTCGACAGCTTTAAGCGTTCCCGCAACAAAATTGACGGCGTCTTGTTCCTATCTCTACAAATAACAGTTCACTAGTTAACATTAGCGGTTTGTTACTCTTTACAGCATATCAATTCCAAACAATCTATCTATCGTCGGCCTAAGATTACTAAGTACTTTCATAACTTTTTATTGTATCTTGTTTAGTTATGTACCCTTTTTAATTATACATAGGTATATTATTACAAAATATGACAGTTAGATATATAACTGCCCGGGAACCCAAAGCCCTCTTTGTGCATCGATTACAAATAATATTAAACATTTAATTACAGTAAGGCTTTGTCAACAAAACATGGCTACAAAAAAACAAGTGTAACAAAAAATGGTTCCAATGTATTCTGTCGTTTGTGTAGCTAAAATTATTTTATTCAAAAACCGACTTGTTGGCAACCCAAAAATTATTATTTTACTGAGTACCTACGAGTGAAATTAATTGATTTGAAATTAAGTTACGAGCTACAACCTAATCACAAATACCAAGGAATTGGGTTGATACAATTAATATATCCTTGATGTTCTGTGAAATAGCGGCTATGAATGAAATTTCATTAATCAAATCACAAAACCTTTATACAGTATCCGACTACGCCAGCCGCTTACGAACATTTCTATTTTAAGTGTTTATCCTTCAAGGGTATGAAGGTAAGCTTATATTGACTAGGTACCTGTTATTTTCTTATAATATAATAGTAAAATCATAATGAATACACATTAATATAATAAGACGGCCGCTCGTGTTATATATAACATTTTCTTTGAACAATGACTACAATGTAATCGAGCGTGATATAAGGCTCATAATAAAGCTCAAAGTGACAAGTCATTCGGTAGTTGTCTAATAAAAGTGGAGAGCGGACGATATCGGCTGTCGGCATGAGAGGCTTGCACGAAGAAATGCGGGCTTATTTGTGCTGGGCCGACTCAAGTCGAGCACCCTCCGAGCGACGCGCACCCCGGACCTCCAAGCCGCTCCACCGCACATTATCCCTAACCTACATTAGACCGCGGACCATCATCTTCAAAATGATAAACATAATGATAGAAATTATAAATAATTCATTTAATGGTATAAAATGGAATTTATTTAATTAATATTTACAATTACAGTCAAACTAAATAGGAAATTAAAAAACTTTAAATAGTATGACAACAAACTACGTATTTAATTGATTAGCATAAAGGATCGTGAATATTTTAATGTGTCAAACACAACCCCTCCGCGATTACGCTGCCGCTGTTGAATGAATGATACGTGACTTTACATAATATTTTCAAAGTCCTAGGTCAATAGATAACACCGTATTATATCCAGCGATGGTACGGAAACTAAAAGTTCGTGTCTGAAATAACAATTTCCATCACCGCGAACATTACACATTTAAATTATCCCTCATCCTTTGAGTAATAAAATAATAGTTTTATCTGTAAAGCAAACGACAAAGGATCGGACTGAACAAACATTTACCCAGTCCAAATAAGAGCCTATTGTAGAAAGGTAAAACTAGGATTTATCCTCCAACGGCCAGTGAGATAAGTTCGCCTACAAATACGTGAACTGTAAGTAGGTTTTATCTAAAAGCGGATAAAGCGAGCGGTAAATAAATAAGAAAAACAAAACATTGTTTAGTAAATCCCAAGTAGTTGTAACATTCTCGGAGCAGAGACGCCGACACGAGAGCGGGCTGCCCAACAAAGTCCACAATACACGTAAAATCAATTTAGCAAAGCCACTTTGAGCCTCGCTGACCTTAACGCGTTTATTTACAAACGAGTGTCTATCTAGCCTTAAGTCTTCCTCAATTTAATTTCGATTAATTGTGTAGATACTATTGTAGGTATTAAGAATGTTTGTATGGATTGTAGGCTTGCCAAAAGTTGGCTCCAGATTTCTAAACATCTCCTCTCCACTCCAAGCCGAGTTTAATAAGGCTAAGGATGCAATGAAACGAACCAATCAAATTTCCTTTCGTGCATTTATAGGTATGCACGAAAAGGCGACTTATCCAATAGTGTACATGAACAAAGACAAAAAAATCTAAAGTGCAGACTTTGCGAAACTGTTTAAACTGCAGCAGCCGTCTGCAGAAGAGAATGGCTTAGCGCAACGTATATACGGTCCTGTAATACAATACCTATAGTAAAGTATTTTTAAAGCAATCCGTGAATTTCTTAGAACTTTTAAACTCTTGGATACCTGCTACTATAAATATGATGCGATATTGACCTACTTCTTGTCTTATATGTAGTGTCGTATATCAGTCAGTGCTGCTAATTCGCTTGCACACTCTCTAAACTTAACTAAACTAGCTAAAATTTTAAGTATAGTTTAGAAATCATTAAAATCAATTCTGTTGTCACATCGAACTTAATTTAAATATCGTAATTGACAGGACTAATTTGATTTTGACAGCACCTAAATTGAATTGAGGTATGTTGCCAGTATTTAAAAAATATATCTGAAGAATGAATGAAAATAAGGTGAATGGAAAAGAAAATCTAAATAACATGATTAAATTATTTTAAAATAACCTTAAAATATATAAAAGTTTAATTTAAAATATATGTCGGCGTCTAAATATTTTTATTGTAATTTTTTTATGATATTTACAATTATAAATTATAGAAAGTTGTTCTATATCGTCTGTGGTTAAGTGTTCCATATCTATTGTTCTGTGGTGAATTCTATTTGGTATCTGTTGACAGTAGGTAAACAAAACACCGTTTTCAGATCAGACGGGTGTGCTACATTGCAATTGTTGTAATAAGTTATCTAGTGGCTTGAATCTAATATGGAAAACGATAGGAAACGGTCTAATAAGAGACAACAGGAGTTGCTTGTGGAGCGACTCCGCAACAACATCAAAATAGCGAGGGGTAAGCATTTTAAAGGATTGAAAGTTTTGTTTTACTTACAAACAATCAATGGTTATATTTACATCGACCCGCGAGGACATCTATCTAAAAATCAATTATATTTTCAGGAAACCAAGCAGATTCTGCCGTGGTAGATTTTTAGGGGGCCCTACCAACCACGACGAGCTCAAGCAACTCGGCTGCAGAAGAACTGCACAGCAGTGGGAGCATGTAAGTTTTGTGTTCTGAATATTATGCATTTTTTTCGTCTAAATGGTTTTTATATGGTTTTTTTATCAACAGGTTTGGAGTGTGTGGGTGGCGAAGTTATAGACCAAGGCTCGCAAGGTGCGAACGAACCGGCAGGAGGAGCCCCGACAGACATAGAATCCAAAATTTTGGATATTGTTGGGCATGCCTATGTGGATGGATTTTGCCGCCTGGAAGTGTACCATAATACTATGTAATAAGTTAGTAATACTAAGCATTTATTGCATAGTTGTTATCTTCGGTAGTGCCATTTTCATTGAGTGTAAGCAACAAATGGACCCCATGTGCAGAAGCTTGTTGTTTAAGCCTTTCAAATTCTATTACTTACAAATTTGTTTATTATTTTGATTGTTAATTATTTTTAATGTTGATGTTTATTATTGATTATTGATAACATAGTAATAAGTAAAAAGCTTTATTATAATAATTCAGAAATTAAAGTCTTGTTTATGATTTGCCATACTTTTATTAATTTTGAGTAAAATAGTGTTTATTAACACTTGCCAAATGTGTCTTGCTTCAGCAAGGAAATCTGTTTCAATGTACTCTTCCACCATAGATAGCTTATCAGTATGATCTAAATCAATGTTATAATTCTCATCCGTATCTGCAAAAGTAGAAACATTTACATGTTATAACTTGATGTCAAGATATTTTTTTATGCTTATATTATAAAGACAAAAGATATATTGGTTCGACGGCCTGATTAACCTAGTGGTAATGACTCTGCTTTCTGCGCTGAGAGTCCTGGGTTTCAATCCTGGTAGGGACACAAGCTTTATGTGATGAGCATGAATATTTGTACCTGAGTCATGGATGTTTAATATGTATATAAGTATTATAAACTGAGTTCACCCGCAGTCCATTGTACAGTACCCACAACACAAGTGTTAAGCTTAGAGTGGGACCGTTTGGTTATGTGTTCGTATGGCGATATTTATTTATTTATTTGTTTATAATGTATGAGCTCAAAAATTACTAAACCAATTTAGTGGATATGAAATGAAACTTACAGATTCTTGCAGATTCTTTCTCCGTCTGTGTGGTAGGGAACTTTATATTATGGGGTGTCAATTGTTGCACAATTATGTTCAACACTATTCCCAAACATCTACTCACTGCTGGTTGGCTCAATCCTGGCAAACTATCTTGGCCTACAGCAGCCTGATAGCTCCCATGAGCGTAAAATTGCAGTGCTGTTAAAATCTGCAAAGTGTCATGTTGATGTATTTATAAACATTTATAAACAAGTAAAAAGTAGGTATGTATCTGTATAAAATATTAAATCGCAAACCTTTATATGTTTTGGGATGTGCCCCTCCACTAAGAGCGGATCATCTAGAGTATTCAGTATGAAGTGCTGCAAATGTGCTCTTAAACCTTCGAGGCGTATTCTTTCTTCATAGTTTCTACGGCTAGAAAGCAAATGCCTTAATTTTGTTTTTAAAGTAAGTACTTTGAAGTAGGCTCTGTTTTATTATTATTTTGGTAAAATTAGCACTTTCAGATGAATCCACAAGAGCCGCAACCACATATTCCTCCATCGTGTTTGATAAAATCGTTTTTCACAACTTATCTTAATAAAAACATCACCTGAAAACCTACGAACTAAATTTAGATGGCACCAAATTAGATGCCGACCAAATAAGGCGGATTATAGTTTGACGTTTCTAATTTTAGACGCAATTTGACGTAAAGTGTGTACAACAGAATACAAAAATGACCAACTAAGCTAAGTTGAGTAACTAAACCAATTTTAGGAGCTGTCAAACCAAAATTAGTCTAATCTGCTGTTAACAGAATAGCGAACGCCGTTTGACAGGAGTAAACTATAATTTGGTCTAGTTTAGGCTAGTTGGTGCCAAGCGAATTACGAGCAGTGTCTTATATGTACCTACCTAAAACTTGATTTGATCGATTAGCTACTTTTATTTGTATATTTCAATAATTCCATTCAAATACGACAAGGCAAGTAAAAGTCAAGTAGGCAAATGTCATAAGGCCCAACCCGACCCGAAAGGAACGTTTTGAAAATTCAAATCTAGAATTTTTGTTTTTAATATCTATTATCCAATGAAAAATTAAAGGAGGTTCAATTCAAGACGTATATTTTTCCTTTCTTATATTTTAACTAACTGTTCATGTAAGCTAACCTAATTAGTATCCACATTTTGATGGATACATTATGAGTATCACATCCAAATAAATAAAATATATCCCTGAGTCATTCTTAACTTTGAAAAGCCCATTAACTGGCCCGCTTAATACATAGCCAGGAAAAAGGTACTCGTAAAACAACAGCTGTAAAAGTTTCAAAGCTGGTAAAACAATTAAAAGCTGTAATTACTATTAACCCTTTAAGCGGAAGCAATGACTTGAGTTGTATAAGTAATCGTACCCAAGATGCCAATGACGTCTTTAGGAACAGAAACTTATTACTAACAAGTTGCGTTCGCTAATCCACTCAAGCTAAATGACTTGAACTTTTGAAGAGTTCTAATCATTTTTCTCACTTATCCTCATCATCCTAGCCTTTACTTAATTGGCATTGGCTGATTATTGTTTTCTTTATTTACGTGGAACGACTGCCGACTGCCAGGGAGACCCAACTAGTATGAGTGCCTACTTCTTTTTAAATTTCATCTGAGCCGCTTCGTTAGTGAGGACACTCAATTGGTTCTATTGTTTCGGACAACGAATCGTTGATTCGTGTTCACTGAGTGAGACAGAGATAGTAAAGACGAAATAGTTGTCGTCGCGACGAACTCTGTGTTACCAACTTAAATAGTGAAACACCAAAGTTTCCGTAAAATTATAAAAATACTGGCCTCGGTGCATGAAAAATATACTACGGCGACATCTGCGTTAACTTTAGTGTTAATGCCAAAATACGCCTTAATTAGGGCATTAAAGTTATCAAATTGAACGCATGTGGCTACACTAAAAATTAGTGCTGACGCTAGTAAATTAATGTGTTAAACTTTAGGCCACATCTGTTTACTGACATTATTAAGACAGCAATTAATGCACTACAAAGGGAATATACTTTTTTGAAGTTTATGGCGTTATGCCTACTTCTTTTGAAATATCAGATCTATCCAGTGAAACGAAATAAACAATATCAGCTAGTCCCCAACCAAACACGCATTATCTTAAATCTGTGAGGTGTGTAATGAGATGTAATTACTTATAACAGTCCCAAAGAAAGCAAAGTATTCGTTATCTACCCAATGACTCCCTAAAGTGGTTCTTCTAAATAACACAAAAAAACAGCGTATTTATCTTATTCTTGTGAATAACAGATGTTGAACGTCCTCACAATGTCATTTATCAGTGTCGCTTCTGTCTAATCATTCCAACGAACATTTATCACGACATTTCTTATGTATAATAGAATTCCTAACTTGTTTCCGAAATCATGAGGATGTGACAAATAATTGCCTTTTGATGATACTTACCTATTCCTTTTCAGTTTTGGATAGTGTTGTGATAGGCTGTAGCCAGGAATTCATCGGGGGGAGGGGGAGGGGGAGGAGTGGAGCTCTGGACCAGACACAATGAGTTAATCCGGAAAAGAGTTAAAAATGTCATACGTCTTAATTTCTTCAGGCGAGTAGATACTTATTGAGTAACAAATCCACAGTAGTAATTCTTCTACAAATCTTATCATTTTTCACAGCACTAACAACTTAAAACTATCCAAATGAAGGAACCATAAACCAGCATCCTTTGTACTAACGGAACACGGATAGCTTTAAAATACAGTTTTATTTTTTAGAGCCTCGTGGGAATCTGTCTGGATAAGAATATCTTTGTTAATATTCAATTTTCTTGAAGCCTCCTTTGTTTTATCAAAGTTCATAATATTAAACAACACCCGAGACGGACGATGTTTCGCCACAAATGCGTTGATATTGGTTTGAGACCTTCAAAGGTGTCTGGGGCGCTTTTAACTGTCGAACATTTTTGACTTTGAGCGATTTTATTTTAGGAATAAAATTTTATTGAAAGGGAGTGTATAAGACACAGTCGGTCGTTTACAGTCTATACCAATAAAAGTTTTTTTTTAAATAGAAAAGATAACTTTCTATTCGTTAGATTTTTTACTCATTAGTCTCTAATGGTGACACACGTGGTGGTCTAATGTCACACGTGGCAATATACACAGACTGTTACTTTTATGAAAAATAATAAAAATAAAAATGATCATAATAAAGACCAGGGACACGATGTAAGATGACAGGTACTTAGTCTCACAAATCCTGGAAAAATAATACAAGTACGAAAAAGTAAAACTTCAGTAATCCTTATCTTATGACTCCACAAGACTTGAACTTAGTATCCACCTGCTTGGTGTAATCCAGTTTCTTTGTCGTCACATAAACGAAGAAAATAAAACTTCTAAATCCCAGACAATCCTCACGATATAACTTAAACTAAATGTCTTACAAAACCTAGTCAAGGGCGGCTGAAAGCTGGCTTATACTTACATGATAATGTACCTTTTTAAGCGGCCCTCAGAGATGAGTTCTATTAAAACCTGGCTCGGCTGAAGCAGATCATTAAATCATTTTTTAAAATAAATATCACAAGAAAATTATTCTCCAGAGGGGCTCTAGAAAAAAAAGCAATATATATTTGAACCATTTATTTCGTTTATACACAGACGCAAGTAAGAATTTAAAGTTATCAGCGGCTTAAAGGGGACTATACATCTATCATACACTATGGTAGTATCACCACGCTTTGACTATGAGTACCGAGCAGCAGTGCGATAGCTTGTAACTTGATACTATTATTAGTACTTTGGGTGAAACTAATACTTACATGATTAAGCTGAGTAATTCTAATATCATCTCTAAGGACCATCTGATTTATTCACGTATTTCATTTCAAATTCATATTCAAAACAAAAGAAGGAATATAGAACAAGTTAGTGTTCAAAGAGAACACTTATCCATTCAGACAGAATACCATCTGTCGGAGCAAACCACACACAATAATGAAACTAAATAGAGTTGAGTTTACAGGAACTCGAAGTGGAACATTGTTTTGATTAGGGCAATAGACTTTGCGACAGGTGAATGAGCCGCCATCGCACTGAAACGCGTGCTACGTGCTTCGGATCTCAAGCGACCTCTACTGGAACAAACACGTTTCAAGTTTTATTTGACCTTCGAGGATACAGACGGTATCATAAAAAGTGAAAGCGTAATTAAATGAAGATTCAACTTTCGCGAGAACTTAGTCTTTAATGTATGTATGTCGCAGCCGGATAGGAAAATTTGCGTTTTATAAAACGGCTATGCGTTTTACAAAACGCCTCAATTCTATAAAACGGGTGGTTGATGTTTAGGTGGAATGTCGAATCAATACGTTTAACAAAACGGCTGCCAACGTCTATGCGCTCTGTAAATATATTAAGATGTAAATCGTTTTTGATCTTTAATGTTTAATTATTCGAAATTATGACAGTATCCCTAACATATCCTTTAACTAACCTAGAGAAATGGCTAGGTCATCGGAGCTCCGATTCGCGGGGATATTTTTCTGTGTCTAAGGCAACCAGGAACGTAACACGAAGGGAATGACGAGGGCGTAGTTCGCTTGCTATGCACGCTCACTAAGGCCCGTCATTCCCTTCGAACCTAAACCACCTATTCCTGGTACTCCGAATTCCCGAGGTGGCTACGCTCGCTCACGCGTGCTGTTGAGCAGTTCGAACCCGTGAATAATATACGCCGTATCACTATTCGGCTGAACGTTAACACGCCGCATTTCAAAACGGGGCATGCTAATCAGCTGCATTGTATAACGTAAAATGCCATTCACGTATGGCTATTACAAAGCACCTAAACGTTAAACAACCGTTTAACATAATCGAGGTGTTAAATAAAGCGTCTAGCCGTTTTGTAAAAGAGCGGAGTCTATAATCCAGCTGCGACATACACATACTAACTGTTCTACTTCTTGTTCATAACTCAAGGGTCGTTACAGCACAATATGATTCACTGTGTAATACTTAACCATAGTATGTTTAGTAGTTATCGGGATCTAAATATGCATTAACTGCAGGTATTCAGTGAGCAAGGAGGAACTATATCACTGTGCAACAAATCCTATCAGTGTATTTGCAGCGCCGTATTGCCGTACATCGGAGAGGAGGCCGCGCGGCGCCCATAAATATCGCGATACGAGCGCCGCGCCCACGCTGCTCGAGCTTGTGCTGTGATTCCCAAACATTTGTGTTTATGCAAAACGTGCTCTAGATTAACGTGACAGGAAGAACTCACGAGTTTTTCCGTTCAACCGTATTTTGAAATTTTGTATGCAACATTGAAAAGCGCCTCTTGCGGACGGTATTTAAAACTTTCAATTCTCCATACAAAATGTCTAAATACGGTAGGCTATAAAGTATACGGTTAGCTTACGAATAATCTCGCACTTGACCTACTGATATATCATGCTCTTCAACTCAAGCGTAAAGATCATACATCGTTCCATGCCTTAGGAATTACAAAAAAAAAAAAAAAATTGAAATCAGTATTTGGAAGCACACGGCCATGCTCGTACCCATATCATCTATAAAACGTAGACATTTCTCATTATGTGATGCAGTAAAAATGCAGGACGAGTCTCTTCGCACGGCACTGACCAGCGCCGATAAAGAGTTTATTCCACCCTCCCGTGCACTTTTATTGGCTACTTTGGAATCTTTCAGTGTTTTTACGACTATCAATCATTCTTATCTAACGTAATTTAACTTTAACTCGTGTGAGACTTGTGCTTTTTATACGGTATAGAATCAAGTTTGTGAATCTAAGGATCTTTTTTTACCTATCGAGTCTTCATTCTCATCTTTTATTACCTTCAAATCTCCAATGAAGAGTTCTTATCACTTTATATGTCGGTTCAAGCAACGCTCTTTGTTTTTTGATGATTTTATCCTGTAGTCTGTACCAAACAGGCTTTATTAGTCCTCATTCCCGCACAGAGTTAAAAAATACACGTACGATATAACATTGTACGTATGCCACCACATCCCGCCGCGAGTCACTACAAGCGCAAATTGCAATACAAATATTACTGCAGAGAAGAGCAAGCACTCTGACAATATTGTCCGACTATATGAAAGATGTTACCATTCTAGATATTTATTATTTAGTTACGCGCTCGCTCTTGACACACTGCAAGGGATGGTTGCTGGTTTGGTTCCCGCCTGGGCAAATTATTGACATAACCTTCTCATAATTTACCCTAGTCTAGGTTACTGTGATTGTCCACAGACTTTGTATTGTACGGTACCCAAAATACAGGTGTTGCTTAGTTTGAGCCCATAAAGTTAGCGTGTTGGACTGACGATATTTATTAATTTTATAAATCAAGAACGTTAAAAAAAACCATTTCAAACAACCCGATGTAATTATTTGTGAAACCAAACCCAATCAGACATCCGATGAAACCATTCAATTGCTTGATTTGAATCATCGGGTATTGTTTTCTGTCGATGTTATCTTGGGAAATAAAATCCAGGCCGGTAATTACTAGTCGTTATCCGCATCGATACGGCGGCTGGCGTCGGCGTTAGGCGGGCGGTGCGGCTGCCTGCCCAACCTCACCGCTGTTTACGATTCGCAGAACGCAGTCGCACGAATGAACAGCTTAATGTTCTACTGAAAAGGCCACCAAAAACATCTGATTGTTCTAACAATAAGTCACGATAGCTAATGGAAACCTATGCCATATGCTATTAAAATAACTTTTGGACACAATAATCCCAACAGAATCGGACAGAGCTATGACAGAAAAATAGGTGCATGGGGTACGTCTCTTTTTTATAGCAGCTCTCTGAACTAAGCGGTCGATCTGAACGTGTAGAAGCTTTCAACTTTAAAGTGATCACGAAACATTTTTACATGCATGCTTGCCCATGTCAATACAATAATTATGTTACTTAACTGAACCGACTATAAGCGGCATTGATACATGTATATCAACGACGGGCAGTTACAAAAATAGTGTCGTCGCACAATGCAGTGGGAAGAATTACATACACATGTAAGTAGAGCCCAAAAAATAAAACCATCCCAAATGGAGCCGTCGCGGGGTACTTTATTGTCACTGTAGTGGAAACCGTAATGGGAAAAACAGTTCGGTTTTTCAGTATCATGGTCATATATTTTTCCGAGCTTTTCTTTGTTTATTTTGCTGGAATACATTTATTTTATATTTTATGTGGCTTGAATATTGAAATGTGTAAGAAAGTATAATGATATATTGCTGACAAGCGTCGCTCACTTAGATCAAAAGGAATAAGATTTGTGATGTTTAGTACAGACCAAATATAAGGACATTCGTTGGCTTTAATGTCAACGTATCAAACCTTTGAGATACCGGCCACCTTGTTTATAATAAGGTCAGCTCCACAGAAAACAGCTCATTGTTCTATCATTACTTCTAACCCGTAAGTACCAGAATGTCTTGATACGTGTAAGATTTGATAATACAGGTTAGTCTACTCGAGTTTCAGTTCTCAAGCGACGATCTTAGAGTGCGCAAACATTGCGTGTCGGTCCTCGGCTATCGCGCTTGGCTCGCGCCGCGCTGTGCTACGCTTGGCTAGGCAAAATAGTTAAGAGTATATAGTAATAATTTGTGAATTATTTTTATATTGCTATATGAACACACCAAGTATATACGGTCCCACACTATGCAACGCTTGTATTATAGGTTTTGTACAATGGACTGGGGACGAACCCAGTATATATTAGACAGATATTATATATATATTAATTTGTAAATAATTAGCTTCGAAATACATATCTGTTTCACTGGTTGCAATGTACAAGCTATATCGACTATATACAGTAGAAATTACAGATTTTGTAACATTATACATAGCCAACTTGATTTCAAGTTTAAGATAAAATAATGTAATTCCGTCAGACCACGAGTTTATGTCATAGCTGGATGTAATATCTGCAATCATGTTTTCCGAAGAGCCAACATCAATTGGGGTAAAGAAATTCAGGAGGCGTACCGGCAAACGTAGGTTCCCCAGCGGGCCACCTCCGGAACAAATGGAGCGACAATCTGCGTAAGGTGACTTGGTATTTTCGAAAAATCTTTGAAAGAAGCTATTAAAAGATAGTTACCTTCACTTGTTATTTTCGACGTTATCTGTCATGACACCGTGATAATTATTGCGAGCAACCGAACACCCGAATCGATTACTGAGCTTTTAGTATCAAATCAGTGACATTCATTTATCTCCAGTGACTGGATTCAAGCGCCATTTGCTGAGTAGCCACTTTATATGTTGATTGGGTAATTTAACCAAAGCCCCGCCACGCCTGAACATCAAACGGCCCTTGATTTAACTTTTTCGGGGCCTATACCCATCTGTATTGGTTCGATAAGTTAACAGTAAAGGTGAAAAAATTACGTGTGGACACTGCAATGTAAGGGACACCGGTACGTATACAATTATTGAGATGTACGTGAGCACTTATTTTTTTTAATCCATTGAAAGGTACAGTTACAGGGTCTATTAAAGCTGTGACGCCATGTATAAGTACCTACCTATTAGCATAAGAAAATAATACGGTACAATAGCAGCAAATCTGCTTGATCCCGCTAGCGGCGCTGCTGCCAAAATAGGAAGAGAATACTGAAATCATCTTATACAGAAGACAATATTTAGCAGTCAGATAAGGTTCACAAAAGACAAAATGTAGTAAATTACTTTAACAATAAGGTTGAATAGAAGTTGTGCATAAAAGTGTCATCATTACTAGTCCGACAGAGGGTAGGCTAGCTTAGAGTTAGTTAGTTCGCTTTGAACACGCCCGATGACAAAGGACCTTTGAGAAAGGGTCAAAGGTAAAAAGGGGCGCAGACATCAAAGATAATTGAATAGTTATTAAAGATTTTACCCAAGTTAGTAGTGTACATCACTCTGTTAACTCCCATCATACATTAACGATCCATTAAAGTTCTAAACAATATTATTAAGTTGGTTATAAATAGCTATTTTTATTTGGATCGATGAAGGCGTCCTGCAGGCCTTTTTTTTTCAAGGAAACATTTTTAAGTAGCAGATTCAGGACCGTTTTTAACTATTGAAGACCTTGGGCCCTTCAGGATTATTATCGTCGTATAAATAGATTTTTCGGTAATATGAGTTATCAATTGGTGATCTGGAGGGGACTATACGGGGCCCCATTGATCCCCTCGAGTGGCTAATGGAAAAGAAGAGCCTGGGCAAGGTTAATACCCCGATACTACTGTCTGTCACTATCTACGAATACTATTAACACTCGCCTTCTTAATTTAGTAGAGCATATAGAACACAATAGCAAGATATCTTTCAAAACCATTTAACGCCTTATATAAGGAAACATATTTTCCTGGAAAAATAGTCGCGAAGCCAACGATATGTTACTGTTTTACTTACCATGGCAGCCGAGTTTATTTAGACACAAGAAAACAAGGATTATCCGCTTGTAAATTATCTCGGGTTCCTATAGTGTTTGATTTACGTATTAAAGAGGTGGATCTAACTGAACATCGCATTTTTAGGTCGGATATGATGCTATTATAGAATCGTTACTTCTATAATAAGTAATGATTTTGCAAAATGTCGATCGTTTTCTATAATTTTGCGGGTATGGTGTAGATAGATTGGAAGTATGGTGTAACTAGCACGACTTTGTTTTAAATATACAGATAAAAATGGACGTTAGATAGTATCAAATTGCCAACGCACAATGCGCTCTATCCTCAGTAATCTAACTGATCCCTGCAGATATATATAGATTTCTATCTAAGAAACAGCATCAGGCTTGGGCGCTTTTTTCCTTAAATAGTGGCGCAGCTGGCGTGTGCCCAGCGGCGGCGGCGCGCTGTGACTGATGGCTTTCATTATAAACCCTCCCAAATACACCCGATAATCCCTCTAACCTCGCACCTGATCTATTCCACGGCTGAAAACTGTCAGACAATCCACAAATTACGATAAATATATGGATGGAATATCATAGGCCTTACTCTCACAAGAATCGCCCGTGCCGTCAATCTCGGTGCCTCTGTGTGAAATATATAAAAATAAAATCAGGAAACAGTGGCCAAATCAACCACTTTTCACCATCCGTATGCCTGTCTGAATGCGCAGCAACTCAAGGGAAAACTAATTGACGGATTATAATGAAACTTAACTCGGGTCAACTTATTAACATATTTTACCTCGGAAATGTATGCGATACTGCGGGATAACCAAAAAAACTCTATCCCATAATCCACCATGAGGTGAATTTTAGTTAATATAGCGGCAGTTTATAACAATATCTTTTTTTTGTCCCGGATAATGTAACAATTATGAACAGTAATAATACCTTTAATCACAACAGCTGCTTATCTTTGCAACACTTTGTTATCAAGATTCACTTTCTTTTCAATTTCAGCGCTAAGCCCCGCTTTAAATTTACAGCGACGAAAAATAAAAACATCTCCCCGCACTCGTTACAAGGATTTCTTCAAGATATCGCTTATTCTTTCTCGCTCTTTCCCGTTATAAGATTAAATTTTACTAATGAAACAGAAAATGAAAATTTCTTCTGTAGAAACGGAATTTCCTAAATAACTTTCAGCCATTTGTCTTCCTAATGAATGATTCTTTTTATGATGGTTTTACTCTCGAACTAACCCGAGTTGTTGCTAACAAGATTAATTTTCTTTTACTTAGTTGGCTAATAGTTATGTGAGGAGTGTCCTGTTGAATTTAATTTAAATTGGTCGTAATAGTGACGTCATAATTGACATCCCTCGTAATTTTCATGCGCCTTGCTCAGGCACTGTCTGAATAAAACTCTCTTTACCACACAATGGTATAAATTCAGATAAATGGTCTCACACAAAAGTATCTAAACATTAATATGCACGTCGTGCCACGAAATTAAATGTTGCAAACGTACCAGCATTTTAAACAAATGTAAATGTTCCCTCTGAGGAATTGTTACTAGCCCACAGCTAAAAAGTTATGACCTCTGAAAGGGTTGCCGCCTCTCTGGAGATGAAACCCGAGAGAACCGGATTCGGGTTTTGCATTCGAAATCATTATCCTTATAGCAACGGGACATCAAGTTCTGGTCATCTAACCCGTTGACATAACATTGGAAATATCCACGTAGTTATTAAAAAGTATATTTTTCTCTCAGCCGTTGCGATTTTATCATTTCCACTGCAGTAATATTGCTGAATGACTTCTTTATTTTTATATACATCTTTAAGAGGTACTTTATAATATAAAGTATGTATTTTTTTGTGAAACTGATAACATAACTAAAAACTAAATCAGCATAACTAAAATGTATAATGCTTCCTAATCAAAAACCGTACACAGAATTATTCAGAAAAGGTATACTAAGCATGAAATCTGCTGGGCTTCCTTACCGAATTTGTGTAGCCAGAAAATGTCGATGAAAAAAAAAACGATTATAAAAATGACAGTATAAATGTGTTTTGTTTTTGTCTATGCTGTCTGTGTTCTTTGCGAACATTTTTTTTTAAATTGATATATCCAAATTCTGGCTTCATGTAACTATTACAAATGCACGGAGGCAGCGCAGGGTTAAGGCTTAGTGTACACATTCTGAATCAATCTGTATAAAGTATTACTTACTTTACAATAATCTGTGAATGACATTTCGTCATAGGGCATATTCCCATTTTACAGCTTTTACCATAAATAGACAAATAATACGTACCTAACTGCCTTAAAAAAACAGGTGATTTAGATTAAATAGCGGCTTGTCCATTAATAGGCCCTTTATTTTGCGCAATCGCATTCTCGCTATATTTCTGCGCCCACAACAACGCCCTCCTGAATTTTAATGGCTCTCCAACTTCTTAATTGAAATTCCAAGCGGAATTGTGCTTCTTATCCATCAATATTCAGTTACGGATTTCCAGAGGTCTTATTAATTTGGTTTGTCCGATGGAATCACTTAACACTACCGGAATGGTCATGTTTTTATTATATCAACATGTTGTCTTTATTTTTTCATCAATCGCCAACAAATATTATCATCAAGAAGCGACCAGAGAACTTTCAACATTTCCAACGCTCATACACCAAACCGTTACAATTCGATTACGATTTAGCCATCTTATTTGTATATTGGGCACTTGATTAAATTCCATGACAACCAAATACATTTAATTTTAGAATTCGATATGAATTGGAGTCGACAACAATTCCGTGATTGTAAAAAAAAAATATAGTACTTTTGTCAAAAACTCCGGGTCTATTGTGAATAACATAAGGGAAATGTGAATCCATTCTATTTGTCTTACTCAACGTGAAACCTGTCAAAGTATCGAGTGAGTTCGACAACTATTTCTCCTCGCAAGTACTTTCAAACTTTGCGATCCTCCTCCACCAAACAATGCTAACGTATCTTCACAATATTGTAAGCATGTAACATCAAGAAATTGTATATTTAATACATCACATTGTTTCTTGTTTAGACCAGGATTCATTTCAAACAATAGATTATCTTATGTGTCTTCTTATATGGGCACTGCAAATGCTGCACTGCAATGTGTAGGTACTTACTAGATTTCATTCATGCTTTGTAAACGAGAAATATAAATAAGATAAGCGTGAATGGGTTGGCTATATCCCTCAAAAATACACTACGCCCTCGTGATAGACCTAGAGAGATAGAGAGATGGCGGGATGACCTGGACACCTTTGTGAGGGGCTGGTCCTCAATCTATACATCTATACATATAAATAAAATTGGAGTGTCTGTTTGTAATATTAAAACAACCGCGTTTTACTAAGTGCATTTGGATGTATACACGTTACCTATACCGAAACAACATTTTTAAAAAATTTTGTCTGTCTGTCCGTCTGTCTGTCTGTCTGTCTGTCTGTCTGTTTGTTCCGGCTAATCTCTGAAATGGCTGGACTGATTTTGACGGGACTTTCACTGGCAGATAGCTGATGTAACAAGGAGTAACTTAGGCTACTTTTATTTTAGAAAAAAAAATTGGATCTCACGAAAAAAAATAAAACCAATGTTGCAGCGCAGCGCCTGATTGTTTGATAGCAACAACCTGCAATGCGTCCCGAGGGCTCAGAATGGGCGGGCAGGCTGTTGTCAACGGTTGTCTTTGTTAAATACCACGCAGACGAAGTCGCGGGCAACAGCTAGTCACCCATAATATGGAACGTCGATGGACGCCTTTACCCAACACGAATAGCTGAATTATGATAAAACGAGGAATATTGGATTTTTTAACTGTGGCCTAAACGTTTGTCGTCGTTGACAAAAAAAATTGGTGTGTGTGTACAGGGTGTGACGTCGTTTAATCACGTTGACAAATGTAGCGTGTCGGCGCGGCCGCCGCCAGCCAGCCGCGTGTCCCCACAAATTGATAATGCTCGATTCCACGCTCACTGTTTAACTTATCATTATTCAACATGTAATTGACATCTGAATGTACAATTATATTTTCCGAGCACATTTAAATTTTCACCATTGATTCATTGCGATGACGTCACTCTTGCATATAACTGCTCTACATTAAATGTACTGTGTGATAAATATTTTCACTATTCAAAATGTGCAATTTATTAACTATTAAAAAATAAGGCGGGTATTAGATAGCCTATTTTGTAGTAAGAAACATCGCCAATAGTCACCATTAATCAACGTACTCGCTTGTATTTAACCAATTGATAAAATATAATGTACCTACGTTGATGGTACATATTATGTAATGTACCTACGTTGAGGGTACATATTATAAAAAGGTATTAGTCTGTGTGATTGTTACTCACAATTCGGAATGAAACAATATTTTTCCAATTATCGCTACGGCAATAGGTTATAACAGCAATTTCTTGTTGGCTAACTAAATAAAATAGAAATAGGTAGGTAATTCAGATGAAGAAATACATTTCTATTTCTTCGTCTTAGGTCTTAAATGAAATACCTAAAATGGTTTAGTCAGTAAGACACTAAGTCTAATTAGCTACTATAAGCCAAAATCTATTAAATAAATGTGTGTCCGAATTAAGCAAATAAATTATCGTTTCGCTCAGGGTAGAGCTCAATTTCAACTTAATTGGAAGTAAAGCAAATTAAGATTTTAAATTACCATCTTAACTGCCAGCTCCATTTTTTCGATGAGCTTGAGTAATTGGTATAAAATGCTATATTTTTTAAGTATTTTCCAATAAAAAGCCCATTTATTATTTTTATCACACCCACCATGCCATCCCCGACGCAGCCGCGCTCACCCCTAAATGCCTCCCCGTGCGATAAATATCGGCTTACATATGTACTCGTATATGATTTTTTTTATTATAATATTGTACTAACAGTAACAGCGATTTTAGTTTTTTGACCCTCCCGCGGGATCCCATAAATTTCCCGGGGGAAAAAGTATTATATATGTTAACTTGAGTTAAAGCCTTCATATTTATCGCCATGTCAAGATTCATCAAACTCCGTCCAGTGAATTTCCCGGTAGGCACGAACAGAATTCCAAAAAATCTAAAAATGGCCGTATAGGCCACTGTATTGAAAATCATGTTCTCTTCGATATTTTCATTTAAATTTTCCATGTACGAACTACACAGACATTGACACCACAAATATCAATAGACAGAATCTCGGCATCACTATAAAATATGTTGGTACTTATATTCGAAATTGAAGATCCAAAGCCTAGTTTAATTAAGGTAAATAAACCAAGGCTTAACGATGTAAATACATCTAGATATATTTACATTATTAAAATATTTAAAATAGCTAATCACTCAGACATGTTTTAGCTGATAATATCGGCGTATGAATAATAATGACCAACCACAGCCAAGTAAAATTGTCTCCATAAAAACCGTGAATTAATTAAAGAGATAGCCCCTAAATCTTCAAGTTAAGTGGGTATCTAGCCGCTTATTTTTAGGCGAAATGATCTCTTGAAAAAGCCACTTCAAATTTTATTGGTTTAGGTACGTACGCATAAAGAGATTAGGATCTTATTTCAAAAGCGCTTTTGTTTCGAGATAACAAAAGGCTAAGTTTGAATGAGAGAGTGCGACTGATCGATTAAAGCTGGTATCGAAAGGCTTCGATTTTGTTCGTTGGACCGCGCGCGCTTCAGCACCCTTTCGAGGCAGCCTGTTTGAGGATTGGCGGTGCACCTCGACCGAGCCAATTAGTAACATTCCTTCCAGTTCTTACTCTATTCGTACGTGTCACGTATGTTGATCCCGTTAACAAAAATGAGAACGTGGGGTACACCGAACAGTCCTAATGTAACTGGCCGGCGCTACGAGAATATTGCCAAGTTAATTAGCCTTAACAAGGTGGTCCACTTTAAATGAAAACAAATACACATTTTTTCTTTATATAGTTTATGGTGATCGCAAAAATAAAAAATATAAGTACACAGAAAGTCATCGTTACATTAATTCTCTATAAATTATATTTATATAGTTATTTAAAATAATCTCAAATTCAGTTATGTTATCACATTAAAACACTAAGTGCAGGGCGTGACGTCATACAACATTATTCGTAGAAGACGTAATTTTGGCTAAAGAGGAAACTTTTTTTTTTTTTTTTATAAAACAAATATAAATTTGAAAATGTATGTTTCTTTAGATTTATTACACATAAAAAGCATTTCCGATAATGTGTGTACGACTCTATTGTCATTTTGTGAGATTGCTTTGCCACACGTTTAGTGCCTATAAAAGTTTTACGCTACAGTAAGTTTACTGAAAAGCTAAGCCGAGCCAATTTCAAAGCATTTACCTAGTTTTGGAGTCAACACAGTGTAACCACATTATATACTGGAGATTAGTATAAAATTGGGGCAACAACCCAGTGCAGATAAGATATCGCGAGGGTCGTTAAAGCATCTGATAACTGATAAGGAAAATAAAATGTCCATGTCATCAGTAGATTGCAACGCTTTTTAAGGGGAGAGAACAACTGAGAAAACGCAATAACTGCGGCTTTATATAAGTTTGTTGATGAATCCTTTTCGCCATTTGCTGCATGAAGTATAACAAATTAAATTTTAGCTCGTCACGTGTAAAGTTATTGGATTAAAAGTTAAAATATTTCTGAATTTAGTTAAAACAATATTGTTTCGTAATCTAAATTGTAAATTACTTACAAATTGGCTAATCATAATCTTTTATTGAAATAAAACTAATCTCACGGATTTTATCGCGTTTATTATACTTTTTACGTTCCAGACGTTTCGGCTGCTTTACAGCAACCGTGGTCACGGGAGGACTGCGGTGGTTGACGTCCAAGTTTGAAAGGGCTACTCTCATATTTAGTTGTTGCTGATCGTCGGATACGTAAAATAGTATAATAAACGCAATAAAATCCGTAAGATTAGTTTTATTTCAATGTGTTAGGACCTGTACAATTTATGTTTGTTTTACACTTTTTAATACATTAATGTGATAAACAATAGTTATTACAGGCACTCCGCGAGAAGCACCCCACTGATTCCCAACAGCTAGATATATGCAGGACGCGACTTGTCAGTTTTTTTCAATTCGTTCTAAATAAATCCATTCGTAACTTGAAAAGGGTGTGTAAGTAATCTCGTGTAATTGTATAATTGCCGGACAAAACAGAAAACTGGTGACACACACTCGTAAATCCTGGCAATATAAAAATTTACGACGTTCTCGCAGAAATTTTCTTTATTTCATTGCGATAGTAAAAATACTAGAATTCATAGTTTCGTACTTTTTATTTGTTTATCTGAGCGTTGTATTTCACCGGCAATGATTCAATTTTAGAAGGTTTAGTTTTAATGTTGTAATTTAGTTTTTCAATTCAGATCATTAACGATGAGATTGCTGAGATAGCGTTCAACAAACGTCCATCAATTCTCAATAGAGTAGTGCCGATATTATTATGGGCAAGGTAATAGGAGTACAAAATATCACTGTTACAAAATACAGGAATAAAATCCCAATTAATTAAAAAAATGCATAGCGGAAAAAAGCTTCCAACTGTACAATGATATATTTTCAATGTTCATTCAACAATTGCGTACCCTTTTAAATCAAAATTCATATAGAATTTAGAAATAGTATTCTAACCTCTCAACATAGAATTCCGATATGTTAATTTTGTAAAAAAAATGTCATTTGGTTGGGGTTTTTTTTTATTTCGACGTATTAAAATTCTGGCATCACAAAGTCACCCTCTTACACACACAAACACAACCATAATTTTCTTAAACGTACCGGATATGAACACAAATTAGTGGCTAAATGAACCAATATTTTCTCTCGTATTCATATTAATAGTGAGGTAGTAATAATAAGTCACCGCCTACAATAAGTTTTCCTGATCGCCAGTGGTTCAGCCAACAGTGGAGTTAATCTGATTTGTCGGCGGCGACCAAATAATTCTCTCTGGCTACGCGCCTCGGGGCTATTTTCCCGCCGCCCAAGCCGCGAGCACACGCATTCTCATAATTACAATACCATTCAGGAAATCTACATTCAGTCCACATCATCATCATCACCTGCTTGATAAACTTAATTTTGACTATACATACGAGTATCAGTAGTGAAGCTGCGATTCCTGTCACATAAAATTGAATTTTATCTTCCTTCCTTGAATAGATATGTTTTAAATACCAAGCCGTTTCGCTCACTACAAAGTTGGGACGGCAGCGCGGCGGAGTCGTGGCGTGGTGTATGTGAAGAGTTGAGGCGCGAATTGATGAATGATGCTGCCACGCGCCGCCGCCGCGCCCTACTGCTCCTTCGCCTCGACTCTTTATATGAGCGCACTACCATGTAATACCGAAGAAAACGTAAAAGCGGCGCCGTTTGTGAGCCCGCCCCTCAACGCCACCTCGACTCTCGAGTATGTGAGCGACACGCCTGAGATAGAGATGTGAAAATCACAAAATAATTCCGCGTGAAATAATTATACTACTTGTCAGTCCCCTTGTTGTCAGTTTCTACACAACAAAATAGTAGCCTTTAACGCGCATTGCAGAGTATTTTACTAAACACCTGACGATTTAGTTACTCGTAGATTGCCTGACACAATCCATTACTCCACTAAACAGCATTGTTACTAGTTACACGCGATCATTAGTCGTTTGCTTAGAAACCAAGATGGTTAACTAAGCAATGAGTGAGAGATTAAATCATCAGACGTACAAACATACCTCTATGCTGATCTAGTCGCAGCACTTGTGTAATTAATTACTTGGCAATTACCCAGGCTGCCCTTGGAAATTACTCGCGTCTTATGTAAATGCCTTAAATCAATTTAGGTAGGTATATTATAATAAGACAATCGCCTATATCGTTTGTTACTAATATTATGTATTCGGTTCATTACTATCAAAAGTCAGTAATTTAAATACCGGTGTGAAGTTGGCGGCCAAAAGTTGGCGGCGCATTATTACCCGACTAAATTGAAATGCTCACAAAAATTAATGAAAAATCTGTACAGAATGGCATGTAACGCGGAAAATAATGAAAACTAGGAAATTTTCAGTACATATTCTATGTGGAAATAAAAAAAAATCAATAAATTTTCGTTATTTTTCCAATAAAGTAAGACCATTGTGTTTATCACATTTTGACTTAGATAACACCCAAGGACGGCATGGGAGTACATGTTTGATAGCTCAAAAGGTAGATCTAGATACAGGCATCCCGCCACCAAAAGCCTAGAGTGGTACTCCGCTCGGTTTAGGTTTTATGAGTCCAGACATAACTGGCGGCCGAAATTTTTTCGGCAGATTTTGACTTAGATAACATCCAAGGACGGCATGGGAGTACATGTTTGATAGCTCAAAAGGTAGATCTAGATACAGGCATCCCGCCACATAAAGCCCAGAGTGGTACTCCACTTGGTTTAGATTTTATGAGTCCAGATATAACTGACGGACGTATTTTTTGGCAGATTTTGACTTAGATAACACCCAAGGACGGCATGGGAGTACATGTTTGATAGCTCAAAAGATAGATCTAGATACAGGCATCCCGCCACCAAAAGCCTAGAGTGGTACTCCGCTCGGTTTAGGTTTTATGAGTCCAGACATAACTAGCGGCCGAAATTTTTTCGGCAGATTTTGACTTAGATAACACCCAAGGACGGCATGGGAGTACATGTTTGATAGCTTAAAAGATAGATCTAGATACAGGCATCCCGCCACCAAAAGCCTAGAGTGGTACTCCGCTCGGTTTAGGTTTTATGAGTCCAGACATAACTAGCGGCCGAAATTTTTTCGGCAGATTTTGACTTAGATAACACCCAAGGACGGCATGGGAGTACATGTTTGATAGCTTAAAAGGTAGATCTAGATACAGGCATCCCGCCACATAAAGCCTAGAGTGATACTCCGCTTGGTTTAGATTTTATGAGTCCAGATATAACTGACGGACGTATTTTTTGGCAGATTTTGACTTAAATAACACCCAAGGACGGCATGGGAGTACATGTATGATAGCTCAAAAGGTAGGTCTAGATACAGGCATCCCGCCACATAAAGCCTAGAGTGGTACCTCGCCTGGTTTAGCTTTTATGAGTCTAGACATAACTGGCGGGCGAAAATTTTTCGGCAGATTTTGACTTAGATAACACCCAAGGACGGCATGGGAGTACATGTTTGATAGCTTAAAAGGTAGATCTAGATACAGGCATCCCGCCACATAAAGCCCTGAGTGATACTCCGCTTGGTTTAGATTTTATAAGTCCAGACATAACTGGCGGCCGAAATTTTTTCGGCAGATTTTGACTTAGATAACACCCAAGGACGGCATGGGAGTACATGTTTGATAGCTTAAAAGGTAGGTCTAGATACAGGCATTCCGCCACATAAAGCCTAGAGTGGTACTCCGCTTGGTTTAGATTTTATGAGTCCAGATATAACTGACGGACGTATTTTTTGGCAGATTTTGACTTAGATAACACCCAAGGACGGCATGGGAGTACATGTTTGATAGCTTAAAAGGTAGATCTAGATACAGGCATCCCGCCACATAAAGCCTAGAGTGGTACCTCGCCTGGTTTAGCTTTTATGAGTCCAGACATAACTGGCGGCCGAAATTTTTTCGGCAGATTTTGACTTAGATAACACCCAAGGACGGCATGGGAGTACATGTTTGATAGCTTAAAAGGTAGATCTAGATACAGGCATCCCGCCACATAAAGCCTAGAGTGGTACCTCGCCTGGTTTAGCTTTTATGAGTCCAGACATAACTGGTGGCCGAAATTTTTTCGGCAGATTTTGACTTAGATAACACCCAAGGACGGCATGGGAGTACATGTTTGATAGCTTAAAAGGTAGATCTAGATACAGGCATCCCGCCACATAAAGCCTAGAGTGGTACCTCGCCTGGTTTAGGTTTTATGAGTCCAGACATAACTAGCGGCCGAAATTTTTTCGGCAGATTTTGACTTAGATAACACCCAAGGACGGCATGGGAGTACATGTTTGATAGCTTAAAAGGTAGATCTAGATACAGGCATCCCGCCACATAAAGCCTAGAGTGGTACCTCGCCTGGTTTAGCTTTTATGAGTCCAGACATAACTGGCGGCCGAACTTTTTGGCAGATTTTGACTTATATAACACCCAAGGACGGCATGGGAGTACATGCTTGATAGCTTAAAAGGTAGACCTAGATAAAGGCATCCCGCCACATAAAGCCTAGAATGATACTCCGCTTGGTTTAGATTTTATGAGTCCAGATATAACTGGCGGCCGAAATTTTTTCGGCAGATTTTGACTTAGATAACACCCAAGGACGGCATGGGAGTACATGTTTGATAGCTTAAAAGGTAGATCTAGATACAGGCATCCCGCCACATAAAGCCTAGAGTGGTACCTCGCCTGGTTTAGCTTTTATGAGTCCAGACATAACTGGCGGCCGAACTTTTTGGCAGATTTTGACTTAGATAACACCCAAGGACGGCATGGGAGTACATGCTTGATAGCTCAAAAGGTAGGTCTAGATACAGGCATCCCGCCACATAAAGCCTAGAGTGGTACCTCGCCTGGTTTAGCTTTTATGAGTCCAGACATAACTGGCGGGCGAAAATTTTTCGGCAGATTTTGACTTAGATAACACCCAAGGACGGCATGGGAGTACATGTTTGATAGCTTAAAAGGTAGGTCTAGATACAGGCATTCCGCCACATAAAGCCTAGAGTGGTACTCCGCTTGGTTTAGATTTTATGAGTCCAGATATAACTGACGGACGTATTTTTTGGCAGATTTTGACTTAGATAACACCCAAGGACGGCATGGGAGTACATGTTTGATAGCTTAAAAGGTAGATCTAGATACAGGCATCCCGCCACATAAAGCCTAGAGTGGTACCTCGCCTGGTTTAGCTTTTATGAGTCCAGACATAACTGGCGGCCGAACTTTTTGGCAGATTTTGACTTAGATAACACCCAAGGACGGCATGGGAGTACATGTTTGATAGCTTAAAAGGTAGATCTAGATACAGGCATCCCGCCACATAAAGCCCTGAGTGATACTCCGCTTGGTTTAGATTTTATAAGTCCAGACATAACTGGCGGCCGAAATTTTTTCGGCAGATTTTGACTTAGATAACACCCAAGGACGGCATGGGAGTACATGTTTGATAGCTCAAAAGGTAGGTCTAGATACAGGCATCCCGCCACATAAAGCCTAGAGTGGTACTCCGCTCGGTTTAGGTTTTATGAGTCCAGATATAACTGACGGAAGTATTTTTCGGCAGATTTTGACTTAGATAACACCCAAGGACGGCATGGGAGTACATGTTTGATAGCTCAAAAGGTAGATCTAGATACAGGCATCCCGCCACATAAAGCCTAGAGTGGTACCTCGCCTGGTTTAGCTTTTATGAGTCCAGACATAACTGGCGGCCGAACTTTTTGGCAGATTTTGACTTAGATAACACCCAAGGACGGCATGGGAGTACATGCTTGATAGCTTAAAAGGTAGATCTAGATACAGGCATCCCGCCACATAAAGCCCTGAGTGATACTCCGCTTGGTTTAGATTTTATAAGTCCAGACATAACTGGCGGCCGAAATTTTTTCGGCAGATTTTGACTTAGATAACACCCAAGGACGGCATGGGAGTACATGTTTGATAGCTCAAAAGGTAGGTCTAGATACAGGCATCCCGCCACATAAAGCCTAGAGTGGTACTCCGCTCGGTTTAGGTTTTATGAGTGCAGACATAACTGGCGGCCGAAATTTTTTCGGCAGATTTTGACTTAGATAACACCCAAGGACGGCATGGGAGTACATGTTTGATAGCTCAAAAGGTAGATCTAGATACAGGCATCCCGCCACCAAAAGCCTAGAGTGGTACTCCGCTCGGTTTAGGTTTTATGAGTCCAGATATAACTGACGGACGTATTTTTTGGCAGATTTTGACTTAGATAACACCCAAGGATGGCATGGTAGTACATGTTTCATAGCTCAAAAGGTAGGTCTAGATACAGGCATCCCGCCACATAAAGCCTAGAGTTGTACTCTACTCCGTTTAGGTTTTATGAGTCCAGACATAACTGGCGGGCAAAATTTTTTCGGCAGATTTTGACCACTCTAGGCTTTATGTGGCGGCATGCCTGTATCTAGATCTACCTTTTAAGCTATCAAACATGTACTCCCATGTCGTCCTTGGGTGTTATCTAAGTCAAAATCTGCCGAAAAAATTTCGCCCGCCAGTTATGTCTGGACTCATAAAACCTAAACCGAGCGGAGTACCACTCTAGGCTTTATGTGGCGGGATGCCTGTATCTAGACCTACCTTTTGAGCTATCATACATGTACTCCCATGCCGTCCTTGGGTGTTATCTAAGTCAAAATCTGCCAAAAAATACGTCCGTCAGTTATATCTGGACTCATAAAATTTAAACCAAGCGGAGTACCACTCTAGGCTTTATGTGGCGGGATGCCTGTATCTAGATCTACCTTTTGAGCTATCAAACATGTACTCCCATGCCGTCCTTGGGTGTTATCTAAGTCAAAATCTGCCGAAAAAATTTCGGCCGCCAGTTATGTCTGGACTCATAAAACCTAAACCGAGCGCAGTACCACTCTAGGCTTTTGGTGGCGGGATGCCTGTATCTAGACCTACCTTTTGAGCTATCAAACATGTACTCCCATGCCGTCCTTAGGTGTTATCTAATTCAAAATCTGCCAAAAAATACGTCCTTCAGTTATATCTGGACTCATAAAATCTAAACCAAGCGGAGTATCATTCTAGGCTTTATGTGGCGGGATGCCTGTATCTAGATCTACCTTTTAAGCTATCAAACATGTACTCCCATGCCGTCCTTGGGTGTTATCTAAGTCAAAATCTACCGAAAAAATTTCGGCCGCTAGTTATGTCTGGACTCATAAAACCTAAACCGAGCGCAGTACCACTCTAGGCTTTTGGTGGCGGGATGCCTGTATCTAGACCTACCTTTTGAGCTATCAAACATGTACTCCCATGCCGTCCTTGGGTGTTATCTAAGTCAAAATCTGCCAAAAAATACGTCCGTCAGTTATATCTGGACTCATAAAATCTAAACCAAGCGGAGTACCACTCTAGGCTTTATGTGGCGGGATGCCTGTATATAGATCTACCTTTTGAGCTATCAAACATGTACTCCCATGCCGTCCTTGGGTGTTATCTAAGTCAAAATCTGCCGAAAAAATTTCGGCCGCCAGTTATGTCTGGACTCATAAAACCTAAACCGAGCGCAGTACCACTCTAGGCTTTTGGTGGCGGGATGCCTGTATCTAGACCTACCTTTTGAGCTATCAAACATGTACTCCCATGCCGTCCTTGGGTGTTATCTAATTCAAAATCTGCCAAAAAATACGTCCTTCAGTTATATCTGGACTCATAAAATCTAAACCAAGCGGAGTATCATTCTAGGCTTTATGTGGCGGGATGCCTGTATCTAGATCTACCTTTTAAGCTATCAAACATGTACTCCCATGCCGTCCTTGGGTGTTATCTAAGTCAAAATCTGCCGAAAAAATTTCGGCCGCCAGTTATGTCTGGACTCATAAAACCTAAACCGAGCGCAGTACCACTCTAGGCTTTTGGTGGCGGGATGCCTGTATCTAGACCTACCTTTTGAGCTATCAAACATGTACTCCCATGCCGTCCTTGGGTGTTATCTAAGTCAAAATCTGCCAAAAAATACTTCCGTCAGTTATATCTGGACTCATAAAATCTAAACCAAGCGGAGTATCACTCTAGGCTTTATGTGGCGGGATGCCTGTATCTAGATCTACCTTTTAAGCTATCAAACATGTACTCCCATGCCGTCCTTGGGTGTTATCTAAGTCAAAATCTGCCGAAAAAATTTCGGCCGCTAGTTATGTCTGGACTCATAAAACCTAAACCGAGCGCAGTACCACTCTAGGCTTTTGGTGGCGGGATGCCTGTATCTAGACCTACCTTTTGAGCTATCAAACATGTACTCCCATGCCGTCCTTGGGTGTTATCTAAGTCAAAATCCGCCAAAAAATACGTCCGTCAGTTATATCTGGACTCATAAAATCTAAACCAAGCGGAGTACCACTCTAGGCTTTATGTGGCGGGATGCCTGTATATAGATCTACCTTTTGAGCTATCAAACATGTACTCCCATGCCGTCCTTGGGTGTTATCTAAGTCAAAATCTGCCGAAAAAATTTCGGCCGCCAGTTATGTCTGGACTCATAAAACCTAAACCGAGCGCAGTACCACTCTAGGCTTTTGGTGGCGGGATGCCTGTATCTAGACCTACCTTTTGAGCTATCAAACATGTACTCCCATGCCGTCCTTGGGTGTTATCTAATTCAAAATCTGCCAAAAAATACGTCCTTCAGTTATATCTGGACTCATAAAATCTAAACCAAGCGGAGTATCATTCTAGGCTTTATGTGGCGGGATGCCTGTATCTAGATCTACCTTTTAAGCTATCAAACATGTACTCCCATGCCGTCCTTGGGTGTTATCTAAGTCAAAATCTACCGAAAAAATTTCGGCCGCTAGTTATGTCTGGACTCATAAAACCTAAACCGAGCGCAGTACCACTCTAGGCTTTTGGTGGCGGGATGCCTGTATCTAGACCTACCTTTTGAGCTATCAAACATGTACTCCCATGCCGTCCTTGGGTGTTATCTAAGTCAAAATCTGCCAAAAAATACGTCCGTCAGTTATATCTGGACTCATAAAATTTAAACCAAGCGGAGTACCACTCTAGGCTTTATGTGGCGGGATGCCTGTATCTAGATCTACCTTTTGAGCTATCAAACATGTACTCCCATGCCGTCCTTGGGTGTTATCTAAGTCAAAATCTGCCGAAAAAATTTCGGCCGCCAGTTATGTCTGGACTCATAAAACCTAAACCGAGCGCAGTACCACTCTAGGCTTTTGGTGGCGGGATGCCTGTATCTAGACCTACCTTTTGAGCTATCAAACATGTACTCCCATGCCGTCCTTGGGTGTTATCTAAGTCAAAATCTGCCAAAAAATACTTCCGTCAGTTATATCTGGACTCATAAAATCTAAACCAAGCGGAGTATCACTCTAGGCTTTATGTGGCGGGATGCCTGTATCTAGATCTACCTTTTAAGCTATCAAACATGTACTCCCATGCCGTCCTTGGGTGTTATCTAAGTCAAAATCTGCCGAAAAAATTTCGGCCGCTAGTTATGTCTGGACTCATAAAACCTAAACCGAGCGCAGTACCACTCTAGGCTTTTGGTGGCGGGATGCCTGTATCTAGACCTACCTTTTGAGCTATCAAACATGTACTCCCATGCCGTCCTTGGGTGTTATCTAAGTCAAAATCTGCCAAAAAATACGTCCGTCAGTTATATCTGGACTCATAAAATCTAAACCAAGTGGAGTACCACTCTGGGCTTTATGTGGCGGGATGCCTGTATCTAGATCTACCTTTTGAGCTATCAAACATGTACTCCCATGCCGTCCTTGGATGTTATCTAAGTCAAAATCTGCCGAAAAAATTTCGGCCGCCAGTTATGTCTGGACTCATAAAACCTAAACCGAGCGGAGTACCACTCTAGGCTTTTGGTGGCGGGATGCCTGTATCTAGATCTACCTTTTGAGCTATCAAACATGTACTCCCATGCCGTCCTTGGGTGTTATCTAAGTCAAAATGTGATAAACACAATGGTCTTACTTTATTGGAAAAATAACGAAAATTTATTGATTTTTTTTTATTTCCACATAGAATATGTACTGAAAATTTCCTAGTTTTCATTATTTTCCGCGTTACATGCCATTCTGTACAGATTTTTCATTAATTTTTGTGAGCATTTTAATTTAGTCGGGTAATAATGCGCCGCCAACTTTTGGCCGCCAACTTCACACCGGTATTTAAATAAGATTTACAGTTTTTTTTTACTGTGTAGACTTCTTGTATATTGATCAGTAATCAACCTATGATTTCCTTTATCTTGTGCACTAAAGAACGAGATAAATATTTATATAATACTAGCTGCGCCCCGCGGTGTTATCCGCGATTAAAAAGTATGAAAAATTAAAACAAATCTATCCCACGGGAACCATACCTTTACCGGGATAAAAAGAAGCCTATGTGCTATTCCAGACTATAATCTATCTCTGTACCAAATTTCATCCAGATCCGTTCCGCCGTTTTGGCGTGATTGAGTAACAAACATCCATCCATCCAAACTTTCACATTTATAATATTAGTATAGATATAGTGAGATGAAACGTGAACCATGAAAAGGTTAAAAACACTCGTGCTCAACACACAATGATTGCCCCAACCACAATTCGAACTCGAGACCCACGGCTTAGAAAGCTCAGTCTGAGCAGCATTACTAACTGAGCCTGTGACTACGTAGTCTTATGCTTTATGAAATATGGCCTCACCCACATATTAGTGGGTATTTAGCTAGTGTCAGGTATTTCAATAGCGATAACTAATTAAATAAAAACATATTATAAATAAAAATGGATGGTGATGGTGACATGAAAAGATGAAAATGGTGTTTTATAGTCCCAACCTACCAATGATCACAATCACGTTGATATCATATAACTCCCACTTGCCAATGTTATTGACGACCTGATCAACTCAGTGGGTATTGATTCTGCTTTCTGTGCTGCAGGTCCCGGGTTCGAATCCTGGTAGGGACAAACTTTTTGTGATTAGCACAAATATTTATACCTGAGTCATGGATGTTTATTGTCTATATAAGTATTATGTACTGAGTCCATTTTACGGTACCCATAATGCAAGCGTTGCTTAGTTAGGGACCGTATAGTTGGTCTGTTCGTCTGGTGATATTTGTTTATTTATTAGTGACCGGAGAACCACCGGGCGAATAATCAAAATTAATGTACCGTTAGCCGCGCTCTGATATCGGTCGTTTGCATTTCGTATACCTAATGGAGTAGGGACGCTAGTGCGCATAACGCGTGCGCTCCACTAGATAAGTGAATAAGCATTGATTCTAAGTTAATTAAGCGACAACCCGAACAATATTGCGTAAGTAAGTAAACAGAATTGGACACAGTACCGGAATATCGATAGGCAATGTAGGCTGTCTATGGACCCGGCGCCGTCTAGGGCCCCGAGGCCTGCGTGAAAAATAAGTCCATATAACTTAGAAACTCATATTATAAACCGATTTTTTTTTATTACCTTAAAAACTACCTTCATAGATATCTATTTAGCTATGGGTAGAGGGGCTGCAATACCTACATTGCTTAGGGGCGTAATGTTTGGACAACGAGAAGAAAGTCGGCTGATGGCTTAACTCGCTTTTTAGTTTGTAACCTTAATCTTTAGCTGGAGAAGAGCCGAGAAGATATTAGATATATAATATTTAAAATTGAAAAACAAACATGTCAAACACAGGTTTTAGTTTAAATTTAACTATCTAATGTATTCTCTCTAAATTACCGTTGTTTACTTATATTTACATGAAGTTAGTGACTTCAATTTACGATTATGTACGCTCTACATTAACCGGTATACTACAAACTAGATTAATTGTAGAAAGTACCAACCGTCGTGAATGTAATATCTTCCTATTAATTGATATAAACAATAAGAGGTCGGCAGCAATGGCATGTGTATTTGCACATGTAAGGAAACCGCACGGCTATGTTTGTACCGCCGCGTGAATGTGGTTATGCGATTAAATTATTGTTTCAGGCGCTACTACTCACTATTCCCTGTAAGCTGTATAACGGCCGCATAAGGAATCACATCTAATGGTATTTGATGCCATCATAAAGTATAGTATATGTTAGGGCTTTTGTTAAAAACTAAGTATGTAAGTATCTGTCAATAGCAACTATAAGCAATGTTAAAATTCTCAAGATTGTTTTAACAATCTTGAGGATTGTTTCATGGATGGCGGGTCAGATCAGTTGCCCTGCATGTGCCTAGTGAATGTAGCGTCTCGATCTACTGCCGCCTTCCTACCTAGGCAAGTATGCTCCATCGTAGATCTCATCATCACTTACCATCAGGTGAGATCGAGATCAAATGCTTGCCTATAATGTAATAAAAAAAATAAAAAAAAAATCTTGAGGATTTTAACATCCACAAAAATATGAAATATATATCCACCATATATCCACAAAAATATGAAAGCACTATTGTATCCATACTACCCGAATGATAGCAGTGTATGCTATCCAGCCCAACTGCCCATTATCACGAAGTTTACGGCCAAAGCTAGCGCTGCCTCGTCAGCCTGCATGCTGCAAGTACCCGAGCCGGACTATCGAGGCTACGCGGCTGGTTTGAACACGGCTAATGACTATTGCAAGCGCCAAGTGACCGCAGACGGTCACTTCACTAATTACATCGAAGCTAAATTACTAAACTACAGGACACTCGGAGTTGGTACAACAAACTTACTCCAAGATAGTCTGGGACTATTACAGCTAGTTAAAACTCGATGTAGACATCACTAAGTTAATTTTAATAACTGAATATTGTTTATTTCATGAGTTTTGTCTTATAATTTATAGGATCGTTAAGCATTATGCTTTTTAGAATGTAAATATAATCATATCTATATTACCCGAAGGGGTAGGCAGAACTGCCTTATTGTTATACCTATTCTGCAGATTTAATTAGGTCAAGATGTAAACGTAATAATTTATACGAAATTCCCAAAACTATATTTGTCAATAAGTACAAACATGTAGGTACTTTCTAAATCATAACTCACCCTCACGCATAGGACAACCTTCTCATCGGAAATATGAAATAATGTTAGGCACATTTCTCTTCCTCAGACGCATATTAAATAACAAGATAGAATATAATATTTCGTTTACGCGTGAAAGAAATGATAACAAACAAACGAAACGAAACAAATAAGACATTTCCGGACACCTTGCCGCATTAAGCTCAGTGCGTATAAGCGTGGAAGCCATCACGAGAACGTGAGGATGTGAGAATAAACCGAATTAGAGCCTCGACACACGCCTCGTACGCCCCTAATATTTATATACCTTGCCACGTATGCCGCAGTAGCCGAGTTCAATAATACAAATGCAAAAGTCATTATTATATTACAACAAGTGTTTTCAATAAGGAGCTCATATATGTAGTGTACAGATCGAGTAGTATATCTGTAGCTCGTTTATAGATCGTATAGAGCACTTTGAGACTTCTGCTCACACGTTTAAGGTTGTTTATTATTGATCTTCTGATTTTAGACATCGAATTGGCATTTATAATGATTCTTTCGAAATATTTATATATATAAACTGTGAATTGAAAAGTACGAATAACATCATAAAAAGTAACAATAAGGCTCCTCTCGATAACATTTTAACAGCCGTCTAACTTTTACGATACATTAAAAACATAATAATTATGTCACCATATAAAACAGGTAAAAATTATGCGCTCGATCAGCCACGACGAGCAATAAAATGTATAGAGGGATGGAGCTAGAATGAAACGTCCCTTTATAGGCTATAAACAAGAACACCCGTTTAGTACACCCGCAGACCCAAACATAAATACGAATAGGTACTTGTAATATTTTTTACTGTTTACACACAATACATTTTGTATTTTTCCCTGAGTGTATCCTTTTTAGTATTCCTCGTAATAAAATACAAATAAAGGAACACATGTGCCGCGTCAATTTACAACATTCTATCGTTGTATTGATGGTACGTTTGGGGTCTAATTACTCAAGTTATACAATGCCTTAGCCCACCACTCACGTATCTCTTCTTCTTCTTTAATTTAAGAACTCTTGTCGGTGCAGCATCCATGTCAGTTCAGTTGTGCAACTCCTTCCATCTTGCTCAAAGCCGTTTCCTTTAACTCCCTAAACGACTGAACATTTATCTTCTTCTTAATTTGTTGTACATAGTTTATCCTTGGCCTTCCTCTACCCTGCTTTCCGACTATCTTTCCTTCCATGATGTTGTTAATGAAGCTGTCATTTCTTATTAGGTGGTCTATCATCTTTCTTCTACGGTTTCCTATTGACTTACGTGTCTAGTAATGCTAAACTAACATTCAGAGTATAATGGACTTTCCGTACGGACTTTGCTCTCACCTTACAATACCCACTATACGATATAACTATGGTAACTTTGAAATGTTATAGTACCTCACTTACGCTTATATTACGAACACAAAAAAAATCTAGAAACAAAGGTGAAATACGAAGCCCGTCGGTAATTACCATGAGCCCGCACATAACTTTCCACAAAGTTTGTTTTACCCAGATTTCCGCTTCTGATGACTCTCATAACCAATAAAACTTGATTATCAATTGGCCTACTTACGCAGAATTCACAACGAAGTTCACCAAACTATGGTAAAGGCTAGTCCCTGGGAGACATAAATTAATTCGCCCGCTTAGTATATAATAGCTTCATTAAATTAATACTACCATTTAAAGCGGCGAACAGTCAATCAGCATGCTTGCATTTCGAATAACATACTTTAGGTTTCTTTATTGTTACACCATAGAATAAAACGATAAAAACATTGCCACGTATATTAATGTCAGTAATATCTCCAGGCAACCGTTGAGAGAATCTTAAGGAATACACATATACGAGTATTATGTTACAGTAATGTTTTCCGTATGAAAGTTATAACTAGCAGAACTATTGAAATAAAACTCATTTTAAAGATTTTTTCGCGTTTATATTTTGATTTTACGTTCCCGACGTTTCTAACAGCAGAACTAAGTAACTTTCAATACAAAGGATTTAAGGTTTAGAGTAAGATTTATCTCCTTTTTGTTGGTCAATCGCATAGAATTGTTAAAAACACTGACTCTACATGTTAACAAAAAGCCTTGCATCACCAATGAAACTCTATTGTAGTATTTCTCAGAACAATAATGCAAATGAACAAACCCAAGCAAAATTATGCTCCCGCTTACTTGTTTCTTGCATTAGAAACAACGATAAGTATTACAAGCATTGCAAGCTCTATTATAAGCGCAACTGGCGCCAGATCATTAAATAAAGATTTATTCCGTCACAAAATTGTCGCGCCGTGACACAATTATAGGAAAACCAACAACAGGGAGAACCGTGGAGTAAATAGGTATTACTAAATTCGCACAAAACAAAATTGTTCCCGACTCCATGAGTTTCGGAAAACGCGCGATACAACAACAAGGAATCGCATTTAAAACCACCGCTGTTCCCTTCTCATGGGATAATGGGTTCGAATGCAATAATAATAACACTTTACTGACTCAGTGTTCCCATGGATTTAATCGACCGTAAGGGGCTTTAACATGCTGAGCAAGCAGTCGTGTGTAACTTTACCTTTACTTTACTGTGCCAACGATTTATACCATGTTCGAACACAACGATTCGATTTGTTACAAAAGCAGACTAATCAAATGTACTTAGTATTTTGAAGTTGACGCTTATGGAAACATTGCATTTATTAAAAAGTGATTATCTTTATTTTATGTAATACAAACCGTAGAAAAGCAAGTTAAAAAGTTTTTATTAGAGTTTTTAGAGTAAAAAGAGAACATAAAGGTTAGAACTATTCCCAAATTACGATCATAAAACGGTCTCAGGCGAACCAACCTCGTGTCCATAAACCAATATTTTTTATAGAAAATAAAAGATTAAGACTTTATTGCAGCAATTGTTTTATAGGCACTTTGACGATCTTTCAAGGTTAAATGGTAATGTGACACAGTTAATCACTGATAATCGTATTTCTAACCGTGCTAAATAGCCTTTTTATTTATTAATTAATTAGGCTGCGTACTATCTTTATGTTACATTTGTATATTTATTTTTATTTTTATGTAATGCAAACATAAGATTTTATTAATATGGCGCGCAACGCGTGACCAATAAACAGACTTTGTGTTGGTAGTGTATTTTCTTATCTAGTGGAAGTTATTATAAAACCTCTTAATTCATTTGGTGCTGTACACACATTTGCAGTGTGACGTCATCCCGAGTGTCACCACCTTTGCTCACTTGTACTCACCTACGCGTACCCTCCCTCGCTCCGCGAAGCACTTATACTTTCAACGTCATTGGATGAATAGGATTATTCCAAATTTAAAAACAACACATTCAAACATAGAGAACTGATAAAGGAGAAGAACATTAAACATTAAGTCCAGATATAAGTGTACATCTTGTTGTGCGAAGAAGTAATATTACTCTAAATATATATTTTTTGTATACCCGCGCGCAACTTATTTCTAAAAGTCACTATTTTCAGTAAACTATTGTATGATATTACTTATATATTAATGTGTGTGTCATACTCGACTGCGCCGTGCTGATGACAATGTTCCATTTTCAAATGAAACCGTCTTGCATTCACTTGAGGTAACAAGGTTATGCGAGTAGTAAGTTGGCGAATCAATTAGCAAGCAACTTAGCAATGAAGCTCGCCCTCCATAATTCATAGTCAGGGTGGAGTATGCCTTCCTGACGTGCGCTTTACATAACAAAAGTGTGTATATTATGTATATCAACGGGGGAATCTTCAGATCTTCACTTAGTCCAACAACATAGTTCAATACTAAAAGCTTAAGATTGAAGACCTCTTTAAACGTATCAGAGTTTTCAAATGATAACTGAAAATTTAAAGAAATATTAAGGTTTTCTGGTCAAAGCGTCTTTCAGATTTATTAAACGGGTATGCTTAAAGCCTATCAATTACATTTTTTTTAAATTCAGATTCATAGAATAGCAGGCTTTTTAAAATTAATACTCAAACGCGCTCGTTAACGGACTACTTTTGTGGTAATTTCTGCTATACATAGCCGTCGAGGTAGTCCATAATTACCTCTATCAATTCTAATGATGTTGAATGTTATTGTCAACATTTATAGCACTGAAAATATCGGCATTCATATTGTTGAGCTTATAGTGTTCAGCAAGATTCTAGCAAGATGATTTTTATATCCCTTTTTTGGATCTTTAAAAATGTTTTTTTTAATAAATTTAATTAATATTATTAGGTAAGTAGGTATATTTATAATTAGGGTACCTTTATAATTAATAAAGAGAACAAAAGGTTAACATTGGGTCAATTCATACGAGGCGGCAATAAAATAGTACATAATATATGCTGCCATTCTTCAAAGCCATTAGTTACCGTCCTTTTTTTTGGTAGTCCATTAATGAAATCACGGTCTACGAACATTTTCATAATTTCATATTTATAAAAGTCTCTGCCAGTTAACGTAATTAATTTATCTTGTTAAAATTAATTGAGGAAGAAGTCGTCTTTTATGTCATACAATTTTGAAAATCACATATAACTTAATATTAAACAATGAATAATATATTTAAATTGCTTAACGATTAATAAGCTTAGTATGCTTAGCTGAAAAGGCAGTCAAATTACAAAATTAAAGAAATAACAAAGCAAAAGCAGCGGTCAGCCCTTTAACAAACAATGTGTTCATTTGCCGCCTACGCAAATAATCTAAATTCGTAGCAGGCGTAGCACCGTAGCGGCGAAGCAGTCGTGTGCAGAACACTCTACTCGCGTATCATCGCTAAAGTCACTACTTTAACTTTCTAACAATCATTTTTCGTTCTGAGAAACCAACAGAACTCTTGCGAAATGTGATCATAAATTTGTAGAGAAGTTGTAGAGAGAGTGTAGCTGGGCTCAACGCCAGCAAAAGAAATCACAAAAACTGTAATCTTTATAGGCACAATTTTAAGGTATTCGTTTCCCGACTGAGGCGTTATTATGAGTAAGTGTGACATCCGAAACGTTATAAGGTATATCAATACTGGCAAGTACTCACAAAGCCTAAAACTTTATTCATACAGTCTCATTTGTGATATAATTAGCATTATTCGTTTCTATAGTTTGGAATCCCATTTACATGAGATAAATATTATATGTGTATCTGTATCGCCGATATTATTTAGATACATCATAAAATGTTTTTAAATATATATATTGAAATTGGTTGGCACAGTCTATATGAACGAGAAAAAGACGCGCGTGGTTCCAATGAACAGCTAGATAGTAGGCATCTCATAAAATTGTACTGTACAATTTACCATATTACGTGACCTAATATGGAAAATGACGTCACAATCCAGAGGTGCATTTCTCTTAGTTTCTGATAGAAGGACTGACATACATCTCGCGGAGGAATTAATTTGTAACCTGTCATGGTACATATTATATCTGCACCTCTCATTACTAATTCATTACTTTGTTTGTCAACGCGCACATCCCAGTCGTATCGCCGTGACGATCTGGCAAAATAACAAAGCTCTAATTTATGCGGTCAAAGGGCCTATACCTGTCACTTAGATTAGTGAACTTATTTTAAGCTACTATAAAATAATAAGTGGAAATGCAAATATACCAATATTGTTTTGATGCTAAATAGATATTGTATTGATGCTAGATTGAATATCATCAGCTTCCACAATCGCTATTAATTCGTCATTGTCGACCAAAGTTTTCGGACTACCACGGAGTTCATTTTTCAGGTCGAATTGTCCAGAAGGGAATCGGGCAAACCAATAACAGGTGGTGCGTTCGTTTGTAGTGTTCGCTCCGTAAACGCTATTGATGTTGGTACTCATATTCCATAATTACTCGATTTCTTATCGAAGCCATGATAACGCATAAGATTCAAATGCGATGAAAACATAAAGCTAATAAATAAACAAAATACTAATTTCGAAAAAGAATTCCACGTTTTTAAATAAAATTAATTTGAAATTAGAATTCTTAGCCCAACAAAAAAGATTTGGATTTGAAATGGCCAGTACTGCAAACGACAATTTCAAAGGTAAAGACCTATTATTTATAATGATTCTAGTATTGTGGGAGCAGGGATTATTTATTGTTGTGAATACATATGCCCCGGAGCCGGTGGTCCAACCACGTTCAGTATTATCGGCCCTGCGCATTCATTATTCAGGTGCAAATGCCGATCGGAACCAACGCGCCGCCCTGTTCGCATATTCCATTCATTCACTCCTTTTTCCAATTCACTCTTTAACACCTTCTTACGGCTTCACGACCTGAATAAAATAACGCACTGAAACCTCATGAGAGAAGATTGAATGCCCGAACGGACGAGATCGCAATACTGATGGTATCTTTAAAAGCGGACACGGATTTCATTTTAATTAAGTCAACAATAATAACCTTGTCAGCCGGGTTTGAGCTGTATTTTATAAGATTCTGGTCTGAGGGTTCTGAGATTAATTATCGTTTTTATTAATGATGAGATGTACTTTCATCAACCTAAAGATGAAAAAGACGAGTGAAAAAATGAAGTGTCTTTGTTTTCATAATTATGATTTGTATAAGAGAGTATATTAAATCTCTGCAATTTATTCCGTGTCACTGTGGGGTAAAGTTGATTCCGCCCACACTTTGGCTTACTACGTAAGTTAGATACGCCAGTAATTAACGTTAGTTCTGCGTTCAAAAAGGATTCATAATGAAGTAGTTTCTCCACAAGTCGTTATGTAAATTTCCCTCGGAAAAGGTCACTATGCAAAATATTGAAGTTTTCAGATGTTCGCAAAATGAATTTATAAACTAGGTAGGTTGCGGTTGCAAACGACGTGGCGCGAATCACTGCGTTCCCCCGTTTGCAATTTATTCGGAAAAAAATGTCAAGATACGTATCCACAAAATTACGAGGTTAGGTATCCACCTAACCTCGTAATTTTCACACAAAATTGAACCTCGGGCGACTTCGGACGATTTATTCCGTGGACATGCTTGGGGTTTGGCCTGTAGATAAGAACGTTTTCCAGCTGATACTGTACACGGCTGATGAAAACTTGCCGCTCCCCGGGGCGACCTTTCTTTTATTTCTCCAAGTTATAAAAAGTAATGAGGTATTTTATGTCTATGGCTGCTGCGTTCTATTGTTCAAAGTTTTCCAACCGAAACGAGACTCTCAAATACATTTTTTTCTCTAATATCTTATTAGGTTTATTGTGTTTATTGCTTAATATTGAACTATAAGCTAAATTGAAAGGTAAAGGTTCTATGCTATAATGGCAACCAATTATCTAGAACTAGACATCGAGTTTATTTTATGTATATACCCTATTAAATTAGAAATTATTCCCAACTAGAATATTGTTAGTACAGATAGCCAAGTTTTTTTTAGAAAGCTATAGAATAATATAATTGTGGTTCAATTCACATTTAGACTTTCACGTACGCTGGAATTTCAATTCTATCACCAAAACGATTTCATCCAATATCCAATACACCAAATGCAAAATCGTAAAGTCAAAAGGATTGCGGTGGCATTTGAAATAACATATTGAATTGAGAATACCCTACTCCTGCAGATAGGACTCCGAGGGTAAACGAACATATCGTAGTTAATTTGAAATGACATCTACAAAGATGTAACGTCTAAAAAAGGTCACTTGAGGCATGGCCCCGGCGGCCGCCCATGTAATCCGCGCTACGCGGAGCCTCTGTCCGCAGCACTCACACCACCGCAATAGACGTTCCGACGAAGACTTACGACATACTCATACATTTTCACGCAAATTTGAACCCGCAGCGTTCGGCATCGCCCTTTCGCGCGAATATTTGTCGGCTTACGAGTGTGATGTCGGAAGGTTTGTGCTGTAATGAACTAAATACTAGCAAAATTAATTGATTGAGTGTGAAATAAGCCTTTCTGATTTAAAGTTTCTTGATTTATAAGTATACCTTAAAAGTGAATTGCAAAGTTACCCACCAACCAGCAATAACAATACCTATCTTCTTGTGATTTGGTTTATAGCCAAGCTTACGGTGTTACGTATATCGCCTCGATGCGCGTCAGCAGTTTGGTACAAGGTATCATTTATGAAATGAAATAAATGTACGAAGTTCCATAAGAACCTCTAGAGTTGGTGCTTATGGAACTCTGTATTTGTAAAATAGTTACTTATATATAATACCTAATTACTTACATTCTGTGTTCTAGCAATTGATGACGTATTTACATTATAGTACGCTATCTCAAACCAGTTTGACTGAAAATTTTCAATTCTGTGATTTTCAATACAAACTTCTGTAGATCCCGATTAAGTAATGTCATTTAGGTATAATCAAAATAGTAGAAGTCCCAGAGAGAGCATACAATACAATTTTATGGTGTATCTGTGGGTCTGTCCCTACCTTATACATTTAGACAACGGTATAATAGGTATCTACCGTAGCTATACATATATTAAAACATACTTGAGTTATAACTCGTTAGGAAACTATAAAATGAACAGAAATAAATCAGGTTGCAAGATAAACTATAGAGAGAAGGCGTAATTAAGTAACAGTGACCTCAAGATATCATGACGTAGATTCAGCTAAATCAACTAAGGGTCACGTATCAGCGGACACCATTGACGGCAGTAAGTAATTGCAGGCTGATAACAATAATGAATAGAGAGACGAGATTCCCGTGAGATCGGGAACAGTAATTATCGAAGTTTTCGACGTGTGGCTGATACACCGACCGCCGCCCGCATAGATAACACACCCAACCCTTATCACTATACGCTCCTTACCGTTTGTCATAAATTTTATCACTCCGATGAACAGACGTAGAAGAAGCCTCCTTTTTCGGATTCTCTCTCCGTCGAATTAACGACCCGTGAACTCGTGAGCAACGCTCCCAGCGTCAATTTTTTTTCAGTCACAAACACGATCACTTTGTGAAATTATCATGCACATAATTTTGTTTCCTTACACCACATCACCAAATCTGAATTTCAGGCTTTCCCTTATATTAACTATTTTAATTTCAATTAGCAACATGCAAAGTATTTAAATAAAGTTTATCACTTTTCGAAACCTAGTTATTCGTTTCCACGTCGGACTGTTTAACGAACGTTCTCAAAGTTTTAAATAGTTTCTGAGTGATAACACTAGAGCAATTCCTGCGAGGAAGGCGGTTTGAGGTTGCTCGAATGTTGTCGCGCGTTGAATGTCAAACGGTAGTTTGAAGGCGCGCAGTCGTGGGCAGTCGCTCGGCTGGCGGCCGGTTGCGGACTGCGCGGGTGGCAGTGGTGGCAGTTGGGCCGCGAGGCTCGCTGACGCCGCCCGCGCCCGCCGCCGTGGCGCACGCGCCCCGCGGGGATCGATACACCCCGCTCACACCAGCGCCGCGCCCGCCGCGGCCGCCTCCGCGCACACAGCCACCGCACCGCTCGTCACCACGACCTCGCACACACCCTGTCGAGTGCCTTGATTTTTTGAGTTATCTATAGTCACTTCTCAGCCAAGTACGAATCCAAACTTTCAGATACTTTTTACAGCAACCACACGGAAACTTTATTGACCTCTGAAATATGCATCACCTTTTGTTGTAAATTTTACTGCCAAGATTTCATATTTTGTAACGGATGTACAGCATATTATGATTCAAGAATGATTATATTTTATGTTAGAATCTTTAATTGTCGCAACAGTACACTTTACTTCAACGATTATAAACAGTGTAATGGAGATCTACAGTACCTCATACATATTCTTTGTATACGTCCTTTAATATTACACGGATTGATAGATGCTTACCATCTACGTTTTGTGCTCGAAAAACTACAAGTACACAAGAGCCTCGTCCGCCTGGCAACTACAGCAGCAGACGTTCGACTTGTCGACTCGACGATATTCTATATCCTCCAGTTTATCTACGTCATAAATATATTGGTTTAGTACGTACCAAATGTAGCGTTGCGCTGGATATGTGCTCCGAATAAGTACCGTGTGGGGTATGGAAACTATTTACTTTTAAAATGTTCGGAGTAAGTGATGGTTAAGACGGTAGGGTAGTACCCACAATACACTCGATTGAAGACCTTTTGGAGAACACAACATATTTACAAACGACTAGAAAGGATAAAGAATAGGTGTACCTACTCCTACTTGCTAGTAATTTAGTTCATATTTATCACTATATTTTCTGTTGATATCCTTGCACCTGTTCATTCGGCTAGCAAGTTCAAAATATAACTTTTTTTACAATAAAAAACAACTATGCAGTAAATTCTACTTTATGGTAGATTTTTAATACACTGCTGTCAATATAATATAGCAATTGGTACAAGCTTAGTATCGGTGAGGCAAAGGCAATGATTCTTGATTACTAAAAAACACTTAGCGGTTAAAGTTATTCGGAGACCCATACGCTAAGTGCCGCCATTAATTTTCCGAAACAGAAAAACTCGATCTTCTGTGCTGTCGCGTTTCGACTACGATAAGTTATTATATTACAATTATGGATGCTTTATTTATTCATAGAATAATGTGTAGGACGTTATGCCATTTACATTGAACTACGAATTTGGGTGAGTTGAAAAGTGGTACCTTTAAACTCGGCAAGCTATTATTACTACTTATTTATGTATTGGTCGGGAATCTCGTAGAGAGCTCTACTCGAAGAAAGTCAATCCAAATTTATTGCGCGCTCTATCAAGCCCCGCTAACCAGCTTCCTCTGCCTCGATACATCGTTTGTCTGAATCCCATTTCATAGAATCGACATAGATGACCTGATCAGCGCAGTTGGTAGTGACCCTTTTGGGGTCAAGTCACCTTCGTCCGTAGGAGAATTAAATACCGTCGAGATACCCTACACGTGACCCTGGGTGGTGCCAACTAGGTGACAACTCTACTGGTGGTAGGCTTCGGCCGTGGTTAGTCACCACCCACTGAACAAAGCCATGTCGCCAAGCGGCCTAGCCGTGTTCCGGCATGATTTTCGGTGTTGCCATTCATGGATGGCGGGTCAGATCAGTTGCGCTGCATGTGCCTAGTGAATGTAGAGTCTCGATCTACTGCCGCCTTCCTACCTAGGCAAGTATGGTCCATCGTAGATCTCATCATCACTTACCATCAGGTGAGATAGAGATCAAATACTTGCCTATAATGTAATAAAAAAAACCCTGCTTTCTATGCTGAGGGCCCCGGGATCAAATCCTTGGAGGGATAAATTTTGTGAGATGAGCACAAATATTTGTACCCGAGTCATCAATGTTTAATTTCTATAAAAGTATTATATACTCAGTCTATTGTTCGGTACCCATAATACGACCGTAGCTAAGTGTGACCATATAGTTGATGTGTTCGTCTGGTAAAACTAAAATTAATTAGTCCGTTAATTTAATATAATATTAAGTAGTACTTATACCATCGGTGTAAAACATACAGTTATTTTAGTAAATAAACATATTTTTATGTGTTTGGACCCGGAAAATAATACTTATTACAGGAACGAATAGGTATTTCCATACCGTAACGCATGGTGATCGTAAGTAATCTTGTGAATAGGTCATGTGACTAAAACATATATATTTGAATTTGTATAGTCTTTTTCATCGGAAACGAAAACAATTTAGAAAACAAAATGTCAGTATAAGCTACTACGTATAAAAGTAAAGCATGAATATATGTATATCTAAAACACATGTCGGTCGTGGAAAACATTTCTAATCAAAGAACTCGACCAAATAAATATTTCCAGCCGGCTGTCCCGTGATATTCACAAAATATTCATCGGGATTGGGAGGCATCCCTTCGCATTACTCTCCAACAAAATCCTCCACTAAACCAGAAAAAAGTTTCATTTTGCTATCTAAGGAGTATATAAAATGTGATAAAAAGACACACTGGAGCCACAGCGATAGGAATACTGTTTTCACTGATTAGTCTTATACAGCATCACCGGGGAAAACGAATTGCACGGATATATTTTTTTTCTTTGCCTTTATATAGATACCTAACATAACGTCCTATAGAAAAATGTGGAGTCTATTAAATACCGATTGACCCCTTAAAATATTTACCCTACTTTATATTATAATAATTAGTTCACATATTTCCATATTATACCATCAAAATGTTGATAGTGTGACATTATCATCAGCCACTTAAAATTCGATGTTTGTAATTTTCTTTATAAAAATACTAAGCGAGGGAAATATCATGGAACTCATTTATCATTTGGACACCTGTTTCCTGCTGCTTTCAAACAGAACGCAATTATCATTTAATTTAGACATGTCGTTCCCCGACTGTTGACTCATTAAATAGACAAAAAGGGCCTGGGTATGTTAAATCCGGATATATATTTTTCCCCGCGTGGGTATGTGTGCAGGCTTAATTTATGGGCCTTTTTACTGTACGTTTTTATTTATGTCAAATTAGCATCATCCTAATAAAATCCGAAATTGCTATTAATGAACAATCTGTTTTCAACTAATGCTTACCGTCCCAATATTAGCGATAATTCATGGATTAATTTACTATTTTGACTTAGTAGGGTCTAAAACATGATGATACCCACATCATTAATAATAATAAAAACACTTATGAAATGTAAACATTGAAATAAAACTAATTTTACAGATTTTATCGCGTTTATATGTTTTTTACGTTCCCGATGTTTTGTCCGCCTCCCGTGACTATGGTTGCTGTAAAGCAGCCGAAAAACAATATAAACGCGATACAATCTGTAAAATTTGTTTTATTTCAATGTGTATTTAAGAAATCAAAATGTAAACATTCTATAAAAGATGATGTAAAAAAATAAAGTGTTCACACTATTTCAGGATCCCTCGATTGAATATACCGAGTTATTCTGACATTATGCCAAACATCGGACAGGACGTGACCAGCCCACCTGATATACAAACGTGCTCATTTTTGCGTGTTTGCAGAGGCAACAGCTGGCGAACTTACAAGGTGAGCTACCGAAGAATTTTATTCTCGGGACAAAAAATGGAAATCCAACCATAGCTTTTTTAAGATGATATTTTTATACTTTGCTTCCCACTCTAACACTCGCCCGGACTAAGTGAAAAAACTACACACATAGGAAACTTTAGAAAATTACCTATTTACATTCGCCAATACATTTGCATTAAGTTGCCCCGTATGCTAAGTAGTGTGAAAGGGATAGTGTGATTGACTTCCGCGTTTAATAAACAGCGACGGAGAAAGTGTTTTTACCAATATCGATACTTTACTATAACCTCACTAACATACTATACATTTTTTCATAATATTCTAAGATTTTCGCTTGTCTAACCAAAACGTAAAAATCAGGAGGAATTAAGTTTAATTAATCGCGTTTTCCCTCTTTTGAGATTACGAGTCCAAGTTTCATAGGTCCAAATAAAAAACTTTTAGCTTGCATTGATACGCGCAATTTGATCCATAAGCATCACTGAAATTAGCATAGGCGGCCACTTAATGTCATTGCTACCAACGCAAAAAAAAAAAAACATTTAGCTTCCTCCCTATACCTAAATCAAATAAAATGTTCTTAGAAATATATATACACATATAAAAAAAATATGAAGGTGAAGTGGTTACAAGCATAAATTATCGTGGACTAATGATCGTATGAAGTGGTTAGAAATATTAACAACAAGTGATTGGCTATGCCGTTTCCCTAAAACTTTATAATTTTCGCATGCAAGTATGCTCCATCGTAGATCTCATCGTCACTTACCATCAGGTGAGATCGAGATCAAATACTTGCCTATAATGTAATAAAAAAAAAAAAAAAAAAAAAAGCATAAAAATGGTAACCATATGATCTATAAACACAAAACGACTAAAAGCTCATTATGTGCCAGGTGTTGCGTGACGGTGATAAACTTGTTATTGGTTTTATTTTACTGTTTTCTATAATAGCTCTTAAAATGATTACATTCAAATAATGCGTTATACTTTGACGCCATAAAACTGAATTAAAATTGATGAAAGCTTTAAATGCTATTATGAACTAACGTATCTTTTTCACTAATAATTACTAATATATAATATACTAATATTATAACAATATTGAAGATAATCATAAAGCCTAGATTCAAGAAAATACAAAAAGGACAGGTATTAAATATTCAAACGCGAATAAAATCAAATAAACAGAATACTCCGTCATCATTATTTTATTTTAACAATGGATTCGGAGAAAACATCAAAGCCAAATTGTTTTCGGGAAAGGACTTAAACGTATCACCATTTCACACTTCAACGCTCTACGTAAGCGACTTAAAATCCCTTTCACATGAATATACTTATAGGTATATAATATGTTTCTAATACAATGTTTATCGGCTCACATACATTACGTATGTAGATATGCGTACGTAACCTATATACTCGTATTTACGATGCGCATTCTATATCAATGTTAATCCAGTTAATGGATTACAAGTGTTTTTCACGCGTGAAAACAATTGCGGTCGTATGCATTCGCCATAAAACGGTGTTGATTGTTTTCTCAGTTTCCATAACTGCGAGCCACTTCGTAATGTAGAAAACAATAGATAAACAATATTTACTTGAAAACGCGTGAGTAAACTCTTTATTGAAATTTCTGTGTGATAGATTGAATGGATTCTCGGCTAAATGGATAATAAAAGCCACATTAGGCTACTGCAGATCAATTGGTATAGAGTGGTGTGCGCTCAGCCGTGCTGCACACGCACTTCCCATTGGTTTTGTGTCACCAAATGGAAGTATCATTCCATTGATAAATTCACAATCATTTATTTCCGTCCTCTATCTTCACCTTTAAGAGGGTATTCATAATGTGTAGAGACTCATAATAGTTTATGATGATACTATTTTAACAATTCATCATTTTGAGTATTAAGTAAATGAATAATACAATGCATACCATTTAGCATAGTTAAACAATCAATGAAAAATATCAAGTAATTGTAAAAAGTAGCTACATTTTACATTTACAGCACCGTTACGAGAGCTTTAACCTGAAAAGTGTATAAAGTGCAATTTTGATTACATCTAAACATTAAATTGTGATAATAAGTGTCAATTCAACATTTCGCCAAGGTGACTTTATGAATATAATATTTGCAACGGGTGTGTGAGCGTAGCGGGGACCAGCGTAGCGTATCGCAGGTGAGTGCTCGCGATATAAGCGGCGTGCTCGAGACTCGAGGCGCTCTGTTTGCCTCGCAAACACTCACACGGAAGCAAACCCCCTCCCCTCCCCCCTACACCCCGCACACCTTTCCACAGCTAATGATATTCGCTCTTAAAGTTACAATAAAAAAAACAACTCGTTTTTAATATTGAGTCATTACTATCACACAATAGTGAAATTACCTTTTAAACTGTGTAACGACGACGAGTTCTTATGACACATAAACTACCTTACGGCTATAATAAATCTGACATCTGAAATTAAGACCGTTGCATTAAATTTTGTAGTCACATATTTAGTAATAAACTCTTAAATAAAAGTTCTTAAAATAAACCTGCTAATTATATAACTTCGCGTAGCGTGTTGCGAATTGTAATTAATTTGTGTTGCCGCGGGTTACCTTTGTCTCGCCTTCTAATTCTTAATTATTTTCTTTAAATGACATGGGAAGAAACGTTTGAAGTACCGGAATGCTATTACTTGGCTTACTTTTTTGTTTGTTGTTTCTTTTTTATTCGTTTGATTTTCTGGAGTTGTTTGGTTTTTAGTATTTAGGTAAAAACAATATCATAATTAACTTGTATCAGCCAATATACTACAATACTGATAAAAGTGATATTTCACTATAAAAAAAATAATAAATACAAAATCATTTGCAAAAAATATTCACAAAATAATCGCTGATAAAAATATATTTATAAGTACTTTGACACAGAATTTCACGTACGTTTGGAGAACTGGATACAAGTGCGCAATGCATTAAAACAATGTACTGGCAGGCAAGCATGCAACGTTCGATCGCATGCATCCATTTTGATTCAATAATTGGTAATTAAATAACATAATTGATTGCCACACAGGATGCAATCTTCTATGGGAGCTAGCTAGCACCTGGTTAGACGTATATATTATTATATTATTTAGCTTATTTCTCAGCTGATTTGCGCGAACCGCTTTTATTATTAAAAAATATAACATTAGATGGGTTATGACAAATATAATGGTGATTCCATTTCGGAAGTCCTTAAATTTCTTTATGGATGCAACGTTTTCAAATCTCACAACATTTTTTTTTGTCTTACAATTAGTTTAATACTCATTGTTAAAAATTACTTATAGTAAATCTGAAGCATTATTTGTACCTATTGCCTCATGTTTAAAATATATTATTATAAGAAGTGCTAGAAGAAAATATGATGATGAACAGTTTACGCGAGATATCTACACATAAACTAAATATTTTCATAACGCCTCATTTGAGCGTGCCGGGCGATACGCGTGTTATTAAATACTTGCCCGCCATTCCTGTCTCCGATAGACAATGTGACACATTTCTAAATAACAAGGCCGTCTCGAGCGGGGGATGTTTACGTTCCAGCATCATGTTTGTAAGCAATATGTGGAAAAAATGTAAACGAAACGGTACACAGACGGGAGACGTGAATGCGTCGCGTGCCGGCCGCGTGCCGGCCGTGAAGCCGCGCTCGCGACGTGCACGTTATCTCTCGCAATCATTTTTCAAACGCAAATCAACAACTCAGCACAGTCGGCCAACTAGAAGCCCGATAACATTGTCAATATTCCTTCTAACACGAACGATACAAAAATTTGCTTAGATTTTCCCCACAAACCCTTTTTTTATTTGTTTAATCGATTCTATTTTTACCAGAGCCCAGCGAGAAATATTTACTGCCTCATAACCTTATTACCATTCACAACATTTTTTTTAACTTACATTGTACATTGTTTATAGATAATTCGTAGTATTCGTAGTTGTTTTTAATTTTTTGTTGGTCCATAGAGTTTTTTAACACAATTATGTAAAATGGAACATACAAGTTTAGTTTTAATATTGTTGTTCAGTTTCTCATCGCTGCTTGAAGAAGCGTTACAAAGATAAACTTCGAGTCTTGTGACTACAAGAATAATTATACTTGAGAGAGCAGAAAGTACATGCTGTAAAGAAAACGTTCGCTTCGCCAGGTATAATATTCATTGGCATCGGAGATAATATGAAATATGCATCTTATCATAATTTTTGTAGTATGTATAGTAACGAAGGCATCACAAAGATAAAGTTTTTGTTTAATAATAAGCTGAATATACTTTGTTAACAGAATTAAAATATCGTAACATCTCTACTTCTTTCTTGATGTTCATTTAGCCGAAGACAATGAAAGGAATAATTTCTTCATGAATATTAAAGAGCTTGGATTCGCACGAGTTCCAGTGCTGACGCTTTTACTGCGTATTAATATAATAGCCGCCTAATACTCAGTAGGTAATGTCAATAAATCTTTATAATTTACTTTTTCGGCTTCAGTACATTCAGCACTAGACTTAATGTAATCAATAGCCACGTAGATATCATAAATTAAGTGTAAACGCTATGAAAATAAACGCTCCTTGAGAGTATGTTATTGTTGGATCAAATTTCTGGACAAACCTATTCAACGAACGCATATTTGTTAGACGCATATTTGTTTTTTATTTATTAACAAAGAATAAATGTACTTAGTTTTTGTTCAAATGGCCTCGCCCGGCCCAAAGACTTAAAATTTGTTATGTTTTTGACTCACCCAACGGTAGGCATTTTGCCAATTTAATAGTAACAAGTTTATTTAATAATAATAACAAGTTTATTTAATTAATAAAAGCACTTTGTAGAAAAAAGGATGACAGATCATGTAATCCAGGAATGCTGTGAACAAAATCGCGTCGCCGTAGTTACAACAGCACTACCACAGGTGGAATATTTTTACGAATGGTCGTCTGTATGAGACACAACACAAATTACATACCATCAAAGTTTATTTTTCGGCACAATATACGATTTTGTACTATCTATTTAATAATAAGTGCATTAATAAGTTTGATAATCGGTAAAGCCAACACGGCCATGGCATCACGTCCAATATCGCTAATTGCGTGGTATCGCTTAATACGTTTCCTGCGTCAACATTGGCTCTACGGGTTACGGCAACTGCAGCTACGGACTACGCCGGCTACAATACAGCTACGCAGCTACGTGGCAATATCAAAATGCATAAGGAAGCAGTGCTTACGGAAGGGATCGACAGAGATTATGGCGTTTAATATATTACGATCCTGACACAATTTCTTTATATTCATCAAAATTCTTATCATGCTGTTACATCCGTTAAGAGTGTTTGACCGAGTCAATACTTTTGAATATTTTTTGTTAAAGCAAACATAATACAGACAGAATATATCCGGGCTTAACAAAAAAAAAAAATGATGTAATAACTAGGTATTGCGATTAATTACGAAGTGGGGATAAATGTATTGCCTAATTGTAGTAATATTTCTAACAATCTGGACTCGAAATTATACGGCTTGAACGTGACTCGGCCAGACCGTAGTCGGATATTGGCTACTGATTTGTAACATAACAGAAAGTTATCTTAATGTGAAAGAAATCACATTTGTTACTTCCATGTCCGCATAAAGATACCCCAGATACATTATCTGGGACATCTTCATGCGTCCTAGAGGGTGATTTTATCTAAGAACGCTGTCAACAATCTGTTCAGCCCGCACTATCGCCGCACGCATCTGTGTCGGCATATTCCCAAGATTTATAGACGCAAGAAAATACTATAAAACTCACTTTATTATTCCATCAAACGTGTCGCGTGCCCAGTACTTTCAGATTTAATATTTACTTGTATAAAATATAGAAAGGAACGATGTGTAATGAAAAATAATACAATCGATTTAACCGAACTCATAAATCTACTACTCAAAGGCACTCTATAATTAAAAAGTAAATACCTATACGACGCAGAGTCATTTCATTGCATATATAAAATTTTGATTTGTCTTATAATTGAATATAAAACTTAAATCAAAATTATTTTTCAAAAACCTTAAGTCCATTTGGTACACACTTTTTGCCCCTTTTCTCAATATTCTAAAGAGCAAATACCAGAAAATTCTTGCAAAATTCACGGCTGAATTCATAATTTTTGCACATATCTTATACATAACACCCGGCTAGTAGCTAATATTTATTATAGAAAAAAATAACAGTTTATTATTGTCAGTGCTTGTGGCACATGAATACTAGTCCAAGTATCCGCTTGCTAATCCCGCGCAGCGGTGGAAATAACTTGAAGCCACGGCGCCCCCTTAGCCCGAGCTTATTCCAACCCACTATTCATTGGAGCTCGAGCGCAACAGACGGAGGCGTCGCAGACGGCGACTGAACAAAGATCAAAGGAGAGTACTTTTCGATTAAACGACGCCGCTCATCATTTCTTGAATTAAAAATGAACACGCTTCGCTACCTCCATAATTTTCAGCGTTAACCCTGACCGTCGAATTAACTTCAAAAAATTACTGACAGCCCTGCGAAAGTATCGCGCACATAATTATACCGTATATTTTTAGTAAGATTCAGTTTATATATTATTCTGTATTATTGAATTATTCGTTATTTATTTATCTCAGACGTGAGGACCTTATACAAGACTAGTTGCACCCCGCGGTGTTACCCTCAATTAAAAAGTATGAAAAATGAAAACAAATCTATCCCCCGGGGACCATACATTTTACCGGGATAAAAAGTCCCTATGTGCTATTCCAGAATATAGTCAATCTCTGTGTCAAATTTCATCCAGATCTGTTCAGCCGTTGTGGCATTATTGAGTAACAAACATCCATCCAAACTTTCACATTTATAATATTAGTGGGATATAAAACAATTATGCATATTGTTACCAACATAAGTTTTCTATACCTTTTTCGTGTGCCAAGTTAATCGTCTTGATGAAGACTCATTTTTATAACTCAGACGTTGTTGTCCACCAACTGCCTGTTGCCTTTCCAACTTATATAGTCCAATAAATGCGAGCTGACGCGCACTGAAAAAGATTTTGCTTATCACTAACAAAACTTTTGAATACTAGTTACACAAATATTGTGTCATGCGAACTATGTGTTACTAGTAACAACCCGAGTTTTGTTACTATTAACACACAAAACATTAAATGTAATCAAAGTTAATTTAAATTTAACAAAAGTTTAATTATTTCGGAAAAAAACAAAAAGTTCGGCTAATTAGTTTTTCAGTGCGAAGACTCCAAATACGCTGTAAATTTGTTGACTACTCCTCTTAATGGAACACTCAAAATACCTTGTATAGACAAGTGAATGTTTCGCCAGACTCACCAATTGACAATACCAAACTTAGCAGCACTTGAACGATGGATACAAGCACTGCTGATTCTAGTAACTCCCAATCACCAAAAATTACAAAAGTATTTTTGTTTTGGCCAGATAGGGTCAAACCAGCAGCCTCACTTCCTCATCGAACCTATTTATTTACACCTGTTGCTGAATACAACATAGAAATATGAATCCTTAGGTCAAAATTTCAATACAGTCTGGCATAATTTACAATGCAGCGCGCGTGACCTGAACCTGAAACCATGCCAACAACTATTATTACCTTCTTAAATAAACAGAACTACTTATTCCCAACCTGGTAATTTATATTCTTTCCTGGGCGAATAAACTAATTTCATATTCAGTGACTCTGCTAACACACCTCCTTAGACAGACTTATTTGTGTAAACAACTGTCTAGACTAGAGTGGGATCCTCTCTTTTTTTATTATATCGGTCTCATTCTGATTTTTACACTTCTTATAAAGAAATGTATGTACGAAATATAAACTGTCTCCAAAATAACAACGGACATCTGCGTTTATTCATTCATTTTTCATTCGATCATTCATTCATCAAAAAAATTTTTTTATTGTGTATTATGAAACATCATTAAGCTACCGTCACTGGTACACAAGGTACTGGTCACAAGGTACGTCACTTAGTCTTATAGCCTATTAAGGACATGGATGGAATTGTTAAGATTGTCTCTAAATAATAAATCGACAAGCCTTATTATCTTTTCGAAGTATTGTAATTAAATAAATAAGGTCACAGATCAATTAAAGATATCGGGTGAATTCGGATGATTACTTTACCCAGCAGTGGGGTAAATTAGTTTGAAAAAGAACCGTAGTCTGCGAAGCCACAGCAAAAACGAAGAACGGGGGAAACACTTCCTTGTGGCGAAGAAAAAATGCGAAATCAATCCCGCGTATTTTGTTATTCGCGTCTGCCTGTCGTTACGGAATAAGCAAAAATATTTTTTTTAGGTAAGTATTTATACTTTATCAATATCCATTACACTGTATTGTAAAATACAAGTCAAAGGCCAGGTATAGTTACAGTAAACTCTACTGTTATAGATGCAAGTTAAGTAATCTATATTGCGGTATACTTTCATGATCGTTATTTACCTATAAGCAATGCAACAATATTTTTATGTGTTATGTTTATTTTAGACTTAATACGTAGACAATCAAAATAATACTGATTATTCAGGAGCTTGGAATATTGGTAACATATCATGAACTAATGTAGATGTAGGTATCAGAAGCGCTGGAGCTAACGTCGTAACGTAGGTGGTATGAATATTATATCACCGATGGATCCGCCGTTAACAGAAACCAAATTAACAGCCAACCCGAATTGATTGGGTATATTTCCAGAAATAGGAATAGTCGTGTTTCATCGGTGAACACAACTTCTTCATTTACGATAGAATAGCGATGTCTCATATAATCTGTACGTGAGAGAAATAAGACCGCGCGCCAACTTTGTAACATTGTCCGCTGCGCTGCTGGCGAATTAATAAAGTTATCTTCACAAGCCACTGTACTCATTAGTTACGAGTTATATTAAAGTTTCCCGGGTTAAATGCCATAGGTCGTACGGATAATATGTTCACATTAGTTCTTGCCGTTTCTCTTCCTTTATTAATTTTAAAGAGCTGCTGTCATTAAGGTCTTTATAAATGAAACCATAGTTTGCTATAACACTAATATCATCGAAACATACTAGGGTTTTCTTAAATGATTTAATGACGTTGAAATATTTGCACAATCTCAGCAATATATTACAATACTACGTGCCCCAAGATGATTTGCGTTTCTCCTTTAGTTGCCCCGGAATAGAGGGTCAGGGAAAATCTTGAGTGACGCAGGTCGGACAGCGGGGATACATTTTTGTCATTCTGTGCTTTTGAATTAGTCCCTCTCTCTCTGGTCGTGGCGTATCCGATGAGAGAAGATCGTACAGATAAGCCACATGTCGAACAGGCTGAAAGTTTAAACGAATTAAATAAAGATCCGGAAACAGGTTTGCTCAGCTCGGATAAATTTAAAAACATAGGAATATCGGGGCTCGAGTGTGAAGTCAACCGCAAACGATCAATGATATTCACACGAGTCCATTGCACTTAGTAGTTGCACTAACTATTGCGGTTAAGAAACTAATTGGGAATATAAGTTACCTCTACGTAACCTACAACGGTTGTAACGTTAAAACTTAATTCTTACTTCACTCTAACAGATTTGATGTATGATTACTTATATAGAAAAGATTTCAGAGTAGCAACAATATAAAGTACACAACATTTTCCTAACGTAGAAAACAAACAGTCTGAATACTGGTAAAGCATCGAACTTTAACTAATTAATGAAACTTTGTATTGACTGATTATTTAGACTTCAGCCCAAAAAATATTTATTCCATAATTTGAATTTCCAATTATCCTAAATATAGGTCTAGCAGTAATCTGCGTTACTTCAAATGTCTTAATGCCACCCGCAAACTGGAATATTTCAATGGTTTTCAGTCAACAGGTTTTTAGTCTGAAGTTAAAGGTGTTAACGCAAAATTCATATTCAGGTAATATTTATTTATAATAATTCCCGCTTCAAAGGCATAAAGGGCCTAGTCAAATAAAGAAAATGTATAAGATGTTAAAATGGCCACATATTTAACATAATAATAAACGTAATAAATATGCGGCTATAAACTTTTATGTGGGTCGTAAAAGTAGGCGCGCAGGCAGAGGTCGGCCCGAGATGACATTTTGCTGCGCCTCAAATAGCCAGCTATATTACATCAGCTGTAACGAACCTCCAGTTTAACGGCATTCATTGCAGCATTAGATAATTAGCAGCTCCTTATTATGCTAACGAATTGGATCGTTCCGTTTCCTAACAGCGAAATACTATTTAAACCAGAGATGTTACTAGACTAATAAAAAACAATTATTAACCATTCTGTGGTAATATATGTGCACAAGTAGAGAAAATTAAAATGAAATATAATAGCTTGCCTTTTCACGTTCACCCAAGATGTCCGGTACATTTTCAGTAATGTATATACAGCTTTATCGATAGGGATAGGAGATTCATGTCATCATCATCATCTTTATCATCAGGGGTACTTATAATATTATAACAATTATCAATACTCTACACTCGACACTATCATAATGACTCTATTTTGTAGCTGATTACCAACCATAAAAAAAGAAGAAGCAGAACCTCAAATTACATACATAGAACAAGGTGCACATCTAAGTGTACATACGAGTACATATACATCAGGTAATGTTTGTTTGACAACACAATCGTCTCTGTGCCCTTTGATGGTGATTCCCCTTGGGAATATTGGCTTGAGCCCCCGTCACAGCTATCACGAGGTGTGTCTGATTTCCATTCCATTATAGTCTTGTACAACACCCCATAAACAACATAAATTAACTATTCAAAAATATTCACACACAGTTAAAAATAAGAATATGTGTGAATACGAATAGTTCTTTGTGTATATTTTTGTAACCATGAATACTTAAATATATCTGTACAATATATTTTGCATAAGATATCTTTGAGTAAATAAATATGCATAGTGTAGTGTCCACATAAATGTGGAGTCGGTTCGGATCAGTTAAACCTCAAACAAGAAGGTCCTGTTACACACAAATAGATGTTTCCATTGGTCACAGATTCCTATGATGTATTTACTTAACTATAAGTTTGTTTTATTGAAGCTAACTAGTTAAATAACTTACGAATATTATAATTATTTTATGCTGTTTATTGATGGCAATAATATCATAAATAAGTACTTCAAGACCGGCGAATATACATATTTTGATTTTTTAATAGGTGAGTACTTGAATCTATTTTCATAATTACTACTGCATGTTAATTAAACTGCTTTTATATTCACGTATTATATAGCTGTATCTACCCCAAATATTTATATAATATTTAATATTTTATGCTATGTCATGATGTAATTTCGTCAAAATTTACATTCAACGTTCCTGAATATTTTGTGATCCGATGATTGTATATTAGTTTCGACGACCTAAGCCACGCACAAAGCGTACCTAAATAAATAAAATATTGACAAAAGTTATGCGTGATAAATAGGTCGGCATGCATATTCAAATTCAGCGTACGTATTCCCGCAGATCAGTATTCCCGGGTATGCGGTCACCTAATGTATTGTTATATATGCACCTACTAACCTACTCATTATGTAACCTGTTTCATTTTATAAAGGCTCATGTGGGTTTGTCATCCCGTGGGGAACGGATAAATTTTGTTGGCCGTCCTATAGAGACTACAAAGAATAACCTGTAGGTTTTCTGTTTTTAAAATACGCTTTTAATAGTATTTTACAAGATACATGAAATTCCAAAACACGAGAAGCCAGGTGCCAGAAGTAATTTCATTAATTTGAATAAATTTATTCTTAAGCATTTTATTTTATGAATAATGCAGGTCAGTTTTCGATTAATGAAGATACATAAATACTTCATATTATGAGACCCTTTTAAATGTACGCCGAGATGTATAAAATATGTATGCGTTTATATGGCCAGAATTACAAAAATAACAATTTTAAGAACGGGGAGCCCAAGTGTGCAGCCATTTCACATTTATTTGAATAAAAACAATGAAACGGTTAATGTTTACCTTTAATCTACAGTTAAATGAGATTTGAAAGGTATAGACGGGGATTCAACGGACGGAATACATAAAGATTTATTATATTTGAAATCATATACATTTGTTTATCTACACCAACGAGCTATTATGTATATTTATTCGTAGATCTACACCCGCAATATACATTTTTAATTATATTTATTTTTAATACTGCCAGATACTGATTATTTATTATAAAACTAATCTCTAATGAGTTTTATTATTTTGTATACACCCCACCTATATTTCGCCGATGGTATTTGATCCCAATTTAATAGGTATACCAGGCATACTCCTCCTTAATATAAGGAGGATTTGGGCCATACTCCACCACCTTGGCCCAGTGCGGTTTAGTGAACTTCATACGACTTTTGACAGACGTGTAGATTTCCTCACGATTGCCCTACCGTACAGCTAGCTGACAGTCATAGTTATTGAATAAGAATTATAAAACCAGATTCGTTCGTAGATTTCAATATCCTCTTACCGCGTGAATGAAGTTATTACTTTTAATTTATTTTTGTACCAGGGATCAAGCATTAAATAATAGCAGCGAGACATAAAATTTGACGTCCATATTCATTAATGATTATAGCTTATAAGATACTCACGGAATACATCACTCTGTTTGTGACGGAATCTAAAAATGTAAATAAACTCAAGTGTAATGTTTGACACTCGAAAACACTTCCAGCATAATTCCGCTATACTTTTAAATAAACACAACTATTCCCCACCTCGTAATTTATATTCTTTACCGGGCGAGTGAACTAATTTTATATTCACTGACCGTGTTCGAGCGCAAACTTAGTCCGTGCGGAAACTTGTTCGAGTAGATTACTACGTCACTGTCGAGGTTCAAGCTTTTTATTAAGAAAATAAATAAAAAGCTCAATGTATTAAGTATTGCACTGCACAAACATATGACTGCGATGCGCAGAAGTATACGCAATCATTATATTTGCGCACGAACATAATACTCACTCAGTACTTTCGCCGAATGATTAATGTAGGCAAGTTCACCGTGTCATTGCAGCTGCTTTATACAGCTTGTACAGCTATATATAGGCGCAATAAAACTAAGGCATATGCGTGAGTGTCGCACAACGAAGTAAATAGTATAAAATGGTTCAAAAATTCAGAAACATGTAACTACCATATGTATCCATATTTCTTATGAGAGATTTATAAAGGGGTTCAGGGGTAATCGCTACGTTTCATTGATCAAAAGAGTTAAAGGAATATTCGTTTCAACATTCTTCCCCACTCCTCTCTATATTTATTCTAAGCCGTAATCTAATTGTCTGTTTGGCGACAAAACAAAAAGGAAACCCCACAGATAGGTCCCCTTTCTCGGATCATTAAATTTAATTATGTGCATACCTCCTTCAAACTCTGTGGATTGCTTAAATAACCATAAAACACTTTAATGGGGTCTTAATTGCGAATCGATAGTAATATCTACTTTAGCGAAGTTCTTTAAGTTGTGTTGTTCTAAACCCTAGAGACTTTTGTCTGCGATACGACGGAATACGACGTACAAATATTAGCAATGTGTCATTCAGTCAATAACTTCAATAAGTCAAGCAATGAAGCGTATCTGGAGGGACACAGCAACATGAAGGAACAAGCATTTCCTCATTGTGGCATGCCGCCGCGTGGCAGGCGGACCACACGCCGCCGCCGCCCGGAATCAATCCATCTCGAAACTCCCCCATTTATTGTCCTTCATAGCATGTGAAAAGAACATATAATTTATATACAGCGCCGTTTATATAGGCAGTATATGTGTAATTTCTGTGATCGGTTATGGTAGTGACGGTTGCTAGTATTTAAGGTTTTTAACTCCTATAAGTACTTTTACCTGTATGTGTATGTTTTTGTTTATGTTGCGTGTGCTCGAATTTGATTAATACCGTGTTCCAACACTCTAAGCTCAATGCACTCCTCCCTAAATTCCCTTTTCATATGCAATTATTTCAACTCAACTCAACATATTTAATGCAATTGCCTATGAATCTTTGTAATTAATTATGAACCCTACCACTAACTACAACCTACCTACTTGCAACATTAGATTGATATTTCTCAGTTATATTTGGCTAAAATATTCGTGAAACGGTAGAGCCACGGTAGAGCGTTAGCGTCGACAATCATCCCGTATCATTACCGGCAAATGAAGGCCCGCAGGGAGCGCGCGGCGGAAATCGCACGGCACACACTCAGCGTCCGACCGACTATGGACTGTAAACACGTATCCCTGGCATTCACGAACATATTTAGTCGTAATAATACCCCTATTTCAGTGGAAACAAGGGGCGAACAAGATATAATGACTCCTTGACGCTACGAGCTCGCAGTTTGATTAACAGGCCTCGAAATCTAAGCGTTTTCCTACGTGTTACGGTGTAATATTCTATTCTGAGACACACAAATAATGGATATTCGATTATCAATATTTTTAATTTTGTAACCAGTTATAAATATGTTAACTTTACAATAAGTCGATTCCACCACTACACATATATTTGTCTTCTTCTCTCAACCACTAGAAGGGATTTTAACACTTCGAACATTGTCATAGAAACATGTTAAGGAAAGGACTTCTTTATTACACCAAGATAATATCGAAGACGTTTTTGCCGCATGAAAACGTAGCGTATAACGGGAGATTAGATACAAATAGGTAAGTATGTATATACTACGTCATATCCCTTTCCGTTTTGCATTCCGCAATACAGCCCCGGGCTTCACGATAACTATCAAAACAGCTACATCAATACCCTGTCGGTCAATGCAGATAAGGGCTATATAACTTTATGTATGTACTTACTTATATCTACACGAGCAGGCCCTGTATCCAAAACAGTTTTGCTTATTTAGTCGTGCAATGTATTCATAGTAAACAATTGTTGAGCAACATTGTTGCATCAACGTATTTCGGTGTTTCAGACAACACAACGTGTTGCAGTGTTGCTAGCACTTTTTGACAAGCATGCTGATCAGTTAGCGGATACATCAGCTAAGTAATATGTTTTACTTAGAAGGATATGTTTATAAGAAGATTAAGTAATAATACTTACAAATAAAGTATAATAATACTTCTTCTGGCAACATTCTAATCCAGCCAGACCGGCTGTTTAGACAAGATAGGTTGACGTAAACTTTGTTTCTGACAACATGTTGGATTTGTTTTCCTGTTCACTGGGCGAATTTTAAAGGTTATCATTGTTATTCGTATTTTTAAAATAACAATTATAATATTGGTTCAGTATTCAGCGAGGAAATGCGGCCAGCATCTTGGACACGCTACCGCATGAGCCAAATTTTTTACACTTTTTGTAGCTTTTCTATACTCTTTTAAAGTTACTATTAGTTTGTAAATATTTCAGTTATTTTCTTTCTAATTGTTAACTATGTAATGAAATAAAACTATAAAGATCATCATATTTTATAAAATATATTGATTTTTTTTTAAAATTCCTCAGCAAAAATATGTGGCTTCATATTAACTCCTCTCCGCAGCAGAAATGTATTCCTATAACGAATACTATCGACGGACGAATACACTACAAGTGAAATCCCAAAACTAATCGACGCTTGTATTATGGATATCGTACAATAGCTTTAGGGCGATTCCAGTAACAGATCAGCTCCCCGATTCGACCTATTCGGTTATTAATTGAAACATGCATTATGAAAAGTACTATGTAAACATAGCGAGTGTTCGAATTGAACCATTCGGTAGAGTAGTCATATCGAATCTTCTATTCGGTTATGAAGAATGGCTATGAAAGATAGTCGTCGAAACGTGATAATTTCTAATCGATCCGCAGGATCAATAATTATGAATGGTAGATCATTTCTGAAATTTACCCAGTCTGGTATTGAACCTGCGACTACCTGGTGCAGTGAGCTAAGTAGCCTACGCTCAAGCCACTTAACCGAGCCAACGCAAAACAAATGCAAAACATGTAATCAACGGCATTTACATATGATAAGTTTGCGGGCGTACCTCCGGATGTGATTAACCCGACGTGTTGGCGTCCGGCCGGATCCCGCCGGAATTGCCGCCACACTCTATTGATTACCAGATTCCAATTCTTTGCTTTTTATCTCACTTACACGTTCGATAAGAAAACGATTTGATATTTAGTATATTTTTTGTGTATACGTGTATTAATATAAATAATATATATTAATCTTATATAGTTAAACAAATAAAATCAATCACAGAGGAGATTTTAAAGCGTTAGGAAAACCTCTTCACGATCGGTCATTGTGTGACCAGTTAAAGTGTCTTCAAAACCATCGACAGATTGCCAACGTGGCAACGTTTCCACTGACTACCTTTGGTGCGTAAAGATTTTTCAATCAACTTAATGACATTACAAAGCATTTTATGTGCCTTATAATGCTTTTTTATGGAGGAAAGCCTAAGTTTGCTGACCGTAACATTACGCTGTGCATACCGAAGTAAAAAGTTGTTAATGTTTAAAAATATATAAAATTCTGTTTTTAAAATGACAGTTAATGCATAGATGATAACGATTATAAGAATTACATTTCCAATGTTAATAGAATGTATATAATAATTATAACAAATGTAGTTGAAATAGGATTTTAAATAATATTCCTGTATTATAATTATTTAACTTTACGTTTTATACTTGTCATTATAAAATTAAACATTTGGACATTCTGGTAACGATCAAAATGAATTTTGTTGTGGTACCGGTTACATTGCGGCCTAAACAAACGTTGCCGTGTAATTCTAATAGCATATCCAGCAGTTGGCTTATTGTGAATATAAGTTTCAGTAATCTGCGTTGATTCAGCTTCCCTTTGTGTCAACAGTCCCGGGTACATTTTACGGCTTAAAAAAATATATATTAGGAGCTAACATTGGAAGTTTGGTAAGGATATCATACAGTACCCGATAAGCAAATCCTAAAATGGGATAAGTAGATAGCAGAAAATTTAATTAAAATTTTTTTACGGGTAATGATAGAAAAAATACCTAACTATATGAGATGTAAGCCAAGATGTAAGCATTGGCTTCGTCTGAAACCACTGTGCAATGTAATGTGGATTAATTATCAGATTAGCGTCCTCGTATCTTAACGTACTTAATTATGTAAAGGTTTGGTTTAAATAAATTATTCTTATTTTCCCGACTGTGTAATGAAAAAATAACAAATACTTAAAAAACAATGAAGTGTACGCTTTTATTCAGTTCGCTGCAATAAGCTATTGTGTAAATACAAAAGTTTCAATAGATAAACCGTTGTTGATATCCGCTCCCGACTCCCGAGAGTTATCTTTCCACAGTCCTCATGGGCATGTTAACAGCACCATTGTTTAAAATTAAACCAGTTTTCTGTCAAAGCCTACAGCTCAACATTATAGTACCTACCATACAAAACCATGTACTTCAAATACTTGTCTATACCCCTGCTTAGACCATTTTAACCAACAAAAAAAAGGAGCAGGTGCTTTATTTGACACATTTTTTCCACATTACAACTAGATTAGATCACAGGTAAAGACGCTAAAGTGTCTGAGAAAGTAGTCTACCTGGGTATTTTAAATGGGTATATAAATGTCTTAAAATGGAATATATGCTTCAAGTACATTATTATGGCACTCGAGTTGTAGGTCTTGTCTCAGCAATGTAAAACCCTTTTAATATACAGAATAATCATTATACAAGATCCCGACGTTTCGATCGGAGCGCCAGCAATAACTAAATATAAGGGTAACCCAGTTCAAACTATGACACTAGGACGTCATCCATCTCAGTCCTCCCTTGATCATGGTTGCTGTAAAGCAGCCGAAACATCGGGAACGTAAAAAACATAATATAAACACGATAAAATACTTAAAATTTGTTTAATTTAAATGTGTAGTATTCGCGTAAATATAAGAAATCAATATTATACAACTCCGTTGTAAAAAGGAGAGCTTCATAAGCCCTTCCCTCCTTGAGATATTTGAGTTAAAATATTCTGTCAAAGCGAAAACGTTTTATTGAGATGAGTAGGTTGCGTGGAGCTGAGGTGATGGCGGCGGCGGCGGCGCGCGCTTTCACTAACAATGTTATGATGTGCGGCTTAAGCACCGCGCTTTTGTATGTAGCGTTCCAGTAACGTAAACGTCTCCGCCTCGCTCACACCACAAAATTCGTAAAAAATACGACAGTGACGGCATGCTTTCTCGACGACCTAGATTAAATTAGGAGTTCCCACCCTTACCCTATTACAGGTAGGATTCGTCCGTTCTTTACTCGGATTTACGTTGATTCGTTTTATCAGACATTCGTAAATTATCGCACAACTAAAAAAAATACAAAATAATATATAGTTAAAATATAGGTTTTCGATATGTCTTTTGTCTAAAATGTATAACTTAATTCAAGCCTTTCTAGCCTGAGGTAATTAAAACCGTTAGTTCAGATCGGTCAAAGTCGACTAACTAAACGAGGTATCGTATCGACCTTCATTACGACCGCTCCCTGCCGCCATTCAAATAAGTAAATGAGATAGTAGAATTGAGTGGACCTATATTAAACACATAATAAACAAAGTGTAGGTACCGATAAACTTTTATATAGGTCGTAAAACCAGCCTCGCGGGCAGAGAGGTCGTCCCGAGATGACATTCTACTGCGCGACTAAGAGACTGCTAAATTACTTTCGCTAATATTGATAATCACCTTTAATTGACTCGAAAAGAGATAATGGAATTAACTTTAAAATATAGACGCAGTCATAATATTTTAAACACTAACGGCTAGATACTCAAACCTTACTCAATTATATAAGTCCTTACATAGTTTGAGACGTCATTAGCTTGTAAATTTTTGTGTAAGGCATTCTAATTAAATTACTGTTAAATTTTATTTGCGTTCGTTCGCTGTTAAATAGAACACCATCATTACACTGCAAACTTTTACATTAAACTGGAGATGATATAAATGGCCAGGTTATTAATATTGACCTATACCTAGTATTCAAGATACCTATCAATTAGATATAGGACGTCCGAATGAATTTATACAATGCTTAAGGTAATTTAGACATATGATTATATTTATGATCATAGGTTTCATTAGTTTCATTCTTATTTTGTCTATGTTCATTTATCTAATATATGTATGTCATAGACATATGGCTGGTTATGTAATATGACCCTATGAATGGATATATATGGATAAGAATCGTGCCTTCCGCCCGGTTTTCTTAGCCTACTTACTTGGCGTGATCATTAAAACCATTAACTTTTATGGTGCGCCAAGTAGGCAAAGCCAAGTCATTGAACTTACATCCACCTTTATTATTATCAATTTGATTTAAACCTAAAATAATAGCAAACATAGGTAATAATACCTACATATTTATATAACGCTCACAAATGATCTCAAGACGCGTCATATCGGTCCAAGTTATTATAAGAATAATATTATAATCTGAAATATGCGACCTTTGGCGATCTTTACTCTCGGGAAAATTGGTTCCAATCTCCTTCACGGAGGTCAGTGTGTTCCTGATTTCCATTTCATTTTATTATTGCATACCCGAGTATGAATGTTATTGGAAAACCGTATTATGTCGTCGAAGATATAACTTTGGGTTGAATATATCTATTTGAGTAGCCGCGTGTTTAAGTAGGTAGTGCTAAAGTAAAGTATATACATATACTTTTTATAAAGGTGGCGTAAGTATATATATATATTTTTAAATATACCATTTTGCCAAAATGGCAATTATTCCTAAAGTTATTTGCGTTTTAATCCTCGGACTCAATCTCAACTCGTTTGAATTCCAAATGAAGTCAAATGCAAAGAGTTGCGGATAGATAACGCTGTTTCAACATTTTTATATAACTAACTGGAAACCTTGAAATTGAATTAACCCGAATACTGTGAAATAGGCAGCTAAAAGATTTTCTTAAAAGTCTGAATGTGGCTACTAATTTTAATCAAACCTTAATCTGTATAAAACAAAAACTTGTATAAATATATTTTTTATTTATTTAGATAAGAAATGACTAAAGAATATTAACGCCACTTACACAAGGGTAGGTACATATTATTAGCTGACAGTCAGCTCACATAATATCAAACAAATACTTTTATTATTGCATTAAAAAAAAAGCAAATAGAGCTACCCCAGGAAGGCTGGCTCCCTGCCAACTGGATTCATTGCGATTTGGACAACGGCTTGACGCAATACAAATATGTGAACTTTGGCAAACAAATATTTCATACGTGTAAACGCTACTACCTGTATAGAAGAATACACCAACTATATTGCCCCAAATGAAGCAAGCGTTGCTTCGTCTGGGTTATGAGAACCACACCATAACATTACATTCCATAACCTATGGAAAATTCCAGTAATACCCAGACTTATTTTTATTACAAATTACGAAAACATCATTTCCGAAATGTGTCCATGCGGGAATCGAACCCGCAACCTAATTAATTACCTATTATTTGGAATCAGTGCCAATCTAAAATCCTCTTACGTTACTTAAGTAGGTACATAAGGGTTTTTTTTAAACTTGGTTTGCCACTAACTCTAAATTATAGAAAATTATTGCCAGCTATTTTGTGCTCCAAGATTTTTCAAATTATTTTTTTTTGTATTGCAGTCATCGCTAACACCCATTTCGTTGAGAATTCAAAATACATATTTAACACATATCAGTTCAGGTTCCCATTTATTAAATCTAACATTTTAAACCTACCTAGAAATAACATTAAAAGTCAATCTTTTTGGTAGCTCACTTTTTTAAATTGGTAAGTTAATGATGCCATAATTCAAGCAAACAGTTCATAAACGCGAGGTATTTTTAAGCGCGAGGTATTGGCGGTCACGTGAGGCGCGGCTCATGTTCTCTGCCATTGTTCTAGCAACAATTTCCTGATATGAGCCCCTTTGTTACAGCGTGATGCAAGCAGCTGGCTCCCCGCCAGATCCCACATGTTTCATATTTCACTGGATCAGCGGAGCTTACGATACATGAAGTAGGTGCCTAACATTTTTTTGTACCGTAGATAGTATGCAGATAGTCTAGAATATAATCATGATATATATTTATCATAGCATGATAAAGATTTGTAGATAACTCTAAACTTATAGACCCATACAATATTCTGCTTTGCAATACAATAATCATAAGTTTTGTATTATCACAAATCAAAATAAATAGTGTCGCAGTCCGATAATGTATATTCTTTCTTGGGCTAGAAAACTCATTTCATATTCACTGACCATATAACAGACTTATATATACAAAATAATTTATATAAATATCTGTCTAGACTATAGTAATAAACAAAACAATTTACTATAATGTGTATCATACATATCGCGACAAACACCCATTGTGTAAACAGGTACGATCTGTTATGAGTTCATAACAAAATGCTAGTTCAAGCTGTTTATTTATGATTGATTTTTTATTTAGTTATAAGGCTTTCAACATTTTATGAAGCTCTACTTCTATCTCTGAAACCGAGGAATGAATAGTTGAAGTGAAAATGATAAAAATCGTGCTGTTACTTTGGTATTATGATTTATGATTTGCTTTATTAGAGGACCGTAATGTCGTAATTTGAATGTCCTCTTATTTTTCGAATACTACATATATTCAATTTGTGCATAGACACGATATGTTACTTATAGATATGATTTTATTTATTCCTAACACCGAATGTGACCCTACTACCCAATATACTGACATAAAGTTATACCTACAGCCGTTTATTGCGTAGACGGGGTAGCCGGGACCACGCCCGGGGTGGTTTCTCTGTACACGGAACTGAACTCACCAAACTCAAACAGTTTCTGATAAACCTCATAATTTACCTTTAAAATCCATCCAAAGTGAGTCAAAAAATTCAGTCCCCGGTTCTAAGGGACGGGCTCAGACTGCGGGCTATCATCAAATTTTAATTCCCCATGGTCTAGGTAATATTTAATGTTATCCCATTTTCCATATGAATGGAAACATGGGATAAACATTCATCCGTCAAAGTGGAAAGTATAGCTGGATTATCGTGTAGATACATCATATCCCTTTCCATTTTGCACTTTTGCGCCACCACCCCGGGGCTTCTCGATTTCATTGACATCAAACCGACGCAACGTCGGCATGCCTACTCAACAGTCGATATAAATTATGTAGGACTTGATATAATCCTCACACAATATATGTACATGTAAATCTATAAAGGCAACGTTTTTCTTAATAATGCATTAAGAGAAGCAAGATATGGTGTACATGATTACATTATTACGTACACAATGAAACATGGTCTGTACCTAGGATCATTGTACTGATTGTTCATCATTACCAGGGATAAAGTTAAATGCACTGAAGGGTTTAATAAAATGGTGATAAGTATTTTAATATGCAAATTACAAATTTACGTTGACCGAAACAATACATCGGGGTATTGTGATTAAGTAATCGATCCCGTGCCTTTCGCCGCTCACTCGAAAAATCATTCTCAGATTCCTCCTTGGAAGGTGGACAGAATATTCTCCATTTTATTTCCATTTTGTGTGGGACTGTTCAGTAAATAAAATAGAGTAACTAACATAGCGGTCCCCGAAGCCATTAATGTTCAATAATCATTTGTAAACGAACAGGCGGATATTACTTTCTTAATTTTTAAACGTTTGTTTTTGTGTCGGGGTTTTTGAAATGTTGAATTTAATTTAGTTTTATTTATGCAATGTATTATTTAGCCATTCATTCTCATTGTTTGAGGTAGGTATAAAAATGTAATTAGAGCGGAAATGCGGCCAGCCTGCTGGGCACTTTTGGTATGTACGACGGTGTAGAGGCTTTTTTATGTATATAATTTATACCCACGTTTTATTTTCCTATCAATAAATATCTTTTAATTGTACTTTTTAATGTAAATATCTTTGTATATACCTATTGTATATACTATTGTGAATAAAGTCAGGGCATAAAAAAATTTATCATATAATTACACATATTATATATCTTTACCAACACTTTTCCGTATTTTTTTATAATAAAAATAAGGTAAAATAATGGTCCAAAGTTCTAATACTGAATAAAGGCACACATAAAAACAGGCGATTGACCTTGGAAGGTATTCGGTTTCGGTTTAGTTTAATCCCAAACAAGTTAATCGTATTACGCCCCAATTCTTTTCCCTCTGAATTCAACAGATAAGTACGTCTATAAGTACATCTACATATTTTGGAGATGTTTCCGTTGCTATTTCAGTATTTGGTCTCGTCCTGACGCAAATGAACATATTTTGTATTTTCACCAGTGACTATTTTATGTGCGACTCACAGAAATATTATTCACATTCAAAATTAAGTTCCAATTGAATAACTTTGAAATTATTGACACAAATAACTATTCTTTGTTATTTGTTACCAATGCAATTTCTTTGAATGTGTGTGAAATAATTAGACTACACGCAGATCATAATATATTTACGGTTGTTTTATATAAGTTCATCATCAATGAATATTAGACAATTCCAAGAGTATAACCGTTACTGTATGCAAGATGGTTTAGGGTTACAACTGTATATATTTGAAGACAGATTGTAGTAAGAGTAGTACGGTAAACGTTTGATCATAGAGAAACCAGTCAAATGTATCTTCTCAATTCTATAAGAATATAAACTGATTACCCAATACTGCAACTAGTGCTACGGATGCTACGCCTCTTGCCGACGTAGCAGTTCGTAGACACCTACTACGAGTAATTTATAATAACATAGTGTATGTACGTTGGGTAGCGAATTGTAGCAGAAAAGCTGATTTGGTTACAGACTTTATAAAGTCATTCCTGTCTCTACTAGGTGCCTTCTGAGATCACTTAAAATAACTGACCTTCAAACAGCGATCTAACGTATTAGATGTTTCGTAGCCGATGTGGAGTGAGCTTAACGACCCGAACAGATATTTTGCTGTTGCATTGTAAAAAGCAATAAAAATATCCGGTCGGCAAAATGGCCCCCAGCCAACTGGCTTCGTCGAGTTGCGACTACGCTCTTAACTCAATACAAACGACTTCGTGAGCTATGCTCTACCACTCAAAATATATTTCTTCATTCTAAATGTAAGGTTATTTTTAGCGTGGTTTTGTTGTAGATTTTAATGTATCATTTAAATTCCTCCTCTTCTGTCAGTCTTTTAAGAATATGGGCTTCTCCATATTTATCACATAATGTTTAAAATAAATAGGTAGCCTATTGTTGTAGTAGATTTTAATCGAAGATGCTATTGATAGCCGTAATGGAGAGGTTCCTCGTCCGATCCCCAACCCATGCCATTAAAATATTGATGTATTGTTCAAAATTATTGTGTACGGAGTGCCTATAATACAAGCATTATGAAAGGGCTAACGAGACTAGTAGTAATGTGATAAGCAGTATTGGGAGGAAAACGTATTTTAATTAAAGGATTAGCCTCTTGTCGATGCATGTTAATAAAGTTGTCTTCACCTGTCTAGAGCGGTCTATAGCAACCACTTTATGAAATGACTCTGATCTAACAGACTATAACTGTTCTTCCCGTGTTTAGCTCATGCAACGTATTCCCATGCCTTACTAGCCGTATTCTACGTTTTCCTTCTAAGTTCTATCTGAATTACTATATACACATTAAGATACTCGATCTGCTCGATGCTTTAAGAACATTTTAACAAGAACGTTTAAAATATATCTGGTTTTTTTATTTTAATTAATGAAAACTACTTTCAAAAATGTGTGTACCTTAAACTAACAAAAATTGTGTTTTTGTATATGTTGATATACACATTTTTTATTGTTGTTACAGAAAATTCGGCCACTTAATGAACCATTATTGTCCTTACGAGGTAATGCCCCTTTTGCTGCAAATAGGGCTGGGTGGAGTGGAGAAATTCTCGAGTCAAGTAGATTAATTAAAGCTCTACTTCACATTCGATCGAAACGAAATGGTATTACTCCCTAAGCGGAAGACGGCACAATCGAAAGCATAAAAGATCACAAAGGAACGGCTTTCGACAAGATAATGTTAGTTCCAGATTGTTATATTTGCCATATTTATTATTATCCCTAACGAATAAAAATACACTTATAAAGTAGATTATCCCGTACGGAGAAATTAGAAAAGCATGCGAAACTGCAAAATTTTCAAAACCTACATTTCATTATTTCGTCTAATATAAACCAACTCCGGGTGGATTGGAGGAGATCGATCCATCTGAGCCGAACGAATATTGAAATAATTCGATTCGATTCAATGGCTTTTCTCTACTCACTGTTCAATACTCGGATATGATTTGAAATGTCATCCAAAGTTATTTCATATTATCTACTCGTGTGAAGAGCTTGGCTGATAGCTGTTACGTAGATCACATTTTATATTTTATTAATTTTATTTCTTTTCGTGTAGTGCTCGCTGGAAGAGTTTGTTACATAACTATTTTATAATAACTCTTTCAAAGATACGGCAACCCATGATTCTTAATGTAACATGCAAGCACTCATGGTACTGGGATGTGTAAGTGAACATAAGGCGAGGTCGTAAACGGGATTAGAGCGAATAGCGAGTAGGAAATAAGGCTACAGCCGCGGACGCACGCACGGAAATGAAGTGCCCCCAGCCGCTTCCTGCGCCCGCACGCGCTCGGTCGGGGCCATCACGACCGCGACCGCACCGACCGAATATCCTGCATGTGTAAATTGTAGATCGTATGCCGATTATGGTTGTGTACTTATCAGCATTGTACATTTCAACAGCATTTTTTTCTGACCGTATCCATTTTTACCCGACTGCGCGATGCCACGGAGGGTAATGTGTTTATCAGCCGATGTATGTATATACGTTAGTTCCTTTGTTGCAGTCTAGAGAAATTTAAGTAATCTAAAAACCCGATTTAATTTAAAAAAAGCTAGGCTGGCTCAAATCCTGGTAAGGAAATACTTTGTGTGATGAGCACGAATTTTTGTACCCTAGTCATGGTTGTTTAATATCTATATAAGTAATATGGGTTCACCCCCAGTTCATTGTACGGTACCCATAATACAAGCGCTGCTTAGTGTGGGACCGTATAGTTGGTGTGTTCGTGTGACGATATTTAATTATTTATATTTATTTAATCCCAAGCATCAGTGTTTCTTAGTTCTATATTCGTGTTTCGTTATTTTGCGATTCATATTTCATGTTGATATCCGAAAGAGTGAAATGTAATGTAATGAGATAATGTCAGCGCGGCGACAGGCCAGAGTGACGGGTGCACCGCGTCACCCTGCTCTCATTACAAACCTGTCTCATGCCCTCATACTCAGCCGCCATGCCGTACTATATTGCTCACCATATTACTAGAATATTACGGAATCATTTTGTTTTATGCTTTCAAATTACCTATTACCTACACAATTTCCTTTAGTCTGTAGTAATGATCTATTAGGTATATTGGCTCCGTTTACTTGTATATGCAGTACCTACCCACCTGCGCTAGATTAGATATATTTAATTTGTTCTCCATTTCAAAATTCCAGTAAAATAGGCGGGTAATGTAGTTTAAACGCTTCATTATCCTTCGTAATGTATTTTAAAAGCTTTCCATCACAATGCAAATTTAAAAGCTCTTGGCTCTTATACGGCTAACTTAAAGTATCTATCTACTTACTGATGATGTGATTTCATGCATGATTGCTTGAATAAAAATATAGTTGGCTATCTAAACACCCTGTGTAAAGACCAGGAGGTTTGATTACTTTACATTATATTAGGCACGCCCAAGAGTCCCATTCGAGAACGAATTTTAATGAATTGGAAGCTGCAGGGAGTCATCAGTGCCTGTACCATATTTAATTAATGCGTCCTTATAACCTATTACCTACCTATGATTATTAAATTTAATCCCTAATTTTATGAACCTGGCACTGTTTGAATTATGATTTATTATTTTACAATATTAGATGATACGTGGATATAATAAGATTGCTTTTGATGTTTGTTTACAAAAACAAAGTAGGCAATGCATATACGATACACATACGATACACAAGAGATCTATGCGTAGCGCAGAGCGGTCCGAGCCCGGGTCCCCGGGGACTTTGGACCCCTCGGAAAGGTCGTCGTTGTGGAAATAAGTATCCATACTTAGACCACTTGCTCGCGGAAGCTTTTATACAATTTCTATCTACTTGTACGTATGAGTGTCAACATATTATGCTTGGGATCCGAATTCATCTCGTTCCTATTCTACTATCATCTTTACCAAACAAACATTGGCTAGCAGTCCACAGTATATTTGCAAAGTCGACATTATGCTAATGTATGACACCAGGCACAGAGTAGATATGACTTAAGCAGGTATATAATACTTTGCGGTTTACTGGTTAGTTTAAAGCTGAGTAATATATACCTAATAATGATAAATAGGTAAAAAGTATTTCCGAAAGTCTATTTAGGGCTGAAATTTGACGAAACTGTTATCTAAATCGAACAAGGTTGGATAACAAGTGGGTACTCAGTGATTACGAACATTATCAACTCCTACTCGTACCTTACAATATAAACCATAAACATACAGTAGTGTTTCTAATTTATTTCCTATACTAACGATACGAGCCTGAGATCTATTCCAATATTTATTATCCAATTTAAAATCAGTCGGCGTTTACGGAATTTATCTGTGGCTTTCTTTATTTCACGATCAGGGTTTCGAGGCGCTTACTGTGGAGTGGTTCAGTTTATATTCGACGGCAGTATCCGTACGGCACATTTGCTTCCAATTCAATTCTGTGCTCGGCTCGTTGCAGCGGTGAATGAGCCATCGCCGAGATTGTCTCCTCGCCCGCGGCAGCCTCGCACCCGCGCGCCCCGCGCCTATCGCCTCAGCGAATACCTTCGCACCTTCGCCTGCCCGTAAATCCGTTTATGCCGTTATGTAAACGTAATGTACGCACAAATTACCCACTTGCTCCATAGGGTGCGATAATTTAATAGTATTATCCATCTACCACAATTTAAGGGCAACGGAAATTTGAAGCACCTAAGTAGGTACTTGTAAGTACATGCACGTTTGTTGAACAGTTTGAAGGAATACTTATCAATATATATTTTTTATTAATATCACCAGTGAACTTACTAAATGTGCGGTCCCAAGCAAGCAATTCATCGCTTGTATTAAGTATACTTACCGTATTACGTAGCGTACGATAACGTGCAATACACTCACCAGCATACACTCGTAACATATTCAGCGAAACATAAAAAAGCAAAAAAACTTAGGTAAGTACAAAATATGCATTCTCGAATTCCAGAATGTATAAAACGTATAATGTTCTAATTACTTACATAGGTAGTCGATTGGACATACCTTGGCAGATGTATCTACTTGGGAACTACTTACATTCAAATAAGCACATAAGTCACCAGGACTAGGGTTGCCACCTTTTTTTGGCAAATAAAGTACATTTGTTATTATAGGTAAGAAAAAAAAGTACTTACATTGTATCAAAATAAAGTACAATTAATTTTTCTTTATTATTATGTTTAAATTCTGCCAACAACAAGTGTAGTTATTGAACTCAAACCGCACAAAACAATCAAGTAATTAATTGTGGCAATGACATTGACATTGTTGACATTTGAGGTTAGGTTGTGTTAAGATATTGTTAAAAACGAGTGCTTAAGTGATGTGGCGCTAGTGAGTGGTGACATCGATTCAGCACCAATCGATAAAATACTTACGACAAAACATTTCAAAATCACAAAGAAATCAAATCAGGCGAAATAAAGTATTTTCGTGTACTTTATTGTTCTCATAAAGTATAGAGTACAATTGCCTGAAATTACGTACAATACTTTATTATAAAGTACGGGTGGCAACCCTACTGGTGACTGACATTGTATAATTTGAACGTAATGTAACATGTTACAAAATTTAGAGCATTTAGAAATTTAGAGCATTCGTAAAGTCAGTACAGCGAGCCATAAACCGTTCGCTGTGAACTACGCGTGCTCCACCCGGCTGGTTTTCGACTTATTCCCTTGAGTCGTTACACTTACAAGCAACATACAAGTCAATGAATAAAATGGAGTACTGTGCTTGCAACGGTCACCTTACGCATATTTTTAAAGGTTTAACACGCTCGTTACGAATGTTACGTTACTATACAATTTTCGGTCAGTCGCCAGCTCTATGCACAATAAATAGAAGTGTTAAGCCACGAAAATCATTTAAAATGCTAACTTACTTGCCTAATTTCATCAGGTCGTAACTATATATATACTACGGCGCTTTTCCCTATCATATAGGTAAATGACTAGCTTTTAGCTCTTAAACTAATTGACTACACTGTACCTATTCCCAAGCAAACGAGTCTTCTGTGACGCACGTATTTTCAACAGTGAAGAATAAGTATTGCGTTGGTGTATTTCATGGAACGCCAAATGTGTGCTAGGTAGGTAGGTATCTAGAAGGTAACTTTTGTTGTGGCTTATTTTTACAAAGCCACAGATATTTACTTATACCTATATAATAATACCAGCCCTTTTTAATGTCCCACTGCTGGGCACGGGCCTCCCCTCAATTCGAGGGGGGACTAGGCCAACATATACCTATATATTGTGTTTATATTAGATACACATAATTAGTATTAAGAATCCAAATTCAGTCCTTGATGCCACTGATTCTACTTGAGATCGTTGTTAATATCCTACTTATTAGTTACCTACTATCTACTCTATCTATTTGCTTTGGAAAGATTTATACTTCGATTTTTTTTTCTTGTGACACTCGAGTGACAATGTAAGCGATCCCTAAACTCATCGTATATTCTACGTTCATCTTCGCTCAACAAACATAGTGCGATCAACTGCGCTCGGACGGGTAAAATTGAATAAATTGCGCGTACCTACAGGTAAACCACCCTCACTTTATTACGGGTTCGAGTAATAATTTATGACGTATCAAAAGCAAGTAATTTATAATCAAGAAAGTTGAGCAATTAGCGCTAAAAACACGAAAAGCAGACGATGGGGGAGAGCGCTATCGACGACGTCATCCATTTTAAACATCCATTAGCCGCTGGGACTTGCTCTGCCTGTTTACGCTGTAGTGATATAGGTACCTAACACGTATCAGTCGGTTAGGTTTTTGGTCTGCACTAGTAAGCCCGCATGGATGTTAGGGCGGTCTTATTCATCCACAATTTCCCAATCAGGAGTTATAAACGCGCGCCTCCGCCCGTCAGTCGGTCGGTCGCTCAGACAGATTGAACTAAAAAAAAACCGTAAAATTCAGAATATATATATTATATGCAATTGTGACCGTTTTGTTTCATATATTTTTTAAATAATAATCTTGTCTGTACATACTTACTACTTAGTGGGACCCTCATGGATAACAACAGCCTCGCTATGAGTGTCATATGCGAACCCTACAAACTTTTATATTTTTGGAGATTTTTCGACGTACTGGTACGAATTATCGGGTATAGTTACCAAACCTAGTCGTGCACAGTAGGTATATGTCGCATCAAATAAAAAGAACAAAGCTGGTGTCTCTACGTATGCCTAACTATATGAATTCAGGATGCGCAAATCCGCCGCTAAGTAATAAATCAAAATATAAAATAAAAATTAAATATACATAATAATTTAAAAGATAAATTGTGGAAGAAAATTTTTGGCGATCATGTTCCTTTTGATTTTCACATTGTATGCCGGTGTAAGTACCTCGGTGACGTCATAAATTTTAATGACTGAGGTGTCTCTTAATTTGCATAATTATCAAATTAACATTATTCCGCTTCCAACTGGAATCATTTTAATGAGGAGAACGTCCTCGCTTCGCGTCTCTCTTGGATCCTTTTTACGACTGCCATTTCTGCTTATTACGTACACAACTAGCAGAGTCCGCGACTTCGTACACGTGGACTAATTATTTTTTTGTAACCTATCTAGGATCCCCATACTGGGCTGAGATCGGCCCGTTCATTCTATGGTGCCCATATTAAAACAAGCGATGCTTAGTTTGGGACCGTACAATTGGTGTTTGGCTAGCGATATTTAATTTTATTTACGTGACTTTTAAGAGATTTTTGGCTACCCCGCGGGGACCTATCCATTACCCGGGGTATACAGTATCCTTTATATTTTAGTATACAGACTACTGCCACGACCATGCCACTGGATTATATATATAAGTAGCATGGTCGTATATATCTATATTATGAAGAAGTAAGCGAGGAAATTAAATTCGGCAGGGTGGTATTTTAATTAGAAGCTGAAATGGCAACTTTTTAAACAGTTTAAGGATGTAATTTGACTTACTTAATGTTACGGAAGGTATGCAAATCAGATGCTCGTAAAATGAGCTCTGCTCTTTATTGCATGGATAATGAGCACTATACTTTTGTACCTACCTAAACGCTCACATAATAGACCGGGCACAGCCAAATACCATAGACTATTACTTTCGTAGGACGTGTTTAAAATCGTTATATTTAAGTTAAAAAGTACATAATTTAAAACATTTTTATTTAAAGAAAAGTACATACAATATAATATTTACAATGCAGCACAAATATGGCTGACACATATTTGCATTATGTCATTATCTTAAATAAGTTCAGCACCACTTCACACTATATTATTACTAGTAATTACATTTAGAAGTTTAAAATAAGTACTAACATTCCTTTTAAATTGTCTAACTTGATACTTTATTGTGTACATACTAATATAAGGTCACTTATACACAAATATAATGTGGAAAGACGAGGGTAATTTTCATTAAAACAATTTCTAAATAACCTATAACAAAACGTTAACTAACTACAAACATAACATTTTGTACAACAATTTGTATCCATATATTTGTATATAGGCGTGGTTCCGGCGCCACTGAGCTATATAATTGCATCGATATCCATGTATTGCGTACTAAATTCCAATCCAAAATCTATTCGGCGTTCTCAGTCTCGCTCCGAGTCAGGACAACACGGCGAAAGATTATATTAGCAACAATAGACTTATCGATATTTTAATTTTACTGCGGCGGGGCAATCCCCGCCGAAAAAATCATCAGTACCCTACAGTATTAGAATCTAGGTATTGACCTAGATTCTAATAGGGTACTGATGATTTTTTCAATACATATTTGTATAATTAAATGTTTATGGATGTGAAAACATTTTACAAATTAATTCTAACTGTAATATGGACTTTTGAAATTTACCGTATGAAATAAGTTAGCGCCTGCGGGACAGAGAAAAAGTGCGATCCCTCCATTGCTGTTACCAAACATGAATAGGGAATACATTTAAAATGAAGTAACAAATAGTATACTAAACTTAATAATAGTGCAACATTAGTGAAGCCCTCTCGATTATTGCCGCAGCTTAGTTCTACAAGTTCGTAATTTGGCACACAAACGGAGCGGCGAAAAATTGATCTGCAACGGGTCAACGCATGTAGAACTTTTAGTTAAAAAAAACACTATCCCTACATATTATTTTTTCAGATAGACATCACGTTTAGTATGACCCTTTAAAACATTTTACATTATTCTTGCTAGACACTGGATACAAAATGTTGACGACCACCTATCATAGACGCGATATCTGCTAGAGTGCGCCGGCGCGGTCCGGGCGGGGTCACCGGGCCGCGCGGCAGCGGCGCGCGAAGTCCGGCGCGACCTGGTGCAGCCAGTGCGGCTGGATGGCGGACACGGTGAGCATGTAGGTGCGGCTGGTGTGCAGCAGCTCGGAGTACAGCAGCGCGGGCGGCGCCGGCCGCGCGCCGTGCAGCGCCGCGCCCGGGTGCAGCGCCGCCGCCGCGCCGCCGCCCGTCACGTACCTGCCCGCGCCGCCGCCGCCCCGCGACCACGCGCAGTTCGTGAACAAACCGCACAGCAGGCACTTCAGTAGCTGTATAAACGAGAGAATGTTTGATTATTATCTAATACAAGACTTATCATGATCTGCCCTATTTATCTGGGATAGCGAGATATATAACATGCAGATTTCCTCACGATATTTTCCTTCATCCTTGAACAAGTGATCACTATCGTTGAAAATAAGATTTAAAAATTTTATCCAGAAATCTTAATGATACAACTTCTATTTTTAACCCTGCCATTGAGTTCCTTGCTGGCTCTTCTTAGAGGAACCAACATTCCGAACCGATGGTAACTTTAGACTATAGTGCTGTTTTGACCCACATGAATAAAAAAAATATTTTGATCCAAAATAAAGAAATAATTACAAATACATAAATACCTGATCGTAAGCTTGGCCGCAGCTGGATTCCGGCATATTGAATTTCTGACAGATAGCGAGCAGTTGCTGGCGGACCTCACACGCGTAAGTCAAATTCTTATGATTTAGATAATTCTCTTTACACCATTGCTGCAACAAAAACAAAATATTACTATGCATACTAATAATAACATTGTAACGGTGTCGTGTCCACGTTTGAATACACCATCTCGCCTATAATCTTCGCAGGGGTAGGCAAATGTGCACTGAGGTATACGCATATTTCGCCGATTGTATTTTGTTCCAATGTCATCAATACTAAGCGGGAGCTTATTGTTAGTATACCGAACACATTACACACGCACACACGCACACACCCAAGCTCACAGACACACACGCACTCACTCCAATACAAACACACACAAACACACACACACACGCACACGTGCGCGCGCATGCACACAGACAGATCCACACAAATGCACACGCACGAGTCAACATTTGCTACTACTTTTTAACCAAATAGAACTGATAGCCAAAAAACTGTATTATAGACCTAATATTAATGAGACTTGTCAGCATCATTCCTTACAACTTCAACATCTAGGAGGATTGTTCACATAATAGTAAAAAAACTACAGTTCACACTTACAGCTACAGCGAATTGTCTCTTAAATGAACCAAATAACAATATTATTATATGGTTATTTGGTCCATGTTAACTGTTATTAAGCGCTAACCTTTTTCAATGGAGCTTTACAAAACGCTTTGAAGACGTTTAAAAGAGTAATGTGATCGCCGAGCGGTGACACGAACTTCTGTTTCATTTTGACGGCCTCCTCCCGCTTGTGCATCGGCGTGTGGAACATATTCTCGCTGGATAATACCGCTATAAGGCTCAAAGCCTGTAATTAAAAATATTCGCATGTACATTACGTTGTTCAACATCAAAGAAAATTTCACATGGGAAAAAAGCACTTATGTATAGTGGAGGCTACAGGCTCGGAATGCGGGTTCCATAGAAATAAGCCGGCAAGATGTTCAATGGTTACTGTTTAAAAAGGGGGTAGGTATACAATCCCCGGAAGATTACCGCCATGTCTACTGCCGCCTTCCTACCTAGGCAAGTATGCTTCATCGTAGATCTCATCATCACTTACCATCAGGTGAGATCGAGATCAAATACTTGCCTATAATGTAATAAAAAATAAAAAAAAATGTAAGAAGGTAGCAACACCATGGTTACCATACTAAGTAATAATACTCAAGTGGTACTTAACTCATTATATTAAATTTAAGTCCATCCTGGAACCATGCAATAAAACTCTTCTCAATAAGTTTAATATTATTCAGGCTAAGTGTATGAGAATTATGCTAGGTGCAATGAAGTCCTCCCCTAAAAATGCTATGCAGGTCGAGTGTGCGGAGCCACCTCTTCATTTACGAAGACAATATCTGTCTGACAGATTCATTTTTAAACTAGCCCAGAATTCCGCTCACCCTTTGCTTTCCTGTCTGGAGATTTTATCCCAAAAAGTAGCAGCTGGAGGATATTGGACTCACAAAGACCCCCCTAAATCTGTAACCAGTTATAGAAAATTGAAAAATTTCAATTCCCCCATTTTCAGTTCACCAGGTTCCCTTCTCTTTAAATTTGATTTCCAAGCCCTTATCTTTAACCCCCTTGTCATTCTTGATCTTGGAATCCATAAACTCGAACCGTGTGCCAATGCAATTTTGGAAGAAATATTGGACAGAGATTTTCACCAGTGGCTTTCTATTTATACAGATGCCTCTAAATTATCCACCGAAGGATGTGTAGGGTGTGCGGTTTGGATTCCGAAATATAAAATTTTATTAAATTATAAATGCCCTCCCCAATCAACTGTTTTTACTGGTGAGTCAGTGGCAATATTAGAAGCGATAACTTATGTAGAATCTCATAACCTAAACAGAACCATTATACTGTCTGATTCAAAAAGTTGCCTTCAGGCAATCACTTCTAACCAATTTAAATCCAAAAATAAATTTCAAATTATTTTACTTATTAAAGAAATGCTTCTCAAATGCAAGCTTCGAGGAATCGAAGTTGTCCTTGCTTGGATACCTAGTCATAGTGGCATCGTGGGCAATGAGTGTGTGGACTCTTTGGCTAAGGATGCGGTTCAGTCTGGCTCTCTTGATTACCATAGACTCCATTGTATTGACCTCCTCCCTTGTGCTAGAGTTGATTTGTATGAATCTTGGAGTGCTGAATGGGATTCGTCAAGCAGAAGTTGTGGTCGCTTTTATGCAGCTTTGCAACCGAATGTTCGATCTAAGCCTTGGTTCCAAAAATATCGCCACGGTAGCAAGTTCACTACGTCTACTATCTCTCGTTTACGACTAGGTCATTCCTGTACTCCTCTGTTCTTAAACAAGATTAGAGTGAGAGACCATTCTCTCTGCGAGTGTGGCTATGACGAGGGTTCTACCGACCACATTTTTTTCTCCTGCCCCAAATATCCTGTCTCTCTTTATGATATCCTTCCTCCTGAAATTCCCCGTCCTACTAACTTCCAATCTCTCCTCATGCTTGTTGATTCTCCTTTTATTAACTTTTTAATGAAATATATAACTAAATATAATATTAGATTATAACATTTTACTGTCATTAACTGTGTATTGTTTTGTATTTGCTTGTGTCGTCTATCCCGTGTGTATGTTTTATCATGTGTTGTTTTAGATAATTTCCACTACACTAACCGGCCAATCTCAACAAGAGCTAATAAGCAAAAGTAAAACCGATCAAGCAATCTCCATCGTGTCTTCGCCACTACGTCGACATTGGCAGAATCGCGTTGAGCCTGACTCAATGGAAAAAGGCCATTAGGGAAAAAAAAAAAAAAAAAAAAAAAGTAATAATACTCAAGTGGTACTTAACTCATTATATTAAATTTAAGTTTGCTCAGATTGATCATTAAAAAAATCACTAAAGAGTACTATACCTCATCTAAGCAGTTGTACTCCGGGGCACTCAGGAGAACTTTCGAATACTTGGGGTCAATAGGGAAATTCGACATTTTTTTCCCGAGAACCGTCAGCTTGGGATTGACGTCATTATCAATGGCTCCTGGAATCAATGAAATAAACACAATCAAACTACATATTTCATTGCAACACTTGTAAGATGGCTACCCTACAATTAGTTGGGGCCGATCCAGTATATAATTACTCCACCAAGTTTGCCCCTACCGGGATTCGAATCCGGGGCTCTCGGTACAGAAAGCGGGGTCACTACCAACTGCAGGTCCCTCGAAGTCATACTCACTACGCGGACTTACTACAGTTTCAATTCTTGGCTGCTTATTGTGCGAACTTCAGTGACCGGTTAACCAATAAATTACCTAGTTCCTTGAGTAATGTTAGCGAGGCCTTGATGGAGTCCCGAGGAGGAGCGTCGATGAGAGGGAACGTGGTGGGCTCCAAGCCCGCGGCTATCAACAGCAGCATTGTCGACGCGAGCGGACACCTGTAATTTAATAATTCGTACTACTTACTACATATCCAGTAAACTTTTAAAAGTTTTTTCTGACTAATCCATTTGCTTACAATTGTTATGATATATTAACATGAGTATGGCTAACATGAATAAAAAAAAATATATTATATAATATCCATTTTGAAAAGTTAGATACTTCCCGCTATATAGTAGTTTGTCTCGGTCTGTAACTGTTATTTTGACCAACAAAGTTTGGAAACAAGATGTTTTTTTTCTATTAGGATAAGTATGTTGTAAGGCCCCATATAAAGGTATTCAGATTTAAATTCTGCTATGGTATATTCACCTGATGATCTCGGGCGCGTGGTGGTGCGCGCGGGCGGCGAAGTCGGCGGCGGTGTAGAGCCGGTAGGCGGCGCCGGCGGCCGTGCGGCCCGCGCGGCCCGCGCGCTGCCAGCCCGCCGCCTGCGAGCACACCGACACCGACAGCCGCTCCGCGCCCGTCTGGCTGCACCATGTCCTACACAGTTACAGGATCCAACCTTAACATTAATTACGATTAACAGATATATTTTATTAAGACAAGTGATCGCGACAACCATGCATGAATCAATGAAGTGTGATGTCATGTGTACATGTTTAGTTTTGTATATTTTTGCTTTTTTATAAATTAACGAAACATACACATTACTTCCATTAGTTATTTTACTTACTGTACTTAAAACGCACCTTTCCTTCACAACGCCAGTGTCGATAACACATTTTATTCCAGGAATGGTCACAGATGCCTCTGATATGTTGGTAGATAGCACTATCTTCCGAGTCCCCGGCGGAGCATCCTTCCACACTTGGAGTTGTTTCGCTGCAGGTAAGCCGGCGTACAAAGGACACACCCTAATGGGCGGACCTGTGGCCTCCTGGAATTATCAATCTAGTATAAAAACAAATACAATGATATAATAATACAGTTGAAACACAGAATAATTTTGTGTTGTTATAAAATATTTACAAACTCACTTTTGCAATCTGTTTGATGTTATACATAACCGTTTCTATTTCTTCTTGTCCCGTCAAAAATACGAGAAAGTCGTGACTGAAATTAAAATTCATGTGTTACTTTACTGTAACTTGCATATTAATTTACTGAAGCTATGTTATGTAATGTTAATTCTCAAATTCACATGTTATTGAAAATCACATGTTTATTTACTGAATTCCACATGTTAATTTACAGAATGTCACATGTTAATTTACAGAATGTCACATGGTAATTTACCGAAATTCACATGTTTATTCACCAAAAATCAAATGTTAATTCAAATTTACTTCAGTTTTTTTTTCATACTAACTTGGCTGGTGTTGTCATATGAAGTTGAAATATTGTACAAACTGCAGCAAACTGATAATCATCCTGTTTCATCTTTGAATGATAGATAGTAACAGGATAAGTCCTGCCTTCTAGATAAATTACAGAACAATTGTTGAAATATTTTCTAAATGCATCAACATCCATGGTGGCTGACATAATTATTACCTAAAATAAAACCAGGTATTATTTAACAGAAATGCCAAATAGTGACAAATATAACCCATGCACCCATCATAAAATCTGCCTCAAATTGTATTAATACACCCAGTAGTTTGTTGATATTAGACATCTAGGAGAACAGACAAAATTCACACTTTGAAATTAACTTTATCTTTCACATCATATCTACATAATGTTTTTACAATCTCATTTCACAGATGTATGTAGTGTACTAGCTAATATACCATTTGACATACATCTACAAGTGATGGTAAGATTAATAACACTATATGAACACACCAAATGATTACACCAAATCAAGAAATGCTTGTATGGTCAGTACCATACAATTGAAAGGGGGCAATCCCAGTATCACCCAGACCAGTGCAATTAGCCAATTGGCCTATGCTCAAAGCCCTACATCACAACAATTATCAAATTAAGAGCATTAAAGCTGCCAGCAGAAGGAATTGTTTGCTATACCTTCAAGGGCTTTAATTTCTGTTCAATTCTCTCTTTTTGTGCCAATTTGACTATTCCGAACAGCACATCAGTGCTCACTGTACGCTCATGTGCTTCATCCAATATTATAATAGTATATTTTTTTAGTAGAGGATCAATAATTGCCTCCCTAAGAAGCATACCATCTGTGAGATATTTCAATTTAGTTCTTGGACTTGTTACATCTTCAAATCGTACTGAATAACTGAAATAAGAACATTACTATAATTACACACATGTTTTTGTTGTATGTGATATTTGCATAATGTATCTTTTTTCAATTTGAAACTGTTACTGGGTAGAAGTATATCCAAATATTTGCCTTTAGTTAGTCACCTAAGAGTGCATGCTTTCTATAGCACACACAAATAGCATCATTAGAAAATTACATACCCAACAATGGAGCCTATTTCTGTATTCAGCTCGCCAGCAACTCGAAGGGCTATTGTGATAGCAGCTACTCTGCGTGGCTGTGTGATAGCTATAGTGCCAGCACCCTCAAGGCGTTGTTCATGAATTAGTTGTGGTATTTGGGTTGTCTTACCACTGCCTGTCTCTCCTATTAGTATCATAGTGTCATTCTTCTTTATCTCTTCCAAAATTCTAAAATAATAGTACAAGGATGATTGCTTAGTTGGTTTAGACACTAATGAGAGCCATGGGGGCTTAATAATCATGTCCCACAGAATAGTGTCATTTGTTCAAGGTTACACACTACATTAGAAACTTTTAAGAAAAAAATACACAATGTTAACACTCACCTGCCTCTAACCATGTAGACAGGCAACTGTCTCCTTTGTTCTTGTAAATTTTGAATAGGTTCTTGTACAACCTTGTTGTCCATAATATTTAAGTTATGTCCATTGGTCACAATTTTGTGGTTATTTTCTTGGGACAATTGTATCCTTTTTAATTTGATATTGTCAACTGTATGTTTTCTTTTTATACCCTTAGCTTTCAGGTTATTTTCTAGACCAACTGAGGTATATTTGGAATCCATTTTTGTAAGTTTGCTTAAGAATGACGCGTAATTTAAGTTATGAAGGATTCCTATATAACGTGAAATGTAAAAAAATAAAGTACTTCTCTACATAAGTAGTCTTAGAATACCATTATTTCATGTGATTAATAGGCTGCTCCTTTGAATACATTTGACTAATTATACACATTTTACAATCACTATACAATTCAGTTAGATTGTTGAACAAATTGCGTCTATCTGTGGGTGGATAAATACCGCTGGGCCCTAGCAGTTATTTGCTTACAACATTGGTAGGTGCATTTTTAATGTGAGTAGTCCGAGCATTTGGGTTGATTGCATAGATTTAGTCGACATAATATTATTTGTATTCCATCGCTGAAAGTAAGTACCTAGTACGCACGTGCACACTTGCTTAGAATCACAGACTACTCGGATTTGCTTATCATACTTGTTTCCAGCTATGCTCACAAACAAAAGTCTTTAGCATAATTTAAGTAATTTGGTCTTCTTTTAATTCAGCAAAATGCAATGCAATTTTACAATAAAATTAATCAGTAATATGCAAGCAAACAAACAAAGCAGTATGGTGCGCGACATACGTACGTCAGTCAGTGTTGTCAGATGTGATTTTCTATTTCTACCCAAATTTGAAATTGTTTTTCTCCAAAATGATACAATTTGCTTGAGTTTTACCCAAAGGCAAAAAGTTGATAATATCTATATATTATAATATTTTTTTTTACGTTACGTATCCCCCACTGCATGTGTTTGACGGGTATGCCAAACCATAAAGAGAAAAAGCAGAGTGAAAAGAATGAAAACTAAAAAGTACCCAAAATTCTCCATGGTATTTTTTTTTTCTCCAAATTTTTCACCAAGAATTTCATTTCTTCAAAATTTCTCCAGAGCCAAAATTTTTACCCAGAATTGCGAAAAAAATACCCAATCTGGCAACACTGCGACCAGTTCACTGACTGACAGTCAGTAGTGTCAAACAAGGAAGAAGAAAGACACTGACACTTACTAACCGTATCGTCATGTCAGTTTTATCTTTTCATCGCATCCGTTTTTATTCTTCTTCCTTTACGAAATGAGATGCGATGAAATAATATGAATATGGCCTCACCCACAACATAGCGGGTATTTTGCCAATGTCAAGTAATTAATAGCAATAACACATTCAATAAATACACATTATGTATAAACAAAATAATGGATGTGACTTCTACTTCTTCTTTTCTTCCTTTACGAAATGAAATGCGATGAAAATGGCGTGTCTATCAATACTTCCTCTACTTTCTTTACGAAATGAAATGCGATGAAATAAAATCGATATGAATATCGCCTCACCCGGTTAGCGGGTATTTTGCCAGTGTCAAGTAATTAATAGCAATATTAAATTCAATAAATACACATTATAAATAAAATAATGGATGTGACATGATGAAATGAAAAATCTTTTCAAATTCAAATAGTAAAAACGTAGTCCTATCAATATTTGCAGTCAATCGAAAATAGGTAATACCTAGTCTGTGCATAATAAATTATTCTTCTGTAGGCTGTGTGCAAAATTAATTTGATTTGTTTTAGCCCGATTCCCGAACCAATAGTATAATACTCTTTGGCCCGAACTGAACTAGAGTTGATTTGTGGTTTGTTTTGAAAACTTCTAGCACGGAATTCGACACGTTCATATAATTAAAACTGCTATGTACTAATCGGTTATTAAATAAAATGATGATATCGAAATTGTACACCAGGTTTACATGTCGTTACAAAACGATATCCCATATTCGAAATTATGCAAGAAATCTTAACCCCTTTGATAAGACACTGGCTGTACTTTCTAATGATATGCCTTCAGTATTAGGCAAAAAGAAAGAGCAACTCGGCATGTATCCGGAACATGCCGATATTGTAATAATCGGTGGCGGCTTCATAGGATCAGCTGTTGCATACTGGCTAAAAACAAGGGCTGGTGTTGGCCTTTCTGTAGTCGTCTTAGAAAAAGATTTCACAGTAAGTTTGATTTCATGGTTTGCTTTGGAGCCCTTAGAATGCGTTTTGAATGTATTAAACACTAATAGAGTGGTTGAATGTTTCAATACAGTTACCTATTTACTTCTATTTGATGGTTTTACAACTCATATTAAACCATTATTATAATTGTTATGCCTTCGTTATCTATAACTTATTTATCTTTCAGTATACAGGTGCACAAAGAAATGTATCATTAGGTACATTGACACAGCATTTTTCATTACCGGAAAATATTCTATTATCACAATATGCGGGGGATTTCTTGAGGAATGTCAAAGAAAATTTAAATGGCAGTGTTGACATAAAATTTACTCCTACCGGTTCTATAGTTTTAGCAAGTGAAAAATATGCTGAAACATTAGAGGAAAATGTTAAAGTGCAAAATGAACTTGGTACAAGAAGTATACTTTTAACAGCAAATGATATTAAGAGCAAGTATCCATGGATTAATACCAATGATGTCAAATTAGGTAACATTTATGTATATATATAGTAATTTTAACTAATGAAAATCCAACATAGTTTATACTAATCTTATTTTATTTCTTAGGCAGCATGACAGTGGAATCAGAGGGAAGATTCAATTCTTGGGCTTTACTGAAAGGATTAATTGAAAAATCTAAAGAGCTTGATGTAAATTATGTTAATGCTGAAGTAACTGGATTTCAATTAGAAAAACAGAGAGATGTATTAATGGAAGGTATATCTCCAGGCTCATATGAGAGAATAAACAGAATTATTTATAGGACTAAAAAAGATGAGGAGTATGCAATTAAGTTTGCCGTGTGTGTCTTGGCTGCTGGTGACAATTCTGGTGAAATTGCTAGGTTGGCTAAAATAGGCACTGCTGATGGCATGTTACAAGTAGCATTGCCAGTAGAAAGAAGGTAATCATGTTGTCACTATTTTTTTTAACTTATTATTCATGTTTATTTATCTTGGTTCTTTGTATTCATGAAAGACCAGTTTTCACTAATATCAAACCTGATTATGACACAGCAACTGCTATATCAGCGCCAACTAATAGAGCCCCTGATAGTCAACTAGTAAAACTACTGACAGCTAACTAGTGGAACAATATTAAGTTGTCTGTATGTTTAAGTGTTTTGTGGTTATTCTCATAGATGAATAGTGTGAGGGCTTGATAGTAAATCAATTGTCTTTTTTAAAATCAGGAATTACCAAGTATATTCTGTTGAAGAAAAGGCTGCTGAAACTGGATTAGCGACACCTATGGTTGCAGACACCACAGGCCTGTGGTTAATGAGGAATGGCTTAGAAAATAATCTACTATGTGGAAGTGTGCCCTTAATATTAGATGACTCAAGAAATATGTCTGATGATGATTATTTCAAAGCTATTATTCAACCATCATTAATAAACAGAGTCCCCAGCTTTGAAAATGCAAAGGTACCTACTATTGTTGAGTGTATGATTTTTTGTCAATTACCTACTGTTTGGCATGCACGCTTTTCCAGGGTGGTGCATTAGGATTATAAAATGTTAAGAAATACTAAATATCAGCACACAGTCTATATGCACATCAGATAAATTTGGCTTGCAGTTTTATTTTTCGATAAGTTATGTGTCAGTTCACTAGTATGTGCATCATGGGTCTAATTGATTTTGTAAATTTCACCTAAACTTGTTCTCACAATTACAGACACACCGGTTTTCTTCAGAGATGCAAGACTGCAATACCTTTGACAATACTGGGGTATTGGGCCCACATCCATATCATAATAATATGTTTATTGCTGCTGGATTTGGAAAGCTAGGTAAGCAAACGGAACTACCTACCTACTAGCTGTATGTGCACCTTCATTGGTGTGGATTAAATTATTTTGACTAACTCATAGTAACTCTCATCATTTATTCCTGCTTCTTGCCACCCCATCATTTTTCCCCACTGGTTGCTAGTGACAATATGTGGATTTATTGCCATTGACAATAACAGTAACATGTGCAGAAATTACCAGACATTTTAAAGAATTACGTCATGATGATATCTAATAATATGGGTCAACATTTATAAGTTGTTCTTCTTTTTATTCTATTTTTATTTTTAGGTTGCCAACATGCACCAGGGATAGGCAGAGCCATTGCAGAATTAATAGTTGACAGTCAATATAATGCAATCGACTTAACTCGATTTGGATTTGATAGATTAGTAATTAATGACCCTCTAGTTGAATTTAATGTTTACTAAAAAATATTATTGGAATAGAAAAAAAAATGTAATAAATAATAATTTATTAATTGCGTGTGACCTTAATTCAAATTAACATTTATATAACCCACAAAACAAAGCACCTATATCTACTTAAACTGAGCAGGCGGGGCTGCAAACAGTGCTCCTCCTTGCTTTGATGCTGCACGGGAAGGAGCGAATCCTAGAAGTTTTTGAATATTTTGCCTGTAATTAAAACAAATATTTTAAAAATGCTGTTGTACTGTAAAACATTTTGTTCATATATGGGATAAAATCTAGGGTTCTGGTATATGCTAAAAATGTTATTAAATAGTGATTGCATCAGTAGTAAGCACATGGGACATTTAACATTTTGACTGTGTATGCCAACTTGTTATTCATCACAAGACATGAATTATGGAAATCTTAAATAAGTACTGTATCTCATACTCTGGTATTTCGTGAAATTTCTGTTTGCTAAGATATAAGTTCATAAAAGAGATTAAACCTGACCTAATACTCATTGTACATAAAATGTACAAAAATATAAATGAGCAATCTGTGTAGTCATCGCCTGTCAAGTTTCTGTGGCTGAGACCTTGAATCCATGAAATAGGGTGAAATGGTAGTTTTGCCACAACTCGTCCATCAAATCTGCAATGAATAGGACCTTATTTTTACTTATCAATACGATTGTGTTTATAAACTATTATATTATACACCCATCACACCTTTAATACCCCGAAGGAGTAAGTAGATGTGCTTTGCAGAGCACCCATATTTTACTGAAGGTATTTGGTCCCAATGTCATAGGGGCAACAAGCCTTTTGCCCTTATACTGGACACTCACTTCCTCACCATAGGGGGATTTAGGGTTATTTAGTCCACCATGCTGGCCCAGTGTGGTTTGATGAATGTCCTACAATTCTAAATTTTTGCCTTCACCCTACATCAAGTGATAATCATTATTGAAAATCAGATTTGCACATAAAAATCCAAAAGTCCAAGAGATGCAAGCTGGGGTTAGGACCTGCAGACCTTGTTTCCAAGGCTAACATCTTGGCTATCAAAGCTTGTTCATATACCTATGTAACAATTCAATATTTGTTTTCAATATCAAATTAATACAATTCTAAGTAATACATACATGCTATTAAACATGCTGAGAAGTGCTGTAAATGCAAAACCAATGGCAAACATTGATTTCATCTTATCAAGTGAGAGATCTCTATTGTTGTTTTTAAGACGTTCCTCCTCTCGTTCTATTTTCTTCTTATGTTGTTTGTCCAAAGAGTCTCCATGGGCTTCTTTGCGTTTTTCTACTATAAAGCAAGATGGTAAGATAACATAAATGTAAAATATTGTTAAATGAATACATATCTTGCAAATAAGTTGAACAATATGGCTGCCTGAGTAGCACATTTGGTAGTGACTCTGCTTTCGGTCCTGGATTCGAATCCTGGTAGGGACAAACTTTGTGTGATGACCGTGAATGTTTTTACCCAAGTCATGGATGTTAAATATCTATATAGGTAATATATGATGGGTTTCCCTCCAGTACATTGTGTGGAACTTATAATACAAGCATTGCTTAGTGTGGAACCTGGTGATCAACTGACAATATATAAAAAAGTTACATTATGATATTATATGAATGTTTAATTAGTCAAACTATTGTTGAACTAGAAGTCCCTAAGGGTACATATATACAGATAGTCTAATATATTATGGTATGTGGATTGCAATATACTTACAATATACAAGATAAGTATTTCAGAATAAGAAGGTCTTAGGTAATACATCAATATATACCAACTTACACTTTTTACTTTGACGTTCCACTTCTACTTTCAGTTTTTGATATTTTTCCGTTCTATAAACCAGTATCCATGTTAGTCCTGAAAACCATTCAAAAAGGTTGACCCAAAAATGTTTGAAATTTGAGCAGTTCATACATGGGTAGCTTGTTGTAGCAACAATTGTTTCTGATACATGACACAATTTGGTTATTTCGTGCTCTAATAATTCAATTATTAGACGATTATTGTTAAGTTCAGGTGCAAATTAGGTAGCAATATTATCCCCGATATACCTAACCTAATTGATTTACCAACCTTCTCCTAAAAACGCCGTGCATATTGAAATGAACACTATAAGTAAAGAATCACTCCACATTATTGTCAATTCCTACAGTCACCTGTGATATGTAAATGATACCTGACTGAAACAACTAGAGATGTGTAAATCCTGAGTGAATTGAAAAAAAGATTTACTTTTTTCAATAATACATCATGCATCACTAAATCAGAAGTTTTTGGAATACATCTTTAAATCACTTTGGATAAGATTCAAATTGATTCAATTGAGACCATTACGATGTGGAGTGAGAAGACTATAGGCTGGTATTATGATTCAGAAAGAGATAGAGAAGGATGTGTAAGTTCGCGCGTGCGTACTGCATACGACGCGTCGCCGGATAATGTAGAATGCAGAGAAAACTATTCTTTCTGCGCCTTATAATTAAGTGCAATGTTTTTTTAAAAAAATAGGAAATCGAGTGACGGTTTGTTATGTTTTAGTTTTGATTGAATGTTCGAAACATGTTTCGATGCTTTTAATTGCGTATGCGAAATTATTTTGAGAGTGTAAATAGTGAATTGAACAAAAAACTATAAATAATAAATGTAAATAATTAAAAACTTTAATAAATGTAAATAATTAGGTAGTGATCAAGTGTCTTGGTACAAAAATAAGTACGTTCTTATACCTCATTTGTACTAAGTAGGTATTTAATAACGCCAACCTAGTCCTTTGTATGTTTGTTTAGTTAATTATGAAAGCTAGGTTGACAGTCCTAAGCCTGATAAGAATGAAGGGAAATCAGTAGTATATGTATCTTTTTCTCGTTCCGAATCTCTTCGAATCATTTACGATGTGTCGTATGAATGACTCTTTAAATCTTTTAATTCCGACACACACACGGAATTAAAAGATTTAAAGATTTAAAAGAGTGATTTAAATCTTTTGAGTGAAAAGATTTATAAATCTGTAATCAAGTAAAAGATGTATTTTGCGCATCTCTAGAAACAACCGAATCGAAATTTAATAAATGAAAGTCCTTCAGCTACAAATATAAAAGTGTCAAAGATGTGAAGTGTGAAGATGACTACACTACGCTACGTTTAGTAGAGTAGTTTAATTCGTCCAGTAGGACAGGCGAAGGAAACAATCCATACTGCCAATTCTGTTCTGATGTACGCTACGTTTAGACAATATTTTGTTCGGTGAAAAAAAATGTAGTTGCTAAACAGAACAATAATACTCCTAGCTCTTGCTTGAGTAATGTTGGTCTGTGATACTAATGTGACTAAGGGTGGGATTACACATCTGGATTTTATATTATGAAACCAGAATCGAAAACAAGTGTCTATTCTACACAATGATTATATCTACATTTCACAAATTCTGATTTTTTCTGGTCAGGATTTTTCCACATCGATATGACAGAAATATACTGACTAGTGGGGTACGAGGCGAGTGTATATTTTTACGATTATGACATTTCAGATTTATAAGCATCCGCCATCCATGACAGACAAACTAACGAACACACGGGCTTGTAATAACTACTACGTTTTTCCGTCATTGGACAGTAGGTAAGTGGTCTACCCTCGTGCGTGACACCAGTGCGTTATGTTTGGTGATCCCAGACCCCGTCCAAAGTATCGAAGGCCACTGGTTGTGTTTAAGTGGTAAGCGTAACACATAAGCCGATACTCATCCACAAATAAAAAGAGAATTTCATACAACATGTAGATCAAGCTTAGATTTAAAAAAAATGTCTCATCCTACGATACTACGTCACGTTAACGTGCTACTTCTTTTTTTTCGGTTGGCAATCGGCTACAAAATAGTACTACTTTACCAGTGTCGAGTATTTCTTGATAACTTTTATATAATTGTAAGCACCCCCGATAATAATGTAGGATGTCACAATGCATCAACCAACAATCCAGAGCGTTTTTAATCACGTGACCGAACCAAAAAAACATTATTTTATTTTATGATATTTAAGAAAATAATCCATATTTTTGCAGAAAAATTTAGACTAATAATTATAAAAAGCTTTAAATATTTAGGATGGCCACAATTTAAAACATATTTTTACAGGTCGCTGAATGACTTCTACTAACTGACTACATTTTGTAGGATGGCAACATTAGTAAGACATATCGTTCATTCCTTCAGTCGGTTCGTTATCATTTCCTTGTAGAAGTGCTGCCAACTTAGTCTGAATATTGTTTTTTCGACTGTTTAGTACCACCAAGTAAGCGCTAGAAAATCACTGCAAAAATAATATCTTAGTATACGAAAAAATAGTAAAAACGACTGAAAATAACAGATTTTGGATTTTTTAATAATTTTTTTTTCAATAATCGCGATTTCAGACATAAGTTTTAAGGTTATAAGTTATTGTTTCATGAGTCCAAATATCATAATCTTAGTTCCCACAAATACCGACATCTAATCGGTAAACATGACCAAAATAAGCAGAGGCAGGCGGCCCTTTAAGTGCCAACAAGTGGTTTTTTCACCCGTTTTTTAAATATACATCAACTATAATAATATATACTCCTATGTAACCTAGTTGTTCTGGTGAGTGTAATAATATTTTAGCGGCCACTTCAACCGCACCACAAGCTACACAGATGGCACAGCAGAAACATTCTACATCTTTTGTATAGAAGCGTTATTTGTGCAAAGGCCTTTCATATTTCTGATCGCATCGATATTTGGCTCTTGGTAAAATCATCGACTAAACATTATGAAAGCCGCAATGTTTTAAAAAGTGAGATGAAACGACAGGTAAAATAAATACATATTATAGACCATAAATACAAAATACGTAGGCAGTAAAAAAATTGGATCGTACAACGATGTTAGTTTGTTAAGTTTTTCAAACAGAAGTTGGCAGCACTACTCAAGTACTTTTCATTCAATTCAATTTCCGCCCACTCGCTTTTACGGCGTTCTTCATTCACTCATTCTTTCATCTTTTTTATTCTACAACGATAACCTGCGCTAGCTAGCCGTGTACTCGGATCGACCGTCGTGGCTGGCTTTGGCTTGGAAATCTGCCAACTCATAGAATTTTGTGTCATAGTATAAAATATTAAAATAATTTTAATCAAATTATTAAAATATCAATGATATTTTAAGATTGTCAGGAACTGAAGTTGATTAATTTTCGAAAATACATACATTTTAAAATTATAAGACCCATCACATCAATTTGTGATTACAGACAATTTAAACTAGATTATTAATGTATGTAATAGTGTTATTTCGTAATTTTGAACTGAACAAACTAGAAATAAGTGTATAATCCACGTGCAAGAAATTAGATTGCCACGATGATGTTGAGACGCCATGTTGAATCAGGAGCATAAGGGCGTGGCGCATCGTGCAGTCTGGTGTTATTTTTGAAGTTGCATACCTATTATAAATAACCATGGTAAGTTTTGTATTATAATACCTGTATCCTATTTTTACAAGAAGCTTCCATCATGGGGAGGTACTATACAAAGTCGTATGTCCTATATTTAGTGACGTTATGCAACATTAGGTACCTTGGTACAAACAATGGATGAAATGGAATTTTAAAGGTCCCTGTCGAAATACGTTTTAGTAGTAGAAGTTGGTGGTACAGTATATAAATAAGTTGCCTACTACTATCTATTTTACAAGTGGTACTGCGCAGTAATTATTTTTCTGTGTAGATACCTACGCGTTCGTTCTGGCCTAGTGCGTAGAAGTAAGTACATAGCCGGCAGAATTCGTTTACAAACCACGTAATCCTTCTAACTACAAATTACTCTACCTACACACATTACGATTGCGTCCACATGGCAATAAATTATTTAACCAATACCAACATAATTAGTGTTAGTAGCCATTTTGTTTTTGAGGAACCTACATTCTTACAACCGAATACCCAAGCGCTACTTTCAAATGTTGTGTCCCGCTTTATATCTTTGGCGTAGGATCTTTTTACGTAGCGTTCGTAAAGGTAACGTAAGCGTCTTCCGCCCCGTACACAACACACCTCAATGAGAGTGATAGCATGCTTCCTCGATGACGTCACGATTACATTAGAAGTTCCTTCTTACCCTACTGGTATTTTATTGTTCTCCAAGTCTTTGGTATGTCGCGCTCAGACGAAGAAATAATTAAGAACAAACATCATATTTTAACACAAAAAACCACAAGCCGATTCGTGTAGTACTCGTAAATTGGCGTGTAAATAAGCACTAAATTCGCGTGTACTACACAAATCAGCTTGATTTTTTGAGCTTTATGTTGTGCGCGATATTATTATTCTTTTGTCTTGGGATGACGCGTTGAAATTTGCGTGCCTTTAGTAGGCAGCTATACGTTGTTTACACGATGACAGTACCACGCAATTGTAATAACAGCAGCATTAGGGTCCGAACAAAAAATAATAGATTTTTATAAAATCATCGTGTACGTCTTTGTCGCAGTCGGATTTACATAACAGTTTTACATAACGCCCTTAGGGACTACTGAAATGGGTCTAGATTTTGTCGTCTCTTTTGTGATAATAGATTGTTTTATTTATTTATCTATTCGCAAAAGGAATGTGGGTTTCGAATAGGGAATTCCATTTTAGCCTTACAATGTATATAATAACCTGCCGTCCCGGCCAACTTCGTACCGCCTCGCAATGTATGAGAAAATAGAATATCTTTAATACTTGTTCTTTAGTGATTTTTTTTCTCATGTTTTCTGCTATTCAGGGCAGAATTAAATTAAAAAAATCAAACATCATAAAAATCGGCCCACCCGTTTAAGAGGTATAAATAGTGTAACTTACACAACTCTCGTATACACAGATAATATTATTAGCCCTATTATAATGTCCCAATGTTGGAAACGGGCCTCTCCTCAATACAAGGGGATTTGGTCATAGTCTACCACGCTGGCCCAGTGCGGGTTGGCTGACATCGCACGTCTTACGAGGGGTTCTCACAGACATGCAGGGCCCCAAGTCTGCTAACACAATTTATTAATCGAACAGCAACCGCATAGTAACTGTCACTTTTGACATATATTGTATGGGATAGCTGTCAAAAGTGACAGTTACTATGCGGTTGCTGTTCGATTATGAAACGATTGTGTTAGCAGACTTGGGGCCCTGGTTTCGTCACGATGTTTACAATTACTATTGTGTATTATGTATATAGGTAGGAAAAATAGATATAAATAATGCCCGAACCGAAATTTTCTCTAATTTCCCGCGAATTAAAATAAATTAAAATAATTTTTAAGTATGAATAATAAGGAACAACACTTCAAGCGTAAAAAACAGGGGGGGGGGTAATGTTTCTTTTAATATCCATCCGGATTAAAAAAAAACTGGATAAACTGCCGAGGTTAGTCTATAAAACCTATATTTAATACCCGTTTAACAAAGAAGTGACATATTATAAAGAGCTTAGGCGTAATATCAAATTAAATATAATACGATTCAGTAAAGCAATATTCATCTGAACATGCTTTTTCATATTATTGTAACTTATATAAACTCGACATAACAATAATATAATCTTATTATTATCAATGAAAGTGGTCATAATGAAAAAAAAAATCGGGACAGGATATAAGTAATATTTGTCGCAAACTTTAGCGGACCGTATCGTACGCACAACATTTATTGCGAAACTCCGATATTACACTGAGTAGTGAAATTAAAACATGAATTCACTCGTGACGATCTATCAGTGGTTTATGTGTCGAAAACAAGTTTATTTAAAAGCTAACCGTATAGTTTAGTCAACTTGTCCACATTGTACGGGCAATTTAATGTTTTTAGATACTGTCTGCTAGAGGCGCTGTTCAATTTGCCATACAAAATAGACGTTTCGCTTAACAAAAAAACGATATACTCTTACTCGAGTCTGCACTGACCTACGAGGGCCATGACTGTTGTGAATAACTATTAAACTGTGCTAGTGTTCAAATTTGGTAAATTTGTTGTTATACTTCGATGCAAGTGAAGTAGGTCATTACCCAGTTTTGCAATTCCACTGAAACCATTCTAAATACATTACCATACATCATACAAGGCTAGCAAATTTGATAGGTAACAATAAAACTATACATTTTATTAAACAATCTTATCAATCCATAGCACCATTTTGTTATTGGGAATTTTGATGACGATTGATCTAAATTGTAAATCAAACAACTCGACTCACGACTATCGAAATACATCGTGTTTATTCGTGCGTCCATGTAAACAACATTATTGCCTAATTCTAGTACTTTGTCATAGGTTACAATTCTAACTGATGTTTGGATATTTATTTATTAAAAGTCTCATTTCAAATTATTAATAATAGTTTGATATAGCATATTAAAAAAATGCTATAGGGAACAAAATTTTGATAATTGCAACCAGAACTAGTGTCTCCAACAATTTAAATCCCAAAGTCCATGAGTAAAGACAAAATAATCTGTTGATAAATGGTCAAATAACCATTTGTAATTAGAAAAAACAATTTCGATGATTCCAATTTTTTTAGTCATAAAATGAATACCGTAGGGAATGTGATAATATGAACAATCGGTATTACAATTAAATACATCTCATATAGGTCTGACACATTCCCTGAAGGTCGCAAAGACTGGCGTAGTTAGTGTATTTAAATGTTTTTATAGGTAATGCCTCCAAAATATAAAAACAGCAATAGCTTTATATTGATGTACATCATTGATACATGAGCAAAACACCCGAGTATTATTAAGTTTTCTAAAAATGTGTCATTTTTACTTCAATCAAAAAGATTTACTTTCGCCACGGGTCGTGGATGTACCACTAAAGTTATAGATATGACGTAAAAAATACCCCAGGACCGTCAGACTTACCATCCAACGAGTAGCTTGTTAGTGCGTCTTATTTTTTTTATTGTATTCGTTGTTTCTTATAACGATACTATATTGCGTTAATATAGTTATAGTTAATCGACGTCCAACCAGCCAACTGTTATCACCTGTAATGCAGATTTGTTGATACCGTGAACCATTGATCTCGTGACTCTGATGTCATAGGAGGCCATTGTCAAAATAAGCGCCCAATCTTGCGACGCTGACGTTTTGAATTTTGCGTATGAAACTCCCATCCGTTAATGTTTGATTTTCAACGCATGCCAATCTCGTACAAATGCAAACGCGTTTATAACCTTATAAACACGAAGCGCGACCTACGAGTTTACGTAAAAGTCTTACTACACACTAAAACTTATCAACTGTAATAATGTTACAAATACTTTTATGAATTTTGACATACAAATCTGTGTCTGTCATAACATCTGTGCAACCATTAAGTTTGGCTATACTGAGCGTTTAAAATATGAACGGGACTGTCAGAATGGCTCTTTCTTGTCTTTTAACATTCCGTATGAAAGCAAGCAATTACTAGCTGTCCCGTCGAACTTACTACCGTCTCAAAACCAAATTTATGAGAAAATGAATTATCTTTATTATGATTTCTATGTGCATTTTCCCATGGTATGAAAGTTAATCTGCTATTCGGGCGGAGAAAAGTTCAATAAATCGAAGATCATAGAAAATCGGCCCACCCGTTCTTGAGTTATAAATGGTGTAACTAATACCACATTGTTTTATATTTTAGATAGATATATTAAGAAGAGATTATTCTAGAAAAATCAACAATAATGTAGGAATATAATGATTAAAAAGTTCAATAAACAAACATTCCCTTTCCCTTTAAGAACTAGCGTGATTTTAAAAGTGTTATTTGACATATTTATTTTGTTACAGCCTCGTATTGATCCTATACAATTGCTGAACTGCCTCAGTGTACTTCTGTCTCCAAATGGTGGCATTAAAAGTAGAGATGAAGTTCAGAGGCTTGCAAGGTAAGAATTATTGGGATACTATTTCTTGTTTTTTTATGTTTAAACTAGTTACATATCTCAAATACTAATTTGATAATTGAAATTGATATACAAGTGTATATTTTAAAGTCATTGAGATTGTATTTAATGGTATGGTAATGTATACCTTTTCTTTGAAGTTGTGACTACCGAGAATGCTGATGTTTTTTTATGGTTAACAGTCATAAGTGATTTTCACTAAATACTATAATTTTGTAACTAAATTCTGTACAAACTTTTTAACGGTTGTAAGTTAATTTAGATTAATTAACTATGGATTTTTACCTAAAAACCTTTTCTTTGTTTCAGTCTTATGACAAAATACTCCAAGAAATTGGTGTCCAAGTGTATTTATATACAAATACTCAAATGTACAGAAACTGAATTATTGGGTTTATTTATGGGCTCGGGGGGCTGGCTCCTAGTTCATATGTGGCTGACTGAAAGCATAGTGGCCAAAAATTGGCCTCTTGTTAAGGAATTGCTAGAACTTCTTTTATTATGTCCTGTGGACATAGAACGTTTAAAAACTAACAACTGCCCGAAGCTTGTAAAGGAACTGTCGAAGGATGACAATCACTTTGGTAAGTTCAATTGTTTTTATCTATACTTCTATACTAATATTATAAATGTGAAAGTTTGGATGGATGGATGGATGTTTGTTACTCTTTCACGCCCGAACGGCTGAACGGATTTGGATGAAATTTGGCACAGAGATAGATTATAGTCTGGAATAGCACATAGGCTACTTTTTATCCTGGTAAAATATATGTGTGTTCCCGTGTGATAGATGTTTTAATTTTTCATATTTTTTATCGCGGGTAACACCGCCGGGCGCAGCTAGTTATAGATATGTTGATCAATTAGTTGGTATTTACAACATTCAGGAAAAGTAATAGTATCATTTGCAGTAAGCAAATGTGGCAGATATGTATAAATGTATAAAAAATATGGCATTGACGTAAGAAATCCGATTTTCGGAGTTACGGCAATATTTATTATTATGGATAAATTAGTAATTCAATATAGAAAGAAGTTCTATAAAGGAATAATGATATTTTTTAACATGCAGATAGAATGGCTTATATTTAAAGATATTTAAAATTTACTATAATCTAATATCTAGCATACGGATCGTTATATATTATATAATAATGTTAGTTTTTTGTTTTAGCTATCAGAGGCTTGGCATCGAAACTAGTCGAACAGTGGCTGAAAACAGTTAAAGGTGAACAAGTGGTACCCGTGCAGCTCTCCGATATTCCTCAGATTATATCTGCTTCTAAAACTGAAGTTGAGGCCAAGTCTGAATATAATTTGGACTATAAAGGTAATGAGAAAAATGTGAGTGAAAATACAGAAACGAAAATTAAGAGTGAAGAGTGTGCCAAGGTGGAAAACCTTAATTCTAATAAAATTGATGCGGAAAAAGCTATAGTTGAATCTAAAGTAAAAAAGGAAATAATTGAAGAACCCGAAACATTACCTGTATTAAAAATAAGTTTGAAAGATGGTAAGCAAGTGATATCTCAAGTCGATGAGGAGAATGAGAAGAAATCTTCGGAAGGATATTCAGATTCAGATAAATCTAAAGATAAATCAAAAAGAAAGAGTAAAGATAAAAACGATGACAAAAGCAATAGTTCCAGAGCGAGTAGTTCCTCCAAACATTCTAGTAAATCACATTCATCAAGCGATAGGCACAAAAGCAGTCATAAAAGCAGTTCCAGTCGACATAGTAGTAGCAAAGACAGATCAAAAGAAAAACCTTCATCTCATAGTTCTAAATCGAAAAGTGATAGTAGTAGAAAATCAGGAGATAGATCAACGTCATCAAGTAGCAAATCTAAAGATGATCGGAGCTCTAGATCATCTGATAAAGATAAAAACAGAGAAAAAGAAGAGAAAGATGAAAATAAAGATTCCATGGTTAAATCTCCCAATGATAGATCTGAGGACAAACCTTCAATTCATAAGTTGGGAAAGATACCAAAATTGAGCGATGTTAAGAAAGAGAAACCTTCAATTTCTATAGAAGTTAGGAAACCTGATGAACCAAAACCGAAAACAGTCAAAACTTTTAATTCTAAATTTAGGAAACATGGGCTTGAAGAAGAAGTGAAACCACCACCGTCCAGAGCTGCAGTATTAACTAAAAAGTCAACGCCCGTATTGCCACCGACTGTATCCATACCAAAACGACCATCTCCAGTTCATAATGATCCTCCCCCGGAAAAGAAGCCTAAAACGATAGAACCTGTTGAAAAGCCTGGTGCAATTAAATTGATTCCTCCCAAACCCAAGCGTAAGTATACTATTTATATTACAATTTTAAATTTTATACTAATAGTTTCTTTTTTTCCAGATATAGATTGGTGGCGGCAAGTTCTTCCACTTACGTTATCAAGTATATTCAATAGTATAGGTTGTTATATCTCCATTGGTAAGTCTAAAATGTATAAATTAACGGGTTCAAAAGTGTTTCTACTACCTGTAAAGTATTATTTTCAAATAAATATTGAATTCAATACGAATCTTTCCGTTGAATATTGACCTAAATCTGTTCAAAGAGTGAATCGTGTGGTGAAAATGCCAGCCTGCCTTCACTGGATCGACCCGTGGACTCTGGCCGCATTGCGGCTGAGAATGTCCGGTGCCCCAGGTGCAATTCTACGACAAGTCTCGAAACGGGGAAGCGAAGTAATTATAGATCTACAAACAAAATCTTATCGACATACATAATTATATCATAATATAAAGATAAACATCTAGCAGTACTCGTCATAAAATAATGTATAGTACCGTCACTATTTTTATAAATGGCAACAAAGCGAATTTTATTCCTAATGTTGGGTTCTTCAAAAACATGCATGATATTATACTTAATTTATCGTTAGGTAATATCCTAATATTGAGTGACTTAACAATCTTAGTTAAACAGACCAGACAGTTAAATTATAATGCAGTCACATGTTAAAGGGTAGAGTCAAACGACGCCGTCAAGTTATATGTAAACATGCATTTACTAACAACCTAGTTACTTCAATCATTAACATATTTAAGCCCCACTTTTTTCGTATCTAATTATAGGCTATGTTTGTAGGCTTGTCGGTATTAATAGGTAGGTTGTACCTATTCCCATTTTGATGACTTAATCAAGTCTTGGGAATCGACCAAGTTATAGACAGGTAGGTTACCTACGCCGTATATCCCGTATACAAAAATACATAGGCATATCAATACCTATGGCATGTATACAATGATACCTAGTTAAAATTAGATAATAAAATCGCAAGCTCTCTGCGTTTACAAATATCTACTTGTATGTATTGTTTACAACAAATTTGTCTACATAATAATCCCAGCCAACGAACGAACGAGGGAGGAAGAAAGCTGCTCTCCTCCTTATGTGGCTAATATTTTATACGGTATCGTTGGTCTAGTCACACCTGCAATGTCTAAAGATGGCAATGGAATATAGAACCTAACTATATATACCCGATAACGACGCGACGCAGGTGCTGCAACACGCCGCGATGACGCACCATCACATTGTCAGATGGTGGCGAATGTACCACAAAGCAATAGCGCTAAATTCTTCTAAGTGCTTTTTAATTATCACAATCAGACTTGCACTATTTAGTTCACCCGATGTTCAAAAGTACATGAGATAGGCGTGTCTCGCCCGGTGCACAAGTACTAAGCAGTTTATTGTATGTTTAAACTGCCCGCCGCGTAGCAGCTTTATGTAATTTAAACAGGCGCGCTTCACCAATTGGTAAATATACATATTTGACACCACAAAACTACCTTTATAAGTATGTAGACATGAAGTTAATATGCACATGTGAAGAATGCGTCAAGTAGACATGTAAACGCAGAGCCATTACCTAGGTACATGGTTCATTATGAGCCCATAGTCAAGACAGATTAGCCCAGCACCTGGCCTTAACTAGGACCCGAGTCTGAAACACAGTCGACTCATAAGAGCTGGTTCTCATTACGTCGGACTGATAATTTTGTCGCTGACCAGCTGTCAGACCTTACTGTTCACAGTATATGACAATAATAACCGACCCCGAACGATAAATCGTGGGCGAAGTCTGGTGAATTTGTCGTTATCGACAGTTTATAGGGTCGCCCTAGTGTGAACAGTGCTATTGAAGTAAATACGCTTCCGCTACGTTTATAGTCTCAGTAAAACTGTCGGTCCTAGCCAACATGAACCAGGGCCAAGGCGAATAACACACGGTGCCACCTGCCGTAGCAGTGCGCAGTCGAGTGGATCATAATTTTGTACTAAGTAGGTAATTCGACTAGTCTTATTACATTGCACCGCGTTACCTACAGAGTGCGTGTGAAATTTTGATCCGCCCCAAAACGGCTGGTGGCACCGCACCGCTCCATGTGTTATCTGTAAATCTGTCCAATGACAATTACGTGCCATTGCCATCACAATCGAATCGATAGTGTGTTAGCTGACTTGGGGCCCTGGATAAAAACAATCGTTAAATTTTAATGTGCGCGTTTACTTAAACCATTCATAGTTTACTTCGAACATGGTCCTAGCACACGTATGGAAATAGATAGGTGACGATAAATTTAATATATATTAGACAAGATAAATAGGGACTTAGTCATCTTAGTAAGTTCTCAATTATGCAAAAAATATAGCCCCTAGGTACCTTAAAAAGCCACTCATATTACCTTTAACTTAACATTAGCTTGTCTGAACTGAGAAATTATAGATAAGTAGAAAATTTATATAATGTTTTTGTTTATTTACAATGGCGTTACAGCACTTTCTTCAGAAAACTTTGTATTGCCGTTATAAATTGAATAATACTTTTATAAATTTGGGTTTATAATATTCCTCAATTTAGACAACTGTTAGGCTGCATGTTCATCAAGGTTGTTGGTTAAGCGGAACGGGCAACGAGGAAAAACGTGTGCACTACCTACCCGTGGAACGGTTTGCGTGTATGTATACTTGCTACATTATTAGTTCAGTACCAACCTAATACTTTTTAAATTTGTGAACGAAATTTTGTTTCTATCAATGTAAATAGCGCGCAAGTTAACGCACTAGAAAAAAAATACAAAATTTTGCATGTGCGTAAAATCTATTCATTTTTGTTATTTAATTTTCCTTGTAAACATCCGCTACTACAGACTTTGTGAATATGAAGCCTTATATGTAAAGATAAATAAAGAAACAGGTTTCATACTTGTAATTTTTTAGATAAGGGTGATTATAAGAGTGGTATAAATTTACCGAACTGTTATGACCCTTCAATAACTCTTTCGCGCAATGAGAACAGGTCTTATTCTAGGTGCTAAATTACTAGTAGTTGACCCCTACATGGCACTAAGCTATAGAAGAATACCCACTGATAAGTAGGTTATACAGAATGTATCCCGAGGTAAGTCAGTATCATCAGTTTCGGTACCTCTGAAACTATGAGTGATAAACTATATACATACATCATAATTTTTTTTTCTATCTCATAATTTCAGAGGTCCCCATACTGACCCACCTCAATGTTACATCCTGTATAACCTACTCATAACCCTTTTCACATTTGAAGCTGTAAAAGTCATTTACGAACGTAAAAAAGTTTTTTTTCCCTTCTCAACCTCTTCTTTTAGTAGTAGTATGAGTGTATTTGTATCGACCCTATTTTTAATGAAGTAGGTACGTATGACAATCCCTAAAGGATTTTTCATAATCTCACAGCGTAGTCGTAATCCTGTTTTCTAAAAGGTATCTAGCAAAATAACTGACTAAAGTGCATACTGAGCTAGGTGTACTCTTAACAATAATATAATATACATAGGAACCAATCCATCGGTTACGATTTTACTGTATGCATACCTATTCCGTTAACTCATTAGCTAGGCATACCTAATGGTGCCGTGCCGTATTGTTTTAAATATTCTATGTAGGTATTCATCTAAAAAAAGCTTAAATTCTGTTATCTAGATTAGTTCTGGTATTATTATGAGATGTAGTAGAAAGCATGAAATTCATTGCGCATGTTTGATAAGTATATTTTGACAAAACTCTTATTAATTGCACATGTACCTGAGTAACTAATATATTCTTGAAATCGTGGGATAGGATGTGACGATGAAGGTTTGTTTAGCGTTTGATAAAATGTCTGGTCTGATTAACTTATGCATTATTATTCCCGGATACCTGTAGCTCAATTTACGACTTTCCGCGTTATGTTGCAGAATCTTTTCTAATGTGACTAATCTTGATCCTAGGTCCATCCGTAGCGACAATATTTTTAAAATCGTTTATACGGTTGTCACGTTCGTACGCCGTGTGTTTTTTATATTTATCCGCGTCCTATTCTCCTAGTTATGTCGACATTATTTAATCATATCAGATAGTGCCTTACCTATGTTTAAATTACGATTGTTTTGTACAAATGAACTTACATGGCTACTAGTAAGTCCGAAATGACGCGTAAGGTGTCCAATGAATAAACAATATAGACGCCTAGATAGATAAAGTATAAGTCACCCAGAAAATTATCCTTTAAACTTGCCTAGAATTGCGAATGAAACTGCGGGCTAAAAAAGCATAGGTATAGATAAACTAAGTAACGGATTGGGGTGGGTTTCACAATTATACTGGTGATTCATAAAGGATATATATACTAAGCCTTGAAGCTACGCTTCTTTAGCGCATTTGTAATCATTATTTGAGGACAAATTTGAAAAAGTAAATAAAAAAACAAATGTTTCCAAAAATAACAATTATTATTTTGTAGGGAACATTTATTTTTTTATCAGCGCAGGTTCAATGCTTAGTATTTCCTTTCTGAATCACCTGTATAATCAGCCGATATGCGCATAGGTATCATTTTGTGATTGCTCATTTTAATGGTTTGAAATTAACTTAATAAAAGTATTAGGTACGCTTAGGGAGGCACCTGCTTGAAACCGGGAGACAGCTAATCATGTTGCTTGCGTTTTACTCTGTTAAAATTTAGTAATATCTAAACCGTAGAGGATTATTGCAGGGCTAATATCAATAACCACTGGGCCTCGGAATGTAATCAATTCATAATAATTTTGTAGACCAAGATTAATAATTAAACTGTGGAACGAGGGCCAAATCTCCGAAGTCTCAAAAAAATATTATGTATCAATGCGGAATAAAATGTATATCTACTTGGTATGGTCTGTCCTGATCGCATTACTATGGCGCTCGCTATGAATATTACTACTGCTCTTGCTACTCGCCGGGAGGTGACGCCGACGACACCTCGGCGGCGAAGCAAAGGAACGGCCGCATCATATGGAGCGTGGCGCAAATACCGCTCCCTAATGTAGCACGAGGACGAGCATTGCCTTATCCCGGCCGCAGAACCAATGTTGGCTTGTACAAGGAATAACAGCGGCAACATTTCAAAAATAAGTCGCCCACGAAATTCTCATCAGCATTAACGTAAACTGTTAGTAATAATCTCATTAGTACCAACCTTTATCGAAGGATTGCTTCGTTTCTAGTTTCTTTGTACCTATCATTTAGACCTGCTCAGTACGTACCCTATCGATAGATAATAGTAAATTAAGTATAGCCAGAAAACAAACTAAACATCGCATGAGTACCATGGATTGGAAATCCCAAGTAAAACACCGAAACTAGGTAATTTTTTTTACGAAGAGATCGTTTTGAAATTGTACCGCATGGAATCGAACCCACTACTAACGATTTGGTGAGCGGAATAGTCCGTGCTCAGACCACTAGATTACCATGATGTTTTAGACGCCCCTACGGTGTACAGTAGATTACATGTTCCTACGGACTATATGGCGCAGGCAAACAACTAATGTTGAGGATTCAATGCCTTTGTAAAAAAAAACAATATATATGGTGCCTACGCAACGTAAGTAAGCAGATCTAGGCCTACCTAGACCTGGCATCCTATCCTCCCTTAATTTATGACTACAGGTTAACTTTCCTATATTACGAATGTTTACCTACTTATTTTGTTTAGTTTTTCTAGATCACCTTATTTGCATTTTGTGGCGTACTTTATATTAATAAATTACGTCTAAGGCCTATATGTACTGATTTCATTTTGGCAGTTTTTTTGTTCCGTTATTTTACTTATAATGTTCCAATTTTGTAAAATAGGCTCCCCGTATTCGGGGTCTATACTTAATTTTACCCGTTTTATTATTAACATGTGCAGTTCGCATGGTGTATATTCAATAGATATCGCGGAATGTGCTATCGGTGAAACTTACGTGTTATATAACGAGACATGCCTGCCTACCCCTTTGGGAAATACAGGTGTGCTGTTGTTTAGGTAATTTGACACCACCATGTCGAGGTCCATTAACCTATCCAGTAGCTCCTGCGTAATGCGCGGTCAGACATCTCATACATACTTATTATTCCAAAACTTGTAGCGTAGATATACGCCCTATTGGTTTTCGTACTGTTTAAATACAGAGATCTACATTTACTAACCTACTTATGTCTTCATCGTAGATGAAATATGTTGTTCTATAGTACGCTCAATCATGACACCACTAGATGGGTGGAATCGCGCGACGCTCACTTTCACTGCTCCACTCTCATTCAGGCTAATTACTTCCATACATTTTAAAGTCTACATAAGTACCTATACATTTCGCAAGAAAAACACATTTCATTATAAATAGAAAATAAGTAATGTTTAACAAACGTTTAGGTATGAAAATTCCGCACCACAATTTAGTTGTGGATGTGCTGTGGGAAGAAATAAAAATAATCATTTTCACGCCCGTCGTCTCTCGAAGGGGATCGCAGAGAGGTGAGGCATAAAATGTTTGCTTCTTGTCACAAATCAATGATATGAAGTAAATTTACCTACTAGATAGGCACTTAATATTTTAACAAAATAACTGACATCACGCCTGCAATGGCCGCAGGGGTAGGCAGAGTTGCAATGCACTGCACCTAGTTTAGTTGATGGTTTTGTTCCTAATATGTGAATGGTAAAGTATATTTTGTACTGTTTATACTTAGTAGAAAGTAATTTTGATTGAGGTTTTTTTTGTTTACTTACTTAAAATCCTAATCAAAATTCTATATACTTTGTATGATAAGCAGTCCAGAATTTTCAACATTAAGTAGTGCTACAAAGTCAAACCTGTTATGAAGTTTGAGGTTTGTCCCGACAACGGGTAGGGTTGATTTAGGTTCATAAGGGTAGATATAGTAGGGACGAGTGAGCACAATTATTTTATAATAATTTTCTTCGGTTAGATTATTGGCGTAAACGAGCGATTACGTGACGATGACTTAACAATAATTATTCACCTCGTAATGAAGGTCGCTTTATTTGATATTTTACAGTAAGTATTCTAATAAGTAACATGCCTTCGAAGTTGAACATTTGAAAAGTGAACGAGGCAGTCTGTGCTACGAGACACTGATTTTACTTACGTACTTACTTATTAGCATATGTTTATCTTTACTTGCTTCGATTCTGGGTAGTAATTAACCTAAACCATCTTCCATAAATGTTACGTATTGATACCTATGTGAGTAGCCAATTAGATGTAAATCGACAATAATTAAAATCATTTATTGATGATTTATCGGGAATACCGAAGTCTTATTATAATAGTATAAAGGATCAGTGTAGGTTGTTACAACTTCATTTGTTACATATATACTATACAAATTAGGATTAAGTGCATGTCAAAACGTAGATAAATATAATATATTTTTTAAGATAAAGTACCTAAATGCATTTGCATTACAATAAATGTTTACTGCAAATCTATTGAACCCGTATTTATACATTTTAGGCCTGTTCTTTAGTGTATATTTAGTTAAAACACATGTTCCCATTTTCGTGTAAAAATATACCTCAGTAAATAGCAAAGCTGTTTACTTCTACTGTGCTTTCTAATTTATACCCTTTTTTGTTTTGTTACAGCGATGCTGTTACTTGAGAGCGACATGTTCATGGACGCGCTGAATGCTTCAGCCACAACTAATAACAAGAAGGAACCCAAGAAAAGAAAACGTCGCACCAGCGGATCAAAAGATGGAAACACAGGGAATGATAGTTCACCACCACACACTCCTACATCTATTACTAGCCCGAGTGCGGAAAACAAATCTGTACCACCCAGATTTTATCAGGATACTCTTGAAGCTGATAATAAAGAAAAGTCATCAGACAAAAACTCAGATTCAAATGAAAATGCAGAAACGAGTCCTAATGAAAAAGAGAATGATGAAAAAATGGATACATCAGAACCCCATACCTTAACAATTAATGGCCTTAAAGGTGTTTTATGTTATCATAAAAGAAAAGGTCCCAAGAAGAGTATAAGATGGAAACCCGAGTCCGAACTTGAGGAAATACAGTATTTCGAACTAGACGAAACTGAAAGAGTTAATGTAACTAAAACATTTACAGACATGAAACATTTAGAAAGAATTCACGAAAGAGAGGCATTCCAAAAAGGAAGAAATATCGGCCAAGATGACATAATGGAGGAGAAGACGAATTGGAGGCCGCTGATTCCAGTTGATGCGGAAGGACAAATACATGTCGACCATGGCAAAAATAGCAAGGAGAAGGACATACAGGCGATACGGCAAAAAGGCACCTTGCAGCCATTGTATTTCTCAAAAGCGATGATCCCAGACTCTGCACTTGAACCAGATCCTGAAACGCATCCGTATTCCGAACCAACAATAATACCTCTAGAAGACGTTACTGGCAATCAAGACAATGTTAGTGATTTCAGGAACATGCCTTGGCCTGAACCCAAAGGTAACGCCCCTCCAGTGACGGCTAACATGAACGTGCCGGCTATGTTCCCAGGAAATTTAAACCAGTTTCCGAATGGTTTTCCAAACCCACAGTTTCCTGTTGTTCCTGGATTTCAAGCTCCTAATATGGTTCCTAATGAATGGCAAAATGGGGTACCACCGCATATGATGGGAAACGGTATGCCTGGACCTATGGCACCGGGAGCCATTCCTCCAGGAAACATGCCGCCAGGCATGATGATGCCCCCAGAAACCATGATGATGGCGCCAGAAATGTTTGGAGGACCAAATCCAATGTATCCTGTGCCGCCAGAAGGTTTCAACATGCAGCCAAACATGTTCCCTATGGATTTCAATATGGCAGGTCCTCAAGGGCCTTCCGGGCCCGACGGTTTTCCGGGTCCTGTTAATTTCCGAGGTGGTGCGAGAGGGGGGCGCGGGTCTGGTGGACACTGGCGAGGAAAAAACGCTGGCAATTGGGACGGCCCTCAAAGAGGCCGAGGCGGACCTCGTGGTGGTCGAAAAGCTGTTTGTATATATTTTCAAAGAAAAGGGTCCTGTCGACAAGGCGATAATTGTACATTTTTACATCCAGGTGTTAATTGCCCGTATTAAGATAGGTAGACGTACTCAAGTTTGTGAGAAAAGCTGTTAGAGGAGAGAGTTTTGTTTATTATAATTTTGAACACTAGTAAGACTGCAAACAATGTAAATAAATAATTAAGTAAGTTAGTAGGCATGTAAATATTGTGTAAATATGTAAAAACATAATAATATTAAGTGTTTATACAAGAAGCAAAATACACATTTATTACATAATTTCCTTTTTTTATTCAAGTATATAGGTACGTACTTACCTACTTATGCACGTAAAATCATAGAGCCTCAATATTATTTAATAGCTTTTTATTTCTCAGAATAAAAAGTATTGTAAACATTGTACCCGGTATATATAAGTTATCATGCCAAGATTCATTAGTATCTGTCCAGTATATTTTAAGAGAGATTTTATCGATACCCCGCGAGAACATAATCGACATACATACACACATTTCCTAGAATAAAAAGTTGGTATCCTTTATGACGACCCGGGTTATAAGCTATTATCATGCTATGTTTCATCGAAATCTGTTTAGTAGTTTTCCAAGAATGCGCGTTTAGACGGACAAAAATACTTGGCCACGTGATCATTATCCTTGAAATTTTAAGTTGAGACAAATCTACTAGACCTAGATGAGAGATTAAATATTTCAATTTGACCCTATTAATTGATGCAAAAAATAAAGTACGCTAAGTACTTGTCCCCATTTGTATCCGTTGGATACACGGCTAAGGTAGAGTTCAAGGCTGGCCTTTAACGTCCACAATGCCTCTTTGAATTCAGAGTGGGGAATTCATATTATGAAACCACATCGGTCATAATTGCACACAATTATATTGTACATCACATTCATTCAGATCGATCTGCCAGAATAATACAGCTTTATGAATTACGGATATAAAAAAATCAGGGAATAGGCACAAGAGGCTAGGAATAAAAACAAAAGCATGCAATTATTTTGTAGGTAAGCCATGTTAGGTTAGTCTACTTCATGTTTTATTATTTTTCATCAAAATAAGTACTGTTCTGAAAAGGTTAATTGCTCGATATTATTAACTTTGTACCTTGGGGTAAAAGATAATAAATCTGATTTTTTTTGGAGGAAAATAATTTCAATTTGGGCAGACATCAAAAAATACTTGTGGCAGCCCTGTGTTGGGTAAAGAATTGAATAACTGAACTGTATCTTGTGTTAATTTCGAACGTTTCAAAATCACACCGATTGGGTATTTATTTCGCAATTCTGGGTAGAAAATTAGCTCTTGGAGAAATTTTGGAGAAATATAATACTTGGAGATAAATTTGGAGAAATCAAAATCATAGAGATTTTTTATTAATTTCAGAGTATAACCGTAGGCCGTAACTGAATACATTTATATTAATGTATTTTATTTATTATTCTTTTGATTCAATCTACATAAATTATTACTATTATTTATTCTTTTGATTTGCTCACTGATTTTGTTTGTTAGGTTTTTTTTTTTTTTTTATTACATTATAGGCAAGTATTTGATCTCGATCTCACCTGATGGTAAGTGACGATGAGATCTACGATGGAGCATACTTGCCTAGGTAGGAAGGCGGCAGCAGATCGAGACGCTACATTCACTAGGCACATGCAGCGCAGCTGATCTGACCCGCCATCTATGAATGGCAACACCGAACATCATGCCGGAACACGGCTAGGCCGCTTGGCGACATGGCTTTGTTCAGCGGGTGGTGACTAGCCACGGCCGAAGCCTACCACCAGTAGAAGGTTATTCTGGTGTTTCGGTTTGGAAATTAGAACAGTATTTCGAGAAGAAAATAAGAAAAACGCAGAAAGCTAATAAAATCGAACTATCCATTAGGCTAATTAACCAATATTATTAACTTTTTGTCTTTGGGTAAAACTTAAGAAAATTTTATCATTTTGGAGAAAAATAATTTCAAATTTGGGTAGATATAGAAAATCACATCTAGCAACCCTTTACCCTGCTTCTTAGTTATTGGTCTCAGGCAGTGTTACCAGATACACGGTAATTACCGTAGATGCACGGTAATTTTGAGCAAAACACGGTCTACGGTAATGAGCTATTACCGTGTTCATTTCTACGGTATTTTTAAATATTAATTACCGTGTAAATAATACTCAAATTCGGACTCAAAAACGTATGTTTTTATGATTAATACATAATTAGCAACACTGGCTGTCGCTGTTGGGGAAATCCCTAACGAATTCATTACTTGGCAGATAATATAATCCGGCAAAATTAAAAATATTTTTGGTTGTTTTTTTCATGTATACTCGTGAAAAAAACACTACCAAAAATATTTTTATGTTAAAAATATTAATATCGAATATACTACTATTTTTAACATAAAAATATTTTACACGAAAGGAATGTTATTACATTACTTGAAAAAGTTTGTTGCGGTGTAACTGATGTTTACAATATTGTAATTCTTTACGAAATCGTACGGTTACGAGGATATAATGAGCTGCGACGATAGTGACAGTGATGATTATGATACAGATGTTAGTACTTCCTCCAAAATAGCGAGAACTGGACAAAAACGTAAGTATTACAAACAAAAGTTAATTATATAAAAAAAATCTTTTTTGAAATCGACACGGTAATATACACTGTAATTTAAAAATAAAATCAAGGTATTTTGGTCTGCAGACAAGGTAGTTTAAAATTTTCATCTGGTAACACTGGCTCAGGTCTGTCTGTGCACAGACAACTAGCTATAGGCTCTGTGATTCTATAAAATTGATCAAAGTACGTATAATACTTAACTCTTTGGATCAAGACATATGTTGATGTAAATAGCTTTGTTTGGTGTGTTTATTTTTTACTTTTATAATACAAAAAAAAAACAAATTCAGGTACCTTCCATTCTATCTATTGATAACACAATGCAACGTTGGTTTTTTTTAGAAGATCGTAAGAGACCAAAGTTTAGACCTCCCAAGAAAATGTCTATAAAAGAACCAGAACCGATCGTAGAAGTTGTTACACAAGAATGGATTTTCACCGTGTCCGTACCAGATCTAGCAGTTAAGGAAAGAGTGTTTATTACCGGGAACACTCCGGAACTTGGCGAGTGGGAGTATACGAAGGTGGTTCTCCTTGAAAACAAAGAAGATGTATGGACTAAAACTATAATAGTTCCCAATACGTGTGATGTTTTGTATCGCTATGGAGTATGCATTGTAAATGAAGAAACTAGTGATATTATAATTCGACGATGGGAAACTAATATTGAGCCACGGGTTCTTAGGGAGACTGTACGTCACCCTTTTACGGATATCTTTGGTGAATACGATGACAAAAAGGCAATTTCTACTGGTTGGCTCACAACCCAAACGATGGTGCAGTTTAAATTTGTTAATGATCCTCTAAAGCTAAAGAGTCGCTTATTTGGAAGATTGATGAATATAAAGGTAACCCCTGTGAAATTGTCATTTGGGTCAGAACCACATGTAGATGAGTCATCTCTAAGCATGGATACTATAGATGTGGAAATGCCATCAGGAGTACTCGTCGAGGTGTCCACACTAAATAATGATTCCTCGCTGTGTGTTCTTAAACCGCAAGAACAGTTTGGAAGAGAATATAAACCCAATGATGTGTTGCTGGTAAATGTACTAGCTCCCAACCACCAGGCCCTGGCATATCTCATTGACTTCTACTCTTACAGCTCTCGAGCCTCCACTGAAGACCCTCCATGTCATGTAGGCTATACTTATGTTTTGCCGAACATGTTCAAGCCTTCAGAAGGTAATCTTCAGCTGCCCATTACATGTAATGTGAAACACCGTCCTGTAGGAACTGTTAACATTGAATATCTTATAATTAATCCAATGCCACAAGATCTTTGCAAGCTGCAGGTGTCATATGCCAAGTATTGGGACCCATCATGGACAGGCCTCGAGGTTGGACATCGAGGTTTGGGTGCTAGTTTCAAAACCAAAGAGTAAGTTTTTGTAAACCATGATTCAAATCAATATTAACTTTGTTATTATTTTCGATAATATGTGATCCTTTTCAGAGGAGATGCTATTCGTGAAAATACAATAGCTTCGCTTAAAAAAGCAGCTGCAAATGGTGCAGACTTGCTTGAATTTGATGTTCAGCTAAGCAAAGATATGATACCGGTCATTTATCATGACTATTATGTGTGTATCTCTATGAAAAGAAAGAAGGAAGTAGAATTCACAGAAATGTTAGAATTACCTGTGAAGGATTTAACTTTGGAACATCTACAGAAACTTAAGGTATACTCATCTCAGACCCCGGCTACGGTGAATTCAGTAATTTAACAATTGAACCATCCAAAGTGATGCAAGGGATTTGTTCACTTCCATAACTGTCCCATCAATAGGCCTCCATTACAGAAAACAGGATATAAATGAATGGTGATTGAAATAAATTTATTCGAAATTGACCATCACCTTATCTCACTTCTATACTGCTATACGCATTTTGTTCTTCTTTTTGATTAAGAAGCGCGGACGCGTTATTTTTGTGATATTTGGCCTGGGTCTGCTTGACGCATGGTTTCATTACATGCCTCTTCCAGATTTTTTCTTAGATGCGTCGATATATCATGTGCATAGGTGAATACAAAATAAACATAATCTATTACGTAATCCAAATTAATAATTATTAATAAAATACACCCTAGACCCGAGTAGGTACAGATCGCTTCAAATAAAATGAGCAAAGACGGCGGCTCTACTCATGCCTAATTGTATGCATTCGGCATACGCATAGCTGCAATCTTTGCTTATTTTATTTGATACGACCTATATCTACTACATATTGTGGAAATATATATGGAGTATTGTATTACAAACTCACAGATGTTTATTAATTGTTCCATATAGGTATATCACCTAGTAGAAGGGCGTAATCATGAAATATTATTCCATGATGAAGATCTAGAGGAACACCAACCTTTCCCGACACTTGAAGATGTACTCAATACCATCAATGGAGCTGTTGGTTTTAACGTGGAATTAAAGTGGACCATGGAAATGCGGGATGGTACTTTTGAACTCAACAACCCATTTGATATGAATACTTATGTTGATAAGGTATGTAAGTATTATATTCCTTGACTCAGACGAAGAAATAATAAAAACGGAGTCGCGCGATCAACATATCGAAGCACAAAAATACCAAGCCGATTTGTGTAGTACACGCGAATTACGTCCTTACGTGCACACGATTTTGCATGTACTATACAAATCGGCTAGGTTTTTGTACCTGAGTATATTGTCGCGACATTCCGTGTATATTATTTCTTCGTTTGCGTTGCAAAATGCAATATGTTCAATAATTTACGGACAGCCCACTTACAGTTTTATAATAGTACTTATATTCATTATTTACAGGCATATTATAATAATATAACAGAACAACAACAAAATCATAATAACGATGTTTTTAATTTCTAGATCTTAGAAGTGGTTCTGAAGCACGCCGGGGACCGTCGCATAGTGTTTTCGTGTTTCAATCCCGACATCTGCACCATGGTTAGAAACAAACAAAACAAGTATCCTGTTATGTTCTTGACTGTTGTAAGTATCTACCTACACTACACCATCAGACAAAAAATTGTTTTTGCCACACTGAGTTTACGGTTACGTTATTCTATACAAAAGAGAAACGAGTACAAGTTTTGATAGTTAACGAAAACTACATTTGAAAATGAAAATCTTTCAATAAAGCTTTATGTTTCCGCTAGTGGCGCTGCTTGTAAGATGTATAGCGAAAGGTACATCAACCTGGGCCCCAAGTCTGCTAACACAATCGACTCATAATTGAACAGCAACGGCATAGTAACTGTCACTTATGACAGATATCCCATACAATATCTGTCAAAAGTGACAGTTACTATGCCGTTGCTGTTCGATTATAAATAGATTATGTTAGCAGACTTGGGGCCCTGAATTTCGTTTATCATTCTTTAACCCCCCCCCCTAGTAAAACCTCCCAGTAAAATCTCTACGAGACCGTTCTGTAGGGTTAGAATAATGTTACGTAACGCGTATTTCAAACTCCCCCCCCCCGCGCCTGTAACGCATCGTAACGTTTCAGAAGGCCCCCCCCCCCTCCCCCTAAATTCGTTACTCTAAATTTGAACGCTCCCTATGGATAAATTGGACGGGTTGTTTTTATTTCCAGGGCATAACAAGTAAATATGAACCATACCGTGACCCGCGATGTGCGTCCATTCCCGCTGCAGTGCAGAGCGCTGTCAGCGCCGACATATTGGGAGTTGTCGTACACACAGAAGACTTACTCAGAGATCCTTCTCAGGTATGATATAGATACTTTATTTCCTTGTTATTTAAGACTGTTTTAGTTTGAATACATAGATACATAGATGTTTAAAGGACTTACTATAGATTAGTAAAGATGATATTTACAATAGTTCACTAGTAAGCTATATTGCCCAATCAAATCATCCAAATAGTTGATCAACCTCAATATACTACATTGATGTTCATCAACTACGTATTGTTTTTGTTCACAATACACTTGTGATTATCCATTAATCTTCATGTAATTACGATGTAATACGTATGATTAGGACATTATTATTAGTTGAAATTATTGCGTGAATGCCAACACGTTGAATGTAAAGTCGACTTTGCCCGGTGTCTGTCTATATATCAGCACGTGACCTTATCGCGGTATCGCTTGATGCGCAAATGAAGTATTCGTAAGCTCATTGGTTTAAAACATTGTATACAGCGTGATTCAAAAAGGTATACTACCCTTTGAACCTGTGCTTCATTAGGGCCTTTTAACCGACTTTAAAAAGGAGGAGGTTCTCAATTCGGTTGTATTTTTTTTTGTTTGTTATCTCACATCTCCGTCATTTATTAACCGATTTAGTTTTTTTTTAAATAAGTGAGAATGATTCATTGCAAATGAACTGAAAAGCCCCAGGTTCAGACACCCTTTTTTAATCACCTGTTTTAGAATATTATGAGCGGGTGATGAGTTAAGTATATATTCTTGTAATATATGTATAGTATAAGTATAAAGATGTGATATATTTATTTTAATAACAGGTGAAATTGGCAACGGATGCCGGTTTAGTAATATTTTGCTGGGGAGATGACAACAATGACAAGGACACTATAAAGAAGCTAAAGGCGATGGGCTTGCACGCTGTGATATTTGACAAACTTGACCAATATGTTACAAAGGAAGTGAAGGTAATCTGGCATAACTGTGCAAGCAATAAGGCTTATTATGAGTTGACGCGCAGTTGTTGCATTCATTTTTTTTACCTTTGTTCTTTTTATTTTGAATATAGATGTTGTATTAAACTCTACAAGTAAAATTATTCATTTTAAAGGGTAGGTTAAACCTCTAAATTCACAGAATTTAAAATTCTATGGATGTCAGGGTTATGCTTTTTTGATATTTTGGAACTGAAACAATCCTGACAATAAACAGGAGAGCATATTCCTGGTGGAGGTGCGAGATTCCCAGCGGGATCTCATGCGGCTGGTGGCGCTCAATGACCTGCCTTCCTCGGGGAGCTCATCCTCGGCGCACACCGCCGCCGAAGCCGCCGCCGCTGACGTAGACACGCCGCCGCGCCCCTACCTCGACCTCTCTCTACGCAACAAGATACAAAAGCTCTCTACTGTCACGTCACTTGAATCACTCGCCTCTTCAGACGATCTCAGGGACGATGTTTCGGATAAAAGTCTTAAGCGCAACCTAGAGCTAATCGCCGCGGTCGATAAAGAGTCTCAACTGAAAGCGCAAAGTAATTCATTCCGCGGTTTATTCTCCGGCGGCGATACTTCTAAAAAGGGCGCCGCCAAGAAAACATGTTACGATAAATAAATTAGTTAGTTAATCTGTTGGCTGTAGTTACCAAAATTAAAAATGTTTGCTCAATTTTTTTACATAATTGATAGAATCAGGCGTTGATCTATTGTATAACGAATTTTTTTTTTTAATAAACCTGTTTTAATCAGATATCGGCCATTAATGTTATACGTGTATGGTCTGTATATTAATTCTTTGACGTCACTTAAATGGAATTAGCTATTATCGATTTTTCAATTAAATCCAATCTTCGAAATTATAGTAGTTAGATAATATGTTTAACGACATCGTATTTCTTTGTACCTATTAGAATATAATAATTTAGATATACCACGTTTATTATTTTGAATTTATTTAGGAAAAAACAGGTATAAATATGTTCCTGCTGCTATTACAAGGCTCATGAATACAAACGCTTTAAAAATTGCAAATATGTAGGTTTTTTTGCATCAAATAATATATTACTTATTCTGTGATATATTTATGTAGTCGTTAAAGCTGCATCCAGATTTCCTAAGGATCAAAGCACACTAAACAGGCACCCAAAGCAAGAGTTACCTGGCCACTTATTCTGTGATATCTATTTATGTAGTCGCTAAAGCTGCATGCAGATTTCATAAGGGTCAAATCACACTAAAATCAAATCGAATCAAAAGTTACCTAGCAATTTAATCACTATCTACATTGTAAAGACTGGCTCCCTTTGAACTATTAATGCGACTCAAATCAAGTTCTCAATTGGATTATTGTCATATTAATCAAGTTCGTTATTATAAATTTGCGATGTAGATCGGTCTGGTTTGAGTCGCAAGTAAGTACCTAGTACATGGTAAGAGGGCAGTTTCGTTCTGAACGCGGCGACACGGTAGCAGCAATGTAAGGTATTTTTAAAAGAGGATTTGCTGTCGATTTGGGGTTTATTGCTAAATAATTTTCCCTTTGCCAGCGTCCCGGCCGTCGCTATTTTATATATTTTATTTATAGTAAAGTTAGTTAATGAGAATAATTTTAGCTACGCAACGTCTACAAGTTTTAATAGTTTGTGAAAATCAAATTAAATAAGTACCGTATATAGTTTTCGCAATGGAGTGTATGGAATGTTTACTTAGGCATCGAATTATGGTTTACTTACTATGGATAACTTGTACTTAGCCCCCATTATTAAATTGCAGGTATTAAACTTAGAGATTTTTATCCCTGAATTGTATTTTTTGACTTTTTCTTATATAAGTAAAATTGTATGTTAAGTTTCAATATATTTTTGTGATTTATATATTATGTTTTTTTTAAATAAATTATTTCTGTGATCATTACTTGCAACAATGTCTTTTTGTTTGAGTATCTGTCTATTTAAGATATTTCATACGAAAACCATAATTTTCACGACATGCAAGGCATGCATAACACATAAATAACAAGGAAATGTCCGTATAATATGGGTAATATGATGTTTGTTACCACATGTCTGTGCGTGAAGGATCATGGATCGTCCAAAACAATCTAAAGGTATATATACTAACTCCCTATTTTAAAGAACGATCGATGGTATTACAAATGACTTTTTTCTGAAAATAATTTATACCTAATGCCATTGGATGTTTATTAAAGGGATTCTATAAATTACCCAATATATAGCGGGCGTGTGTTCAGTGTATATTTATGAACCCCATTAAATATACACTAAACACACAACCGCTAGAGGGGTCGCCCTCGTAACTGAGGTTCTGGGTTCGATCCCCACTTTCGCCAATAATGCGAGCAGTTATTAACGTGTTTATCACACATTACAAGTAATCATGAAAACCTACCTCGTACCTAATACAAACTGAACTCAATAATGGGTATTATAAGAATAAACCCTAGGTCTGTGGCATCGTAGGCCCCAAACGGATGGGCCGATTTCAACGCACTTTTTTAATAAGTAGCTCCCAAGATGTGTAGGCAAAATCACCTATATTTTTCTGGCTAGGCTGTCTCGGTTTTGTCCTTATAAGTATCTCATTAGTGTTCGCATTCCATATACTTACGTAACATTGGATACCCACTTATCTCCCATATGCTTGCAGCGTGAATAGGGCGCTTGTTAAAAAAAACATAATATTGTTATAATGTATGGTATAATATATTTAACAATGTTACGCAAAAATAAATGTATTTACTTAAAGAGATTTTACTACTAAATAAGTAGGTAGGTACTTTTTAACATTTAGGACGGAATGTTTTACTTTAATCACAAAATTGCAAATACTTTTCTACACATTGTACAAATTCATGTGAAGATGTACCTATTACCTCATTAATATCAGCTTTCCAAATTTGCATATTGAACAGTATTGTCAAGATTACGTAATTTATAAATTTCATCAATTTACAATAGTATTACAAAGTACATTAATAAACGACTGTAAGGCCATTAAAATTGATAAGTTCCAACTAGTTTCTTTTATAAATTAAGTGTTATTCTTTTTTATTACAGATTAGAAAAGAACCCGCAAATTTATAGAAATACTAAAGACTAAAGAGAATTAAAAATGTGCTATTATTGTGAAAACATTTTTGTGATGCCATTGTTAACTTCTATAAATTTGGGGGTTAGTGACTAATAATGGCGGCATCACATTTCATTGTAATCAATGGAAAGGTCTAAAATATAATTCCGCCTCCCCTCCTCCATTGGTTTAATTTAAAGTCATGCTGCCATTGTTTTAATATAGCAAGTTCTAATTTAAAAAAGAGTAGATTGAGAATAGTGATTCGGTATCCAACATAAATCAAACAAATGATTGGAATCTGTTGCTGCACTAGGTACCTAAGATTAATCCTTAAATAATAACTATTAAAACTAAGTATATAAATATTAGCTTAAATTTCTTAATATTACAACAACTGTTAATAATTCGTAAAATAATGGTCACCACACTATGGTAAAGGTAATCATTTCATTTTAAAACAATATTCAAACACGGAGCTTTGGTGTTCGGATTAGTTAACCACTTGGTTTAGCTACCTCTTACTAACGTAATAGAATATATGTCTGTGCCGATATACTGTACCATATTAAAATTTGAGCACTAATAAAAATAATTCCAATAACTACATAAATCTGGAGGCGTATTATGAACTAACCTACTACTTACTCAATTGAAATAAATCTAATTTTAGGGATTCTATCGCGTTTATTTTATGTCTCTACATTCCCGACGTTACAGCTGCTTCATAAACATAAAATAAACGCGATAAAATCCGTAAAATTAGTTTTATTTTAATGTGACCAAAATAGTTTTCAATTGTCGTAGGCCAAAATAACAAAAGATACCGACATAGAAACTATATCTAGCAGCTTGAGTCAGCAGACAAAGGGTCTTAGTTGTAGGCCTATAATTTTTCAGGGAGGCCAATCATATGGCTTGATTACTCATTACGTGTAATCATGGTAATAGTGATCGATTCGCATTCCCTAAATTAAATAATAAATAGATAAATATAATTTAATTAATATGTGTATGCTTGCTTAACATATTATTAGATCAGTATATACATAAGTAGATAGCTTATTATGAAATATGATTACTAATCAATAGCATACTGCTGTATTCAATAATATTTGAATGGTTCTTGTATTTTTTTTTTGGAGAAGAGTGACATAGCCGTGGTCACATACTACGTTATTGGACAACATTACTTGGATTGTTCAGTAGCATAAGCTGTATGGTAAGTAAGTATGGCGTGAGTTGTTAATCAATTACCATAATATATCTAAAACTTCTTACCAACCACTCTGTAGGGAGAAATATAATATATAACATACCTATCTAATATCATTCGAGTAAAGGTAATAAAAAATATATATCTAACTTACATAGCCGCAGGTAAGTATTGACATCTCGTATGATTTATCTGAGTTGTGTATGTAAATTATTAAAATAAACCACAGTTAAAATAAGTGTTCCGACAATAAACACCTCTAAAATTCTATTAAATACGTAAGTAATTCATCTTTTAAATATTCTTATTAATTTACAGTATACTTATGTAAAATAATATACACTCATTACCTATTGTATAGTATTTCGAATTCAATCAAAATACTGTTATAAATACAAATATATCTGTACAACAGTAAAGAGTAATTTTTATGGCCACTTTCAATATAAATACTGAGGAAAAGGTTAATGCGAGAACTACCTACATACATTTTATCGACTCACTTTCCATACAATTTAAAACATTGATTATGACCTGTTGGAATGGTTGAAACAGACTCAAAAACTACTTTATTGCAGCTATAATAGGGTTGCACGCACAACGGGGCGCCTGGTTTAGGGTTGCCGTATTTATTTATGTATTTAGAATGAGATGTGCGGCATTCAGTAAGTTCTTTAAAAAAGACACGTAGGTAGTACATCTCGTTACATAGTTATTTTTCAATCATCAAAATAATAAGTACAAATTTTCCCGGCGTTTGAGCAAAATTTTGTACCAAGTCCGACATTTTTAAATGTAGGACCCGGCAACCCTAGTCGCGTTGCGTCGTGAATATTTTGATGTAATTCTAACAAACAAGATTTTATTAAAAATAAGTTAAAATAGTTCAGATAAAATACATGAGACTCTACAAAAAATAATCCTTACTAATAATGTAATACGGTTACATAAGTACTCTTTTAGTATTTGCTACTTACTACATTAATGATATGTTTATGTAATAAAATGGACGGACTTGTAATATATTAGAGGTTATACGCAGTTTCTATCTAAAACAAGATAAAACTAATAAAGTTGAACATTTTGATTGGGTAATGTAAAAAATTTTGCAATACCTGCAGGTGGTTTCACTCTGAGGTGCTCTTCGATAAATTGACAAGGACAAACGTATTTCTCGCCGTGTCGTCCGGGCACTGTGCTACTGAGATTTAATCGGCCTTTTGCAGCTTGCGAACCCCACCGTCCCGCGTACCGCATGAATAAAAGTGCCCCCCTTTCCTGTGGAAGATATAAATAATCAAATTAGTCTTTGAATATTTCTTTAACTCTGTGCAAGGATTTAATAAAGCTAAAGACTTGCCGAACGTGAAGCGATTAGGTCAATCTAGGCCGCGGCGTCTGAGCCAATCGTTGCAGGGCGGGCAACAAGCGCGCGTGTCCCGGGGCTCTTTGTTCCGCAATACTTCCTCTACATACTGACAAGGGCAGAGCGCCTGCGATAAGTGGCGCGGCGCTGCGGGGTTGCCGCCCTCCTCATCGAGGGTCCAGTCGAGCCGGCGCCGCAGGAAGTCTTTGCCCCACCGTTGCAAGTACCGGAGGTACACTTGCTCTGCCATACCCTGCACATTCGTTCGCCTTGCTTACCCACCAAATACTACTCACACCATATAGTAATCTAAATAAATAGTTATGTTTTGTTATTATAGGTGTTGGGGTTAGTTTCTACAGAAAGCAAAAGAGATAAATCTTAAAGTAAATAGGTATCTATAGGTGTCGTTACAGCAATATGTTAACTGCGCCAAGACAAAGATATTTTAGATGTGATAGGCAACCAAATAAGGTTAGTATATATATATAAGGTTATGTATACTAATAAGAATACCAAACATTCTTATTCTAAGCACAGACTTGTTTAAAAGTTCAGACGTAACGTTTCCACTAGCAAGGTGGGACCACTGCTTCAATTCATTTGTAATGGTAAATGTTACCACATGCAAAACTTTTCGCCTATAAAATAGTCAAGCATAGGCTGAGAGAGAGCTGTATTTACATGCTAGACCAGAGATTTTTAGGCTTCACTAGTAGAGCACGCCGTATTGTTTGAATATTGTAACAAGTCTGTGCTTGTAAGATCTTCCAAATAACAATAAAATCCCTAACACATATGAGTGTTCTGCGTTCCGCGTTCTTTGGAATGCTGACCACCTGGTGCATGCACAGGCGCCATGAACCCCACACATTATAAAGAAGGCAGATCTCTAATGTAGGTACGTATTTTAAAATGGCGGCTATTAATGTTAAATAGGGAAGTAGCGTTCACAATGCATCAATTATGAGGAACGAACTACTACCAATGGAATGTTAGAATAGAATTCTAATCATTATGCAAAGGGCATAGCATAACCACAGCAAAGTATTGTCCTCTGCTTGTGATGTATATACCTACAGCATAACTTTGTATTGTAGGTACTTGCATTTGCTGTTATTTAAGATTTGTATAAATACACTTATCTAGTTACACATGTAGGTATATAGCGTGCCAGTTTTCTAATCCAATTCCTCAAACCGTTTCTTTCCTTGTAAATCTATAAATGTTATGTTTTACAAACACACCCCACCCACCGCCACCTCTTTTTAACCTTTTACTACGAGCTAACGTTTATTGTACGTCCCCTTTGAGACCAATGGCTATGTCTCATACATTTGAGTAGGTAAGTATACTAATAACCCTTTCATTTGGCTTTACCGTGTCAGCTAAAAATTTTAAGTAAGTACCTATATAAAACCTCAGGACATATTATTAAAATAAAACTAGTTTTACGAATTTATATACATATATCGCGTTTATTTTATATTTTTTTGCGTTCCCGACGTTTCGGCCTGCTTTACAACCATGGTCACGGGGAAACTTAGGTGTTAGACGTCCTAGTGTCATAGTTTGAACTGGGGTACCCTCATGTTTAATTGTTGTTCGCGGTCCAATCTACGCAGAAAGTGCTCACAGGGTCTTAAAAACGCGATAAAATTTGTAAAATTAGTTTTATTCCAATATGTAGTATTCGCTTAAATATAAAAAAAATAATAGGACAAATTATTTCAAAAATAGCGCTCGGAATGCCACGAGTTGATTCAGATTCATGTCATGTTAATGGTATGGTGCTTGTTTTATATGTTGTGGAAATACATTGCGAACTTACTTCTTACACCTATTCGATATAAGGATAGTTTAACTCAATTGTATATGAAACTGAAACTCATAATTGTAACGGGATTTTTTGGGGGTAGTCAGAAAGAAAGGTTCATCAATAAAGATTTGTTATATTTGTGAAAAAATTGTTTCTTTGAATTTAAATGCGTACTGTTGATGGAATATTAACCATTATCTGTTCATAAACGTGCACAAGTGAAGAATAAAACTAAATGGTGAAACATGAGCTTTCAAGTTCTTCCAAGAAGTACGGTAATTTATCTGTAAAGTGTCCGCCATTTTACTGAAAGAGTTTAGGGGGGATTATTAGACTAGGCCTAATATCTACAGATTAGGTTTGCAGCGGATTAATATGTATTATCTTGAATTATTAGTTATTTGACATTGGACAAACAAGATATTGGTAGGTGAAGCCATTTTAAAGGAAAAATGACTATGTTCTTCATTTCATTGTTATAAAGAAAATAATTGTAACCAAACCATGCAGAAAAATAAATGATCATTTACTGCTGCTACAAAATGCTACCATCTAGTGCCTTAAATATATAAACTAGCTGTACCCATAATTTCATTTACATGAATGTTAGTGTTATGAGTATCCCATGAGAACACTATGTTTTCTTAAATCCATTCAATTATTTTTAAGGCACATATAACAAGATTTTATTTTACTAATATTATTATATATTAATGCTGTTATATATATTTACTGAAGCATAAATTATAATTAAGCTACCACCTGGACCACCTGGAAATCTAATAAGTATGGTTTTATATTCATTCTAAGTGAGTGTGCATGCATTAAATAGCATTAGAATGTTAAGGTATGGCATATAAAATCATTTGAAAAAAATGTTCTTTGATAGAGACTATAGAGAATTTGTGTACCACCAATCTTGATTGTTTGAGAAACAAGCCGGTTTAATATCTACTACAGATTATATTCATCTTTTATATGACATATAACACAACACATACCTGTTTCCGAGACAATCTGGTTGACTGACTTCCTTGGATTACAATATCATTTGTTGGCACATCAAGTCTCTGTTCCCAGCCTTGCATTATTGTTTTGCCCTCTTCACTCTCAATAAACTGTTGTATATGTGTAATACATGGTCCAGAATCAAAGTAAATAAAACAAAGGTTTACTTTGTGACATGAAATCTTCCCTCTATCGTCAAGAGCAAGTATCAGTTTGTGTTTATTAAGGAGTTTATTGACCCTCCCTAAACATTGTTCAAGTCCCTTTGACAACCTCAGCTTTATCCACATGCATAGAAAAATTGCAGCAGCATTAAGTATCAGCCACATGACACCAAGTGAAAACAATACGAGGCCAGTCAATCCAGAAAACAATAATGCCAACAGCACAAGAAATGCAAGAGTTATCCAACAAACAAGCACACGCTTGTAACATATGTTGTATAGAGTGAAGCGAGCATCATTAATAAGCAATTCCATTGCATGAACATATTCCTCTACAGTGAGCTGAAATAATAAAAACACATTTACCTATGAGTTACTTATGTTAAATTAAGTAATATGTAAGTAGGTAGCAGCAAAAAAAAAATATTTAAAATTGTTTGTTCCTATTGGCTTAGAATGATTGTTTATTTATTAGGGTGGAGGATGAAGGGTGGTAGAGGATTCCTTCCACACACCCAGATTAATAGGCAAGTACCAAGAAAATAAAACAATGTTACCTACTAGTTACTGTGTTATATTCACATGTTTAAACATTATACTCACAGTTAATCCTTGAGCCATGAGCTCTTCAGGTACCAGCTCTGGTCGGAAGTGTGCTGCCGTCACCCATGGCCATTGAGTGTTAACGGGCAACAATGTCACTATTATATCACCATTAGCTGCAAATTAAATTTGATAAATGTCAGATATGCTACACACGAACATGACATACCGTCTGTGTATAAGGTGGTACTTACAAAATCCTTGACGAACATTTACAAATTCCACATTTTTCGATAAAGTTCCTAAAGCCACAGGCTCGACATTTTTGTCCCCTCTTTCCAGGTTTATGTGCACTGTCTCGGTTTTTAATACGGCAGCAGGCTGACTAGGAGATGATGTGCTGGCTAATACTGCAGCAGAATTTTCTTGTGATCCCTCGCTTATACCTGGTAAGGTGACATTAGCATGCGAAGATTCATCTTCAAACTTCACCCATCCTTTCCGTCCCTTATCTTGAGTTAGGTTGCCATTTAACTCATTACCTTCAGTTTCTGTATTACTCATGTTTTTGATTATTTGATTTTTTTATAATACCACGAAAGTCATCGAAGGACGAAATTATAAACGATGTTTCACTTGTCCTTTATAATGTGTAAAATGTTCACTTCACTTAAAAAAAACTCATTAAAATGAAATATTGTGATAACATTTCGGAGGCTCAAAAATAATGTTTTTTTTTTTAATTTTAGTTTCGGCCAGTGCTACCAGATGAAAATTTTAAACTACCTTGTCTGCAGACCAAAATTACCGTGTTTTAAGTATAATTACCTTGATTTTATTTTAAAATTACAGTGTATATTACCGTGTCGATTTAAAAAAAAAAAGATTTTTTTTATATAATAAACTTTGTTTGTAAGGCCAGTGTTTGCAGCAAAAATACCCATGCAGTGGGGATGGGTAACGTAAAAAAAAAAAAAGGTCATTCTGCTGCTTCTTCCAAACATTACCGTAGACCGTGTTTTGCTCAAAATTACCGTGCATCTACGGTAATTACCGTGTATCTGGTAACACTGGTTTCGGCCCTGCTCAAAAACATTTCTTTTGTTATGGCCCTGGGTTCTAGCTCTTTGAGGGCTATCAGTCAGTACTATAACTCAAAAACAATGTGACACTCAGTGTTGCCAACCCTGCTAAACTGAAATGACAACAGGAGTAAACAGTAAAATGGTTGTTATTTCAGAATATTCATTGAGAAGAAGAGCGCTTCTTCTTCTGAAAAAAGCTACTCCCGCGAATGGACAGAATTTTTCCTATTCCTATCCCGGATATTTCATTTTCCTCACTTTACTAGTAGAGTGTACCACCATCTAGCGTGATATTTGAAAATTAAACTAAGGCAAAAGGTCAAGCATTGACTGAGTCGTTAGAGATTTATATTATAATTTATTTTGTCAAGGAATTGAAAAAAATTGATATATAGAATAAAACAGAAAACACCCCTGGGTGTTATGGAGAAATCAGGAAACTTAGTATTCAAACACTGGGGTTGGCAGCACTGGCTGACATTTTTCAAAGAGTGGGAAATCGTGTGTGGAATCTTGTACAATCGGACGTCTCTCAAAAGCGAAGACTCCTGCTACCATCTCTAGTTCGTCTATGCAAGACAACATCAATACTGTGCGCCCCATAGTAGAATCAAATAAGAGAGTGATCTATCAGCAGCGGGGCTGCCAGATGTGATTTTCTATTTCTACCCAAATTTGAAATTATTTTTCTCCAAAATGATACAATTTGCTTAAGTTTTAATGATATTAATATATATTAATGAACCTAATGGGCAATTGCTAAATATTATTATCTTTTTACTTTTTTTTCCTCAAAATACCGTTCTGATTTCCGAACCGAAACAGCTGAATAACCTAACAAACAAAATAAGCGAGTGAATCAAAAGAATTAACGACCAAATGAACTATTTTAAACGATTACGTTCGTTAAATGCACGCAAATACATAAATGTAAACGTGTTTAGTTACAGCCCACGGTTAGACATTGAAACCAAAGAAAAAAGTACCCAAAATCCTCCATGATTTATTTTATTTCTCCAAACTTTTCATTTCTCCAAGAGCCAAATTTTTACCCAGAATTGCGAGAAAATTACCCAATCTGTTAACCCTGGTCAGCAGATAGCAAGTTTTGACATTGGTTTAACTTGTCGTCTTGTGTCCATGTAGACACTGGACATTGGCAAAATACCCACTAAGTTTTGGGTGTGGATGAGGCCATATTCATATCCATTTTATTTCGTACAAGAAGAACGTCTTTTACTAGTGACGTCAAACCATAAACCAAAAATCTGTTGCCATTTTGTTTTTACTCATTCTATCGTAGAGCGATATTCAGCTGTATCACACAAACATTCTCTATTTGGGCAGCCAGTCCAATGACGGTCGTATTCGGTATTCGCCCCGGATACGGAAATCTAAAATATCAACGCGAAGTGAATCTCGTCGAACCCGATGATGAGATCATACATTTCTTACTTGTGATTGAGGTCGCCTTGATTACGTAGGATAATATAACAACACTAGGTTATTATAGATAGCCTTCTATCATCTTAACTTTTATAATATTTAATGTCCGCGGCTCCTACCGGGAAACCTCACTGAAATATATTATATCCTATAGTGCTTAGGGATAAAGTACATCCGGAGATTATACCCACTCCATCCAAACCCAAAAATGTTACCTTTATATAATATTAGCCCTAGAGTTAAATATAAGCACAGTTTTACAATCCAATAAATATTGTAGATACTTATGGATATACTGGATTGTTATGAGTCCGCGCGGGCGCAACCGCGCCGGCCGGTTGACAACGACGACGCTGCCGCGCGTCTTGTGCCCACCCTAACCGCCTGCCCGACACCGAAGTGCCCGAAATGTTGTTTGACCGGTTCTCCTACTCGCACTCGTTGGCCATTACGCCATTATCTCTCGCAAATTCCCTCCCACCGACCGATTGGTTCGCCCACCATACGTACCGTTTGACAAACGGTCAGGGTCAGATTTTAGTCCTCATGTGCGCACGCCACCGCGGTGCTCCGTCCGTCCGTGTGCTAGATATACTTACCTACTCGTAATTAGCGGTGGTGCTTGTTGTGTTTGTTATTAGTTGGTTGTAGTGTTAACAAATTAATTAATCAGCAATTTGACGGGGTAATGCCAGTTTTGGTTCACTTCGTTAAAAAATACTAAAATAATGTTATGAATATTATACTACCTAGTATGTTTATTGAAGAAATGTATTCTTTCTAATAAAATATGCAAATGATGAACTATCATCCTTCTAGAAATATGGAATCGTTACCCAAACAATTTGTATCGGCGATGCGAACGTTGTTTGATATTATGGATGATAAACACACTGGTTATGTTAAACTTACGGACATAGAAAACCGTTGGCGCGATGATCGCACTAGAGGTCTACCCCGTGGTGTCATAGAAAGCTTGCAGAAGGTCGCTTCACATGATGGCTTGCTGACATTTGAAAGATTTTGCACGGGGCTTAAAATTTGTTTATTGCGAAATCAAGTCGAAAATTCGCCTGGGAAAGAAGACAGATTTCATGTTGATATGGATAACGCAGCGCGCACAGGAATGCAAATGCAAATGATTTCTCAAGCTCACAGACCACCGTCAGCCCCATTAATGGACATCAATGATACACAAAATCTAGAACGAAATTGGATTGTACTGCAAAGCTCTGAAAATACAACACAGCATAGAACTATAAGCATGCCTCAGTTATTAGGACGTAAAGACGGATTAGTTCCAGAATCACGCCATTTAGATGAACCGTCTTTATCAAAACATGATCTATCTCGTAGAGTATATGGGCCACCGAAACCGCCGAGACTAGAAAAACAATTATCAGAAAAAAACGAAACGACCAAATCTAGCTACAAGTCTGAGGAAGAGGTCGCGTTTGAAGAAGTATCACAGAGTAAAATAGATTTTGAAGAAATGTCTAGAGCTGTAGAAGAACAAAGTAGAGGCTTAGGAGACGGACGGTCAGCGAATGAAACCCAATCACACATGCGACGGTCATCGCGCCGCCGGGAGCCACGGCGTCACACATTACATAACGGAGTTGATTATAATTTACTAAAACGAATGAAACAAATTGAACAGGAGAAGGACGTCTTACTGCAAGGTTTGACGGCAGTAGAAGAAGCTCGGGAATGGTATTTGAAACAATTATCAGAAGTGCAAGAAAAAATGCGCTATGCTGGAAGGGTGGGCGCTTACGTGGTAATTAATATATCTACCTACCTACTTTAATTTTAGAGCCAATGAACTTATGACGCGACTTCACGCGTCCAATTTACATGGAAAAAAATCGCCGTGTAACTAACTTGAATGCTTAGGTCCTATGTAGGTATTAACATTTAGTAAACGCTCGGCTGTTAACAATGTAATAAACGGATCGGTACTTACAGTAGCATCCATTTCTATTTTAGGTTGGTACTCTTAAAGCTCGAATGATAGTAAATTCTAAGATTTGTCAGCTTTTGCTATAGGTCCGAAATGAGTATACTTGCTATTACCACTGTATAGTAGGTCCTAAATAGAACTATTTTGCCACCCGTACTTTATAATAAAGTATTGTACGTTATTTCAGGCAATTGTACTCACTTTATGAGAACAATAAAGTACACGAAAATACTTTATTTAGCCTGATTTGATTTCTTTGTGATTTTGAAAAGTTTAATAATTTATAATATTATATAATATATATAATCCCACTAATATTATAAATGCGAATGTTTGGATGAATGGATGTTTGTTACTCAATCACGCCAGAACGGCTGAACGGATCTAGATGAAATTTGGCACAGAGATAGATTATAGTCTGAAAAAGCATATAGGCTACTTTTTATCCCGGTAAAAAGGGCATACTTTTTAATCGCGGGTTAAACCGCGGGGCGCAGCTAGTATAACATATATATACCCTCCATATTATATATTATTAGTGTGAAGTGTGATTATACTATAAGTACTTACTTGGTTCTTTCGTGCGTTCACGGTTATCACTTTGTTATTAATAGCATAGTTATGCAAAAAATGTAGGTTAGTGCCTTTTTGCGTTATGTGCAGCTTTAGTGGTAGGTATTGTATGGCTAGATTCGATATCTATCGAATCATTTTTCGTAAAATATCAAAACTTGTATATAACTTTGTCATGACATCATTATCATCATGGTCATTACATCTGGGAATCCTATGCATAGGATCCGCAGGTGTAATGATCAACAGACCAAAGGCCGGCTTACAATTTGCTGACCTTGCGGCGTGCACGACAAAAACTAGGCTGCCAAATTTTAAGTCTTATATTTGAATTATTGTTTAAAGGAACCATGGAGTGAGGCACATCAGGAAAGATTGGAGCTGTTAAAAGCACGGGTTTTGGAACTTAACCGTCAGTTGGGGGCGTTGGCAGCAGGGTGGCGGCACGGGCCGCTATCGCTTCATATGAACTTGGCATTGCCTGCGGCTTCACTCGCGATGCCAGGGTCTTCCGCTACTCCCAACAACGCCGCTGTACTAAAGTCACAAAACCGTTTGCTCGCCGAGGTTAGTGGTGGTATCATTGATATCCTATATCTACTATATTATATTGTGCGTTAATGATGTCTCAATAACTTTTTAAGTGTTAGGCAGTGTCACACTGCCATTTCTAGGGATTGTTTGTCCCGCCGCAGTCAGTGTGGTACGGGTAGGTATAAAACGTGGCATTAACTGTAAACCCGCAGGCACTATAGAATGGTACAGAGCATTACGGATAAATACAGAGTTTGTAGTATCTTATACTTTTGTATAGCTGTAACTAAACATTACTTTTTATTTTCAGGAAGTAAACAAGAAAAATGAAAGGATATCAGTCCTAGAACGAGAGAAATCTGCACTTATACGGGAACTGCTACTTCAAAGGAACAGAACTAAAATTATAGATAAATTCACATAACTGTTTCCGTACAATAACTATATTGCTACAAAGATAAAGTTAAAATGAATCTGACCTATGCATCTGCTAGTTATTTTTACACAACTAAAATTATTATGGAGAGGATGGCAATACTTTTGTTTGGTTTACTCATGATTATTTTTGCACCAACAGAATAAGCAATTAACACTCATACCTGTGCTACATTTGAAATTATGTAGATATCTATGAACTTTTTTTTATAGACCCTGTATAATATTGCAATAAGCCATAAAATTGGGCAGAGCCTATGTAGCTATTTCCTTTTAACTTAATTTTATAAGTGTTAGTTTTATAGGTAATGCAGTGCCATAAAATTATAAGTCTTCCTAATAAAACTGTTTTCCTGCAATTCACAACTCTATATATTTATCTATATTTTAAAATATAATTATTTTACATTGAATTGACACTTTTATTATACAATGAATAATCATACTCCCTGAATGGTACATCATATGTAAGGTAGCCTTGATCCCAAGCCCTCTCTATGGCCACTAGTAATTCTTTATGCTTCTTTTGGCACAGACCTGTTTTATAGGCATCCAATATCTGTAATTAAACATTTACATATTATTAGTGATACCCATTTGTTTGAATGCTTGCTTCATGAAAAAGTTGTGCAGCTTCTAATTCCAGCTTGCATCTCTGGGATAATAAGATTTCAATTGCAAATCTCATTTAAAATAATGTAACAGCAGGCAAACATTGTGAGGAAACCTGTATGACTTTCAAAAGCCATGTGAAGTTTACCAACCTGCGTTGAATCAGTGTGTAGTTGTATATCCCGACTCCCCCTGAAGGGAGTATGTTAAGTCAAAGTCTGTATTTTTGGGTTTTTTATAAAACAAATGACTCAATTGCATAAAAATATTACTTTTGGAGAGAATATTTTATCCTCTGTAGAAAGTCTTAGCAGGCAGCTTTATAAACAACATTAAGTAACTTTTAATCTAACTTAAATATTTAACAATTTTTGAAAGAATTATATTTTTGAGTAAAGAAATAAATCAAAGAAAAAATTAGTATTTATAATATTTTAGCACCGTATGGCTTTAACTGCAGCTGAATTAAAGTACCATAATTCATACACATTACAAGAAGACATGACTGTGTCAATATGAACTCTTCTTTATAAATCTCTTCAGGGGATATTTATTCCTATGTATGGCAAAAATAATCAATTCTTTGTTACTTGAAAACCTTTGTTTTCTCTTGTATGACTAATATTTATGCAAATGGAGAATATACTATCAATATACAACTATAGTAGTAAAATAAATTATACTAATATTATGCAGAATCAATGGCATACCTGTCCAGTATATTCCGATATAAACTGCTCCAGGAGCTTAGTGTTCCTGTGATCCAAAACCAGGTATTCATCTCGACAAATAGGACAAGGATTTCCGGTAGAAATCATTCCATTCCTCACGCAAGATTTTCTAGTTTTACGGGGTGCGAAACCACCCTTGTGATTTCGGCGATACAAGGTCCAAACAGGATTTACACCATACGTTTGTACATATGCATTACTTTGCATATACTTCACGCTAGTTTCAACAGGAATAACTTTTGTTCTGTCTTTCGCTGGATCAATAGTTTTCTGATCTCCGTTTTGCTCCTCAGATTGATCAGAATAAAAGCGATGACTTGTTCTAATTTCTGTTAACACTACCTTATTAATTAAGGACCGGATGTTAAACGAAAGAGCCATATTAATATAATTATTCGTTCTCTAGCGAATTGTAATTATTATGCTCACCAATATTTTTCAAAGTCTATGAAACATAACCTAACAAAATCTAATAAATAAATAGCTGAGCAAGAGTAGTGCGACTTGCGACTTGCGAGTGTAGTGTCAAGCAAGATAAGGATAGACAGCCAGTGGGGGTAGCAAGTAAGCAAGCACTGGCAGACAGCGTAAAGATATCTGTTTTTTTTTTGCTTTTAGGCGGGAAATTATTGTTTTATTTTCCAAAACTTCTCTTTATGAATTGCAGCAAGCGTGTAGAGGGGAAACTCATACAATGTAAATGAAAAAAATATACTGACAAGTACAAATCAAATACTGATAGACTTCAAAGAGTTATAACCTAGGGTCACAAAAAGAAATAAAAACAAATATTGTCTATCTGCTTGAACCATAGAGAAGGAAACTCTATGCTTAACGATTTTGTTTTTGAAACTAGCTTGCCAGCCAGGAAGTTGAGTTTGAGTTTTTGAAATAGTGATCATTCTGATTTTTATCCTTTGTGTAAGCAACCATACATTGATTTTGATTAAAAATATTGTAGATCACGACCGTCGTTTTGCAACAATGAGCGTGTTGATATAACTGTAATTACATTACATATATCATTTGTAACAGGTATGTTTATTTGTTTGTTGCTTGATACTACTACTACTACGATATACTAATTACTACGTGTAATTAGAGAGAGAGAGAGAGAGTTACCTATGCAATAATTAAATAACGAGTACCTATGTCGAGTATTAATTTTAATTAATTTATATTTTGTCAATCTTTTCGACTCCTTTCAGATACAATAATTTGCAACTGAAAATTTCTACTAAAATGGCTGAATTACCTGGCGATGTTTGTTTAATGTGAGTACGTATTATAAAAACAAGTTATGTTTTCTTATCATTTAGTTAGAATTTAAACCCAGCAACTACCATTCTGGTTATAGAAAAACTGTTTTCATAATGTACGACAGCAGTTAGTCAGGTTTCTAAAAGACTCATGTGTTTGAATGATGTGTGATGTGAAATTATATTTCTAACAAAAGGTGAAATGGATTGATAATTCCATAAAATTGTTAGACCAGTCACCCTTAATTGATACTTAAGTCACGATTTAACTAAGCTTTTCATTTTTAACTCTGCAATCTCTGTTGTTACTTATTAGAATATTTATAAAAGTTAATGTGGGTGAATATAATTAATGATCTAAATATGAATCAAAGTGGATAGCTTATCGTCAGAAAGCTCATCACCTGAGAATGGCTGGCCTGATTTACCAACTTATTTTTAAATAAGCCATGTACCTAATGGGTGAGGATCTCAGGAACCATCCAACTTTTCTCATATGTTAGTTTTTGGGTATGCATGTTCCAAAGTGGTCTTCAAGACTGATCAAATAAACCCTTCAATGAACATTGTCCGGTGTTATTATCAGACACTGGAGATTATGTGTCACCAAAATAATCATAATGAACCCTAACTCATCATATTCTTACAACCTCCATTTGACTTCATCATCATACCCTGGTCACTATGGACTAATATAGTCCTCATAAATATCAACTGAATGAACCCAAAGTCGGGTCCACACTGCGCCTTCAGGGAATTATTGTGATAAAAACTTTTCATCCCAAAAGAGGGTTTTTGAAACACTGCAAAATAGATGTCCAATTATTTATGTTCAATAATAATTTAACCAAATTTGAATGCTATAGCACTATTATATTTTTTTACATACAAACTAGGAACCCATAGGGGATCACTTGGAAAAATCTTGAAAGCCGTATTTAATTCAATCTTATAAACATTCCTTTCATACAGTTTTAAGTTCCAGAATAAAATTTTACATAAAAACTTTAACCCTTTTCGAGATTGATTTCCCCAATGTTTTTCTTTAGTGTTCACGTAAAGAACTCCTATGCAAATTCCTTCTTTTTAAGTCCACTAGTGTGGAAGGTGTGTTGTCTGTCAGTCAGTCACTATTGAATTGAATTTGATTTGAATTTCATTAAGTAGATGTTCACAATTGTTTTGAATAAGGTTTTACATAAGGAAAAAATTAATATATTGTCTCATAATTCTAGAAAAGCTGAAAGTGCTTAATACTATGGGAATAAGCACAGTATGTCTGTAGGATTAGCTAGTATAATATATTAAGTATCCACCAAATGCTCAAATAGGACTCAAATTTATTTTTAATTTTGGTAATAAAGTGGGACTTAAAACATGCAATGTTATTACCCATAACATTACCTATCAAATTTACATAGGTAGCTAGTTACTTATCTTCTTTGTATGTAATAATATGCAACACCTACTTTAGTCAAGAGTGTAGCAAAAATGTTGTGTCCCAATATTTCTGATACTAGTCTTAATTGTTGATGTGGCGCCTAGATAAAATCTCGCCAATCCTATATCTGAAAAATCTTCCTATTTTACATGCATAAGATTTTGTTTGGTTTTGGATTGTCACCATCTACAAAATATAAAATAAACATTAATATAATTTTATATATAACCATTATACGGGCTGAAAATTTTAAGTGTGCATGGATGGCGAAATCCGAAACTATAGGGAATATCCAAAAATGCTTAAATTACTGTCAAGACTGATTTTGATATAAACTAAAACTGCATCATTCGATTTTCGAACAAATAAATTCCCTCGCCAGGTAATGAACCTGCTGATTTTGAAGAAAAAAAAACATACTGTATTTTTAGATTTAAAATAAAAGAATGTAAATGACAATTTGTAAGTGCCTCCGTAGGCCTATACGAAATGAATCATTTTACTTTGACTCCATATTTGACCCTACCAGAATCCGAATCCGTATTTCTAACAAACCTCATTACCTACCTATTTGGGACATCATAGTTATGGTCTACCATATCCTTATAATTATTAAATTACCCAAAAAACGAGCGATTTGAGTAGGGAAGTAGAAATAAGTAATTATTATATATCGACAGCAAGTACCTAATTGTTGTATCTAAATGCATAATGTATTAGGAATATTGTAGTTTCCAATTATTTTTTTACGTATTATTTTTATGGAATTATACGTCATCTGATCATCCACTGTTAGTTAGCGAGTATACATGCAGGAAGAAAGGCATAAATCGAAAATTTGGAACAGAGTGAACTTAATGATGGCGCCGCCACATCTATTTCTGTATGTTGTGCAGTTCACAGTATCCGTCCGTCTCTGTACCACTCGTCTCCCTCTAACAACCTATTGTTGCTCTCTTTCTGTTCCCTATTCCTGTTTAATATGTACCACAGTGCTATCTATGTTGCGGGCGATGATAAGCGATCGTTCCCGAATCTTACTCGAAGTCCGTTCTGCCTCCCGTCCCATATTCAGTACCCAACGTGATCGCATAATGCTAAGTGAATTACTCATTACTTACGCGTTTGTTTGTTTACAATTTAAAACATTATTTTAGTAGAGACTGCAATTAGTTATTAAGCTTTGTATAAGTACTAAATGTTACAATGCCGTCACGTCGTTATCACGCTGGTAATGATATGCGACACACATTTTCATTCGTCGTCGGCTCGAGTTCATAGTGCATAGTTTCTTTTTTTCTTAAGTACACGATTGAGTGTTATTGTTTCGATAATGTTAGTGTGCATCATATTTTAAATACTGCAAAGTGTTTACATTACAAGTGTGTGTGATTTATATAAAATTAAAATGGCAACCTTACCAAGGATGCGCAGTGCTAAACAGGTGGCTAATAATATATCATCGCCTTTTAGGTGAGTTTAAAAATATTCCACCTTTTCATGTAGTTTTATTTCAAGGCAATTTCAGGAGACCAAATATGCCGTTTAGGTATTCGTAAACGATAGGAGGTTCACAATAAACATAAGTATATATTTATCCAAATACAATTCAACTACAGAGATGAGGTCATTTCTCTTGATATTACTACTTCGTAGCTTGAGTAGGTGCTATAATAAATAGTCTAAATCGTTGAGTACTCATACATTAACCTTTAGGTAAATATCAAACATCATACGTTATACTATTATAGCAACGTACATTATTTTTAGGAAAAATATACGGTAAATATTTAACGTAATCATGTATCGACTAAGCGAACGATCCTCAACGCCATGGTTCATTATAAATGTTTGTCTGTCTGAACGCGCATCACGCGGAAACTAGACAGATTTTAATGATATGCTCTAGAAGTCATGTTAATATTTTAAATCTCGGAAACTGAACAGTGCCGTAGGACAAAAAATTCCCCGTAAATGGAGTTACAGGCGCAGTTAGTTCATAACTGGATGATCTAACCAATTATACTATCATTATGGCACAGTCCATATCTTTTTAGGGCTAGACACACTGATCACCTACAAGCGCAACAACCATCTTGATCGTATTTAATATCAATCATCGGCTAGTAGTAGGTAGCACTTATTCTTGTTAAATATCTTGGCAGAGCAGTATTGTCGTCTATGAAGTTGTCAGGGGCAGTAGCTGGCCTCATAATGTGTGACCATATTTTGTATCATATTCCATTATTATAATTTTCGTCATCCATCTGTAAACATACAACTTACTATCGGTAAGAAAATATTAGTTTGAACGGTACAGGCAAAAGGTCGAATTGAGGCATGGCACTATAGCTATTGATATGCGAAATTGTCCTATAACTAGGTACCTATTAGGTACTATTACGCACGCAATAGAAGTATATGATACGTGCAAGTGTTTGCGTCAATTCGATAGCGACTTGAATTGTATGTCTACAAGTCGTCATTGGTTGTCTGTACATCCATCAATTAGAGTATCGCATCGGTATGTTTTAGTATGATACTTGCCGTCAGTGAAGTTCAGTCAGGTCGTATTTATGCTACGGACAGTAGTAAATTAAACGACTAGCAAGCAATATAATTATTTTATACTCTAAGCCGACTTGTTCTACCCTGAACCTGAATTAATCAATGAGCAGGACTTGTTCTTAGCTGGCTAAAATACAAATAGTACTAACTAAACCATGCCACACAACCAATAAGCAAACCGATCGCAATCTGTTGCGGGATAGTCGGTGATGTCACGTGTAGGCCTTAATTGTATGCCCAATATACCTTGATACCTCATAATGCTGAAACTCTCAATCGGGTTGAAACCTTTAAAGTGACGACTTATTTCGGGATCATTGTTTCAGTACTAGTCCGAGAAAACTCCAAGAAATGGCGTTACCACCAACTGAGGGCCATGGTGAGATCAAAATTATATTTCTTTTAAATCATTTTGTAAGTACTCTTATCTCGGTGCCCAGTACGAGTTTTGATAACATCAAATACCAATCATGTGATTAAATCTTTTCATATGTTTCATAGCATCGACCCTACCGGGAACGAGTAGCTTTACCTACTAAGAGTCCTGATGTAATTAGTTTCTTTCAAAACATAATTTCCCACAGACGTGACCAATGCTAGCGGCATTAGTATGAAACAATACGAGGAACAACTCAACGCGTTAAGAAAAGAAAATTTTCATTTAAAACTCAGGATATATTTTCTTGAGGAAAAATTGGGCAGTGGATCACCTCCAGCAGTACAAGTATGCGTTATCATATCTTTTGCCTATTATAAATAACTTATGCCAATGTTTTTAATGTGAACATGAAACTTCACTTTTTATAGGGTCTACTGGAACATAATGTTAGACTTCAAGTAGAAGTGGAGGAACTTAGGAGACAGTTGACTGATAAACAAGAGCTACTCGCTGCGGCTGCCGAGGCAATAGATGTGTTAGAGCAACAGGTAGAACACACTTTAATTATTTCAATGTAATGTAGTCTGTTTGACGACTCATCTATGCGAATTTCAATCAGTTTCGTTACATGGAAATTACTACATTGTATTATAGATATATATATATATATATTTTATTTTTAGGGTTCCATTTCGACTGACAGTGTTGAGATATCCATGAATAATAGCGCGGCCGTTAAACAAGAACTGCCACAAGATCAGGTACCTATTTATTACGAATAAGATTTCTCGATAATTATTTGAACAACATTTTGTCATATTTGGATACTTATAAAAACTCACGTCTATGTTACATTTTAGGCTACTGAAAAACGTGAAACAGTTGATGACACATGTGCTGAATCAGAATCGGCTGGGTATGTGTTGTTCAATATTTGTTTTATTTTATTTGAATGTTATGTAGACAGGTAATTACATTTATATAATGTTTTTCAGTGACTACCTAGCCGTAACAGTTAACAATGACGATTTGGTAAGAAAACTTAATATAATTAATGTTCAAAAGTAAATAGAATTATACTTATTCCAAATTTGCGAATTATATTTGCAGGATGAGCTAGTTAAACTACGCAGGGAAAATCGGAAGGCTTTACAAATGATAAAAGGTTGCATGAAGAAAATACAGCAGCAAGATAAAGAAATTAAAAAAATCAAATTGGTACAAATAATAATCATTAATGCTCTTAAATTAAATATGAATATTATAAATGATTTCAATAAAATAAATACTAAAAATGTTGCAGGACAAGGAATTAGTTTATGCACACGTCAGTGACTCACAGCTGGAAAAATACGAGGAAATATTGAAATGTAAGAACGAACATATCAAGGACTTGGAGGGCAAAGTTAGAGATTTGCAAACACATTTTGAGCAGATGCAAAACATTGACGCGACCGGGTATGACGTTTAATTCATTATTGTTATAAGTAACCTTATTTTTTATGTGCAGTTTGTAACTAAATATACATTTCAGGAATTTGCAGCAACTCCTCACACGCCGGTTACAAGGATTAGCCTACTTCTTAGATAAATTGTTGTCACATAAGTAAGTTGCCTTAGCTGCATCTAGCTATCTCATTCATACCTTAACATTATCTATTTTATGTTATAAAATATTTACAGATGTGTTCTTGGTGAGGATAAGAAAAGATTGGCTGAAAGTATTTTGGAGCAAAGTTTGGCATTGCCCGTGGGATTAGAGCTGGATGAATCCATGGCACCAGAAGAATTCACATTGGATGAAAGCAACTTCGACATATCTCAGTCGCTCAGGATTGAAGATTTAACCATGATGTTCGGTCATCACGTAGCATGTAGTGATGACAATAATAGATATTCGTCGATAAGAAAGGGCATTAAACATTTCCCACAAGCTGATGTCATCTCTGAGTCGGAATGCTGGTCGGAACCAGATAGAAACGTGTCGCTCGCTCGCGTTGGTCTGTGTGATACGGGAATCGCGGCACTTGAATCAAGCTCCGATATCAATAAATATCGATCGCGACGAGCGCGAGTATCGCAGGGTTCTCGTTCTGAAGACAATAAAGTTGCAACTGAAACTACATTGTTAGATGAATTGAACCAGGCAACCAAGAGAAGTGAGGCTTTGGAAGATGAAAACAACGATTTAAATAGTAAACTTGATTTTTCGAAGAAACAGCTTCACGAACTCATTGAAGAAAATCATGAATTGAAACAAAGTTACAATTCAGAGCGAAATAATTTAGCTGCAGCTAATAAAAACATAGATGAGTTAAGACACACAATATTAGCATTAGAGTCTCAGCTTAAAGATGCTGAACAGAAACTCGCTGAGAGTATGCAAATCACTGAAAAACAAAGGGTAGAAAGACATGAATTGGAAGCTACTTTTATGGAAACTGAGCGCTCCTTGAGACGAGCCGCAGATGAAGCAACCGTTCAAGCTTCTCAAGCAGCGTTGGAACGAGCTCGCGCCCAACACGACCGATTGCGCATCGAAAGAGAGCTTGAAGAGGCACGCGAAAACTTAGCCAAGTCACTCGAAGTCAATTCCCAATTAGAATTAGAAGTAGCCCGCAAAATGACCGTGGAAACTAACAACAAAGTGGCAGTAATACATGACGTTCTGCATTCTGAAGATGAACGACCCACGTCGCCGGACCAGGGTATTGATAGTGATCGATTATCGAGCTTAGAACAAAACGATGTTGTTGCATTATCACCCCGTAAGTATTCATATTTTACATGATCGTGCTTCATAGCATGTGTACGTATCCCGTATCCCGTAAAAAGCTTTTAAATCTTCAAAATCTTGTTAATTGTTTCAGGTTCACTATACGAAGAGAATATTACCCTGAAGCAAAAACTCGCAAGGACAAAAGCTACACTGGCAGAAACTCTTACGCAATTAAATGCTGCCAATTTGCGGAAAAGAAGTGTTCAACGTGCTATTTGTAGGGAAATTCATAAGACACAAGGAGTATTACGTAAAGCGCGCGATCAGTTTGAAAATCAAAGTACTAATAATTAATTTTAACTGAATCTGTAGATTTATATAAGGACGTACGGAACAAAACTTGACTCGGTTGAATTATTTACCCAGCTATTATTACCAAGGTATTAGCCATACCTAGGGAAATTAAATGTATAGGTACCAGCCGGGTGCGCATGATTGATGGGTAGATACATATATTTGCTGATGGTCGCTCTGTGGTTTGTAAGGAACCGCTTTTATGTGAGGAAGAATCTTTTATTATGTTTTATTCTGCCTACTTTCCTGTGATTGATTTTCTCTCGATTTATTTAAGCTGAAGACGTGAACTTTAATTGTATTCTTTATATAAAATCAACTTAAAGGTGTACTGTAATAGTTTGGTATTAAAATATGTTTACTAATATTATTAATTTAAATAAAATGTAACAAGCAAACTTCTTTTTTTTGTAATTTACTGTAGAGTCTCGCAGGAATCTATACTTTTGACGCCACTCCATAGCTGTGGCTGACTGACTTTTATGGATATTGTTTACGTGAACAGCAGCCCCAATTATATCTAATGAGGTATGTCGGTGATAAATATGACTTATTAAACTTACTTATTAGGCTTGTACAATTCTTGATTTGGTTATCGAGATACATACAAACAAAATGCACAAAATTTTCAGACTATATGTACGTGTCGAAGAGAACCACCTCCTATTTTTCGTCTTCCGTTTCCTATCATGAAGTTAAAAAAGGACTTGGAACAGTAAAGTTGTCATTTTTATTTCTTTGATATATAATGTGTAATATTAACTACTGTGAGCTTATAAACATGCACGAGTCAAGAAAATAAAATAAAACTTATAACTTGACTTTTCGAGTACTCCGAAGATCATTTTTTAGTAAAGTATCCACAGCTTTATTGATAGGTGTAGAGTATTCATTTAATCATAATCATGAATGTAATCCGGGGTACTTATATTATTTAAAATAACGAAGACATATTTTACTTGACACTGGCAAAAATGGCCCTATTTTGTAGCCGTAATCGGCTTAAAATAAGAAGTATAAAAAATGGCGCGAAATTCATTTCACTCACCAGTTTTATTTAGTCTACTTACATGTTACAGCAATAATTAGTATAATATAATTGTATTGATGATGCAATTCAGTATTCGAAATCCCGATATAAACAGCCTGGGTTATATAAAAGCTATCGCAAATATTAATGATAAGCACGACAGATCGGCACCTACGCATTTTCATTGGAAAGTCCTTAAGTGCAGGTAGGTACTAAACTATTACTAAACCTATTTTAATTTCTATAAAATAGGCTAGTTACTCAGCCTACATAAGGACTCATCTATAACCTTGTAAACTTTTCAGAATGATAATCTTTTCCAATTCTTCTATTCTGGCGTGTCCGGATAAAAATGATATAAAGCAAGTTCATATAATTTTTAACAAAGCCGGCAATGACTATGATAACTTGAATTCACTGTTCATGAAATTCGATCTTATGCAAGTAAGTTGCCTATATTTTAAATAGGTACCTGCATCTATATCATTTACCTAGTACTTATAGTGATTTAAAGCTTCCTTCGTTTCGAAGGATTAAACATTGTTTCAATTAGGTACTCACTAGTGTCAATAATGATAGCTCTCTATGATATGCGTGCATTTGTTTTTAAGGATGGCGCAATAAACCCAACTACGGCAGATATTTATCAAATGTGTTTTCAATACACATTGACAGCTAAAATTGCGCCCGTGTGGAATACGTTAGGCAATGTTTATCTAATCAATAATAGAGATTTTTTGACCAGCAAAGGACCACAGGAAGGGATCACTTACCACATCACCACTAATGGTAAGAGCTCACAATATTGGGGGATATCTATTGCTTATCATATCAATAAAGCATCCTGGATCACGTAGATAAATTTAGAAGTTGTGTGATTCCGGTTTATAACTATTTACATTGTGATAACATGATACTTGGGTACATTACCCTGGGAAAAGGATGGTTTATTTCGGGTAGGTACCTTTGTCAAAAAAAAAAACATGTGAGTATCTGGAAAAACTAGGCCTTACCTTCAAAACAATGAGTATTATATAATATATGCGTTATAATAAAAATGCACAGAATAATATAACGTTGTCAAATTGACCCTGTATACAATTAGCACACAGTGACAGTACTAAACTTTGTCTACCATTATTCATAAATTACAGATGAACTGTCGACGGTTCTTCAACTGAAAGCAGTTAAAATTAATTTGATGCAAACAGATGAAGTGTATTTGCCTGGAGAATGTATACGAGTTTTGCCAAGGCAGGTTACTTACTATTTTAAACCGTACATTGCAACGAGCTTGTACCATTCACGCTAGTGTAACATACCTTTAACCTGGGTCCTCCGAGAACCTTTTCATACCTACTAATAAACCCTATTCACAAATTTATAGTATGTGTATGGGCCATCTGCCAAATATGTTGAGGATAGGGTATAACCAAGGTATAACTGTTGGTACATTGTGAACGAGTCCCTAAGGGAGCGTTTCAGTATTACATAACGAATTTGGGGGGGAGGTCTTCTGAAACGTTACGATGCGTTACAGGGGTGGGAGGGGAGGGAGTTGAACAAAGCGTTACGCTAATTGACGCGTAGAGACTACGTTTTACTAGGGGGGGGTGGATCATAAATCTCCAAAAATTGCGTTACGTAATACTTGAACGCTCCCTAAGTGAAATATATTTTTGATGTGCACTTTATTTCAGTTTAAATAAAGCAATTGTTGATGAATATCATGAATCTCTGCCAACGTTAGCGAAATTTAGATCGTATAAAGATTTACGTCGCCACTGGAAAAATATCGTAAGTCAAGTAACCTCGAGCATAGATTAACTAGTTCTTCCTCGAGTAGGTATCAACCTACATAACATTTCTGTATTATACTTTCTTAACTTAATTCTAAGCCCCACCTACCGCCCCCTTCCTCTTCTCCACCTTCCCCAACATGCATAGAATGATCGTCAGTAGGTTCATACAGTAGACTTGGCTTTGCGCTAGTTACCAACTGAATTCTGTAGGTAAAAAGAGAGTAACGGAGCTACAAGAAAAAAATTGACAGTCAATTATTTTCTTATCACTCTGTTCCTCTGGGCCTTTGGACAGACGGTAGAAACATGTGCTTACCTATTTCTTGTTTGATCTCCCACAGCATGGCTATCGTTTGCCCGAGGAGGAATGTCCATATTACTCGATTCAGTTTTGGCGCGGTGACCCCCTGCTTTATCCGAAGATATGTGTGATCAGAAATTTCCCTATTGTAACCCCGGTGCCGAAATTTGTCGAGGTACGGTCGACTTATGTAAATAAAATAAAAATGAATTAAGTACATGACTTCATATATCGCCAAATGAACATGCCAAGTGTATGGTGCAAAACTGAGCCGGGTTTTTATTATGGGTACCGTGAAATGTAATGGAGGCGATCCCAGTAAGATCCAGACAGGAAATTATAAATACATTACTTTCGGTATTTGCCCACGCGGGTATCGAACCCATAAACACCTGGAACAGTGAATAAAGCAGCCAGGGCTAAAAACTACTAGACCAAGGTGTAGTCGAAATGTTAGGGGTTCCACTTATACTATTTTGGTAAAATAGGGGAGGGTCGTACCTATATCGAGCAGTGGACGACTTGTAGATACTTAAGTAATGGATGCATGCACCTAATTACTTACTATAATTTATTAATATTATTTTTATGCATAGTAGGTACTTACTTTAATTAGTTGTCGTTTGACTTTCTGTGTAGAAAATAATAATATCAAGATTTATTAATTGCATGAAAAATAAGTGGTCCCATTTTCTTGGGATGCAACTAATGCTACTAAGCTCGGAGTCCGAAAATGATTCAATTTTTAGAGTAAGTGCAATATTTTCTCCCTGAATACTAAATTTGTTTGCTACATTGTTCCGTTTAGTTTGGATATAAAAATATAATGCAATTTTTATGTTATAGGCAACAACAAATGACAAGTTTGCTGAAACGCAAGCTGTGAGTCTTTGCACGCCAACACAAAATCCACCGCCTATTAACTAGAGAATAAGGCGACCAATTAAAAGAAAATATTTATTTAATTCAGTAAACTCTCATTTCATTATAATATTGCTTAGATATTTACCCTTAATATTTCGCTATCTACTTATTTGAGTACATGTCAATAAATACATTAAAAACTACCCACCTATGATAATAATAGAAATACCAGCCCTTTTAATGTCCCCCTGTTCGCCTGCCATGAACGCGAGGGGAACCTACTTATACTTTATTTAAAATTTAATAAAAACAGTACCTATTAAAACTTATTTGCCTACATACATAATCAGTTCTATTATTCATTTAGGTAAGTAAATCGTCATAATATATTCAGTAAGGATATCCATCGAGCAATTAAAGTAATAGTCATTAAGTAGGTATACTTTGGTTAAAAAATATGCATTAACTATCAGTCCTTGGTGATGATGCAGAGGCATGGGGTCTTCTTGAGGGAGACAAAGAACTTTGTCCTGCGGTTTGATGAAAAAACCTGGCGACCGAAGGTGACAAATTTCTGTTCGTCTGATAAGGGGTCAATGTTGCCCCACTCTGTAAAAAATGGTAAATTAACAATGACGCATGTTTAACAGGCTAGGAGAAGTATTAATTTGATTAAATTTTCCTACCGTCCTATTCTGCCTTGACATTCTTGGCGAAACGGTCGACATTTCGTGGTAACATTGAACCGTCGATGTATTTAACAAATGTGTAAGTTTGTATCCCCTCGCCAAATCTTCTAGAGTTTTACCTAAAATAATGCAATATCGACTGTTAAGTATACCTACTACCTAATCAGTACCTACAAGTAACTATTTCTATTGGCATAACCATCCGAGTGAATTCAAATGTCGAACCAATAACAAACTGCGAACCTGTTAAGGTTGTCGGAATATTAGTATTGCATCGGCCAGTTCCAAAAATTTTCTTCAACGCTAGAACATTCCGAAAAACAATAGCTACAGCCGCACCGTCTGCTAACTGAGACGAATCACAGCATGATAGTAAAGACATCCATCGGTCAGTATCCCAATGATGGCCAGAAAATACTGCCAGTTGGAGTGTTGATGCACCTGTAACGTTAGATATAAGCACATTTATCTACCTTCCGTTACCTACCAACTAGTAAGTATATTCTTACTTAGGCATGTAAGCACCTACTTAAACTAAGTATGAGATGAAGAAAAATCTTACCTGAATCATCTAATGAATGCGGATTTGCCCCAAACTGAAGTAGCGTTTCAACTATAGTAGAACAACCATAACGTGCAGCTAGCCTAATTGGCCAACCTCCTTCAAAGTTAGGATCCAAACCTGCGTGCAAAAGATCGATAAATTCTTTCTCATTTTTATCAGTAATAAGACTTTTAATATTGTACGTATTGCTTCCCATGGCACCGGTCTCCTTTTTTCATATTGAGGTCATTGGAATATTTATACCTACCCTTCAGTTTTATAAAAAAAATACTTATGGCTTTTGCTCCTCGCATTTAGCTAGTATTTTTTAATTAGTTACAATCGTAGCTTCTGTTTTCCCTAATGACCTTATTCCATTGAGACTCTTGTCACTTTTGAATAGAAGGTGCGCTCGGAGCGTAGATTCTGAACGCAACCTAGTATTTTTGTTGTTGGTTCCACAACAGCCAGCAGTTGTCAAAAACGTCAATAATAAAAACATATACTCGTGTCTCGTAGTATATGAGTTCTGTGAGTGAACGCTGCTTACCTATGATTGTGCCTTTGATACAATTATAATTTGTGTAAAATATTTTAAAAGAAACAAATGATCCATACTAACCATACGTATCTAATGTAATAGTTTTGATGATATTGAAAACTAATCAAATGGGGAGGCAAGTATGAATTCATACTATATTTATTCGTAATTATAGCACAATAAAAAGTACGTTCTGTAAACTAAACCTGAACTATGACGAAACTGATTATTTTCATCACTAGGCACAAAGAGTGGAGGAAAATAGCCAAAAAAGAAAGAAGAAGGAAAATTCGAATACAGAGAGCAAGTGAAACAGGTAACATACTTTTATTTGTTCATCAAATCTCAAATATAATAAATATGAACCTAAATATGTTTATATTTATTAAAATTAGGAATGCGGGCTGCTAAATAACCGTGGGTGCTCATGCTCATTTATTGATAAAATGAATTCATTCATTTAGTGTGAGAAACACACACCAACTAATAAATATCCTTCTATAATCCACATAAAAATCCAGGATGTAGATATGAGCATCAAGAATCTAGATATATGCAATGAAAATATAAGTTTGTGAGACATATAGATAGTTCATGCTCATAAGCAAAATACAACCTACAAAGTCTTGCCATGCCATGGGTAAAGTAGTAGTTTTGAATGTCTGTACTGCTGGAGACCCCGCTGACCCACAGTCAGCTCCCATAATTATTATAACCATAAGTATGTAAAGTCAATAATAGGTATAATCTACTAAATGTATGTCTAATGCTTTTCAGATAAAATGTTATTTACTGAACACTGTTTACAAGAAGAAGAATTAATGTATAGATTAGAACTTGATCAGATTAAAAAAAATAATGATGAAGCAAATGAAAAATGGGTTCAAGCAGAGAAAATAGCAGCGGAACAATGGCAAAGATTTCAAGAAGAAAAGGAAAGAATAAAGCAAAGAAAATTTGAAGAAGAGGCTAAATTAAAACTGGTTAAATAATTTTATTTTGGGTTACATGTCTCTATTTTTTACATAACTAAACAATCATTGTGTTCTGTGTGATTTTAGGAGTGGGAATTGGAACAGAAAAAGATAGAAATAGAACAAGCAAAACTGAAAGCAATTGAAGAAGAATATAAAAGAAAACAACAGATATTTGTAGAAAAATTAGACATGTTTCTTACGGGAGACACAGTTGAGCCACCTGTGGAGTTGCTAGTTGGCCGGCAAACAAGACCTGATGCCCAATGTTGTCCATTTTTCTCTAAGACTGCATGCTGTAGATTTGGAGACCAATGTTCCAGGAATCATCAATACCCAGGCATTAGCAAAGTAATTGGTTGTTATGTATTTTCTTTACTTTGAACTTCACAGAAATTTAGCTTTATGGTTTTTTGCTTATCAACCAATTAGTTGAAAAAATAACAGATTTGCAACAATAGTATTGTAATTCTGTTTGCAAACCTGTTTTAATTGTCTCGCGTATTTGTATCGATTAATTAGTGGATATAAATACACGAAATTATTGAAACAGAGTAACATGACAGTCCTGCAGACCAATATTAGAACAATTAAACTTTATAATTAAATTTAATTTTAGGTCTTATTGGCTACAAACTTTTATATACATTTTGGTCTTAACAATTCGAGCCTTAATGAGTATGATACGGATATTATGCTGGAGTATGAAGATAATGAAACATATAAAGAGTTCAAAGATTTTTTCCATGATGTTCTGCCTGAATTTGAAAAATTTGGTAAAATTGCACAATTCAAGGTAAGTGTTGGTTGAAGCGAGTTTTGAAATCACTACTTATCATAATATTATGATACACGACAGTTCCAAAAGACGCTGAACAGTTTCAGCTACTTGTATCCTTTGAAAAATTTACAAGATTTTTTTTCATGAAACAGACTAGCTGTTATAGTAGATGTTAGATGATGAAGTTACTGATAAGTCTATGATTCAAATATAGATTTAATTCGTTACTATCCTTAATACTATAAGTCAATCTTTCACAAGCTAATAGCTCAGCACCATGTCAATCCACATTATTATGAAAAAATAAAATCAAAATATTAGCATATAAAATCATTGGCTTATGATTATTAAATATAATAATTGTGATATAGTTTACTCAATTGAACTACAGATATTATGAAAGCTGTGGTTGTTGATGGTTGCAAAAAAAAAACTTATTACTACCCCATAAGGTTTGTATACATATGTTCATTAGAATTACTTTATTTCACAAAATATATTAATGAAGTAAATGAATAATTTCCTTCTAGGTGTGTAATAACTATGAGAAACATCTGCGCGGCAACACATACATTGAATATGAGGAGCTGCGTTGTGCTGTAGCAGCATATAGGTCCTTACATACACGTTGGTATGGAGGTAGACAGCTCTCTTTACAATTCTGTCTCATAAGTTCTTGGAAAAATGCTATATGTGGTGGGTGTTACATTTATATCAGGTTTATAACTTCGCAAACACTAGCAATAATAATAATATGTTAATAAACTAGTAAAACTTAAAAAACAAACAAAATGGCTCAGTAACTTAGGTAATCAGTAAAGGGCGTAATTCGGCGCAAAAATTCCACAAATTTACTGAACTCTATATATACGTCGCAATATTCGCCGCGTTAGGTTCGCTCAGGTGTGTGTTGGCGCTTATATGTATTTAAATGACCTAGTAATTTATTCAAATATGGTATTTTCAGGACTTCACTTGAGGAGGCGTTGTCCAAAGGGCCGTGCATGCAATTTCTTACACGTTTTTCGCAATCCAAAGAATTTATTTAATGGATTTATTAATGACAGTTATCGGGATACTGAAAGAAGGGAAAGGTTAGTTTTTTTGCTTGATATACACTATTTCATTTCATTCGAATATCCGAACTAAGCAATATCTCTGGCTGTGATACAATGGATTTTGCCCAATGCTAGTAACACACTCACTTTCGTTTCAACACAATTGTGTTAAAATAATAAGCTGAGGTTAAAACCCTCAAAACTAGCCGCTTCGGCTCAGTGGTTCGTCGTTGAGTTCATCCAAGCTGTGATGTACCTAATAAGTATATGAGAATACTATTGAAAGAAAACATAATATGACCCTCATCCATACCACATGTTTCAGAACTCGATATTCTTCATCTAGGTCTTGGAGATGGTCTGAATCACCTGAAACTGACGTTTGGCAAAGAAAAAAGTCACAAAACTCCGATAATAGTGATACAAGTCGCCGCAAGAAGAAAAATTATAAGCATGATCGTGACAGACGATATAGACACCGTTCTCCGAGAAAGAGTTCAGATCGACGTTCAAAGTAAAGTTACGAATGAGCTGCGTTGTTCATTCTTGTAGTAAATTGCCTACCCCCTTCAATAAGAAATTAAATAACCTTCTGTAAGATCAGATCAGCCACCCACCCTTTTGAGTATGAAACCAAGTAGACGCATCTACTCTGTCTTTATGGCTCCGTCGTTTTCGGTTGGGTGATTTATGCCAGCGCGAATAGAGACGATAAATCGAGAAACAACAACTCAGAAGGAGGGATGTTTTTTTATCTGACGATATTACTATACTTTGATGTTTTACATTCATAATCATTTGATATATAGCTACTAAGTCATAGCTATATTGGTTGTTTGGCAATAAATTATTCATCCAAGAATAAAATTCTTCTGAGTATTCATTATTCTACCGCCATCTATTTGAAATTTTAAGGAAACCAGTCCGGCAAATGCTGGAGCAAATATAATGTCATTTTGTTCTGTGGTCATGGTATAATAATGATAATTGTTTTATTTCATCGCATTTCATTTCGTAAGGAAAAAAGCAGAGGGCGACTCGGCTTTTTTCCTTACGAAATGAAATGCGAAGAAATGCTAGAAGAAGCGATACAACACCATAAAGTTAGTAAAAGTAGCGGTTTTTACAAACCTCATGGTTATTTATCGCTTTAGGTATTTTTTTAAGCAAACTTAATACATGGAGACATCCAATGCAGAATTTTAATATCGCAAAACATTAAATTACTTCGTAAAGATGACCAAATTTTTCGTAAAAAAATAAAAACCATTGACATTTTGAATTTCGCGCCCTGACCCTGAGCTTCCACCTTAATCTTTGGTATTTTTAACTTCGATTAGGCGCAGGTGGTGCCTGGACTTAATCTCCTTTTTGTTTGTTTATTTGTCTTTGCCCTGTTTTGTCTTTGTGGTAGACCTATTACTGAGCTTAGTGCTAGCTAACTGCTACATTTACGTTAGGCATTTGCTCCATAATAACAATGGTTCTGAGATCATTATTATCGTCGGTGTTCTTATTACGTTCTGGAAATTTGTCGAAAAATGCCCTCAGAGTTACTTTGCTAGCTCCCTGCATTAGTTCCAAACAAATATTGTGCAATCTTACTACGGACCTGTCATCTGGGAGTAAATCTACTTCAAAAAAAACAGGTATTATGAATGTGATATACCTATATTGAACATTTATTGGCTGATTTCATTATTTGTTGAATACATTTTTTTTTAGGTTTTGATATATCTAAAGCTAAGATAATTTTATCCCTTAATTTTCAATCTTCTGATGATGCTATACCATTCTATAAATTACCAATAAAGACTTTGATTCACATACACAAGACAACAAAGAATGATGAATGCAATAAATTTTGTAAAAACAGACTGTACTATATTGCTTCACTCATAAAGGTTTGTACAATATATTATTATATTTCAATATGAATTACTGATCGTGTTTGGCTATTGTAGACACACAGTTTAATGTTATTTACTCCACAGGTTCCTCCATCAACACTGAGCGAAAAACTTGCTAAGAGAACTTTTATTTATAGCTTGTCATTTGACTGGATAGAGAAATCATTAAATGTATTACTAGGTAAGACTTATAATTGCGTCATTGGTCTAGTAGTTGTTAGTGCACCTTGCCAATCATGAGTTACTGGGTTTGATACCCTGCTGTTGTCATTTTTAAAAGAAACATTACATTTTCCCAATTGTATTGTATTGTCAAGGATTTTTATCCAATTCCTGTGTGTGTCATAATATTTGTACATATATTAAATATTGATTTCAGAAATGGGTGTTTCTGGTGATCGCATACTGAGGGATTTGTGGGTACTCAAGTACCATCACAAAACCATCCGGGAGAGACTAGAAAATGTTAAAAGCAGGGGTGTTGATAACCTTTATCCATGGATGGTAAGATGCTCAGAAGAAATATTGAACAGGTGAGTCTGAGAATGTTATACTTTTTAGTTGTATGAGTGCAATAATGGGTTTGTTAGCTACATAATAAGCATAATCATTTTTTGAATTTATGTTATTAAGTGATATCTATTTTAGGTGATATATGCATTTTAGGTCTATAAGCATATCTCAAGAAACCAAGAACATTCTGGGTGAAAGTAAATCAACACAGACCTACCTTGCAAATCGTTTAGACACTTCCCTTGAGGTGGTTGAAGAAATGTGTTTAAAAATGCCTGCACTCAGGACCATAAGAGTAACCAAGGTATTACTTTTATCACAATTCAATTATTAAAAATACAGATAAAAACTGGTGCTCTTGTGATTAATAAAAATTGACAAATTATTTTCAGGTCAAGAACTTTCTAGATTTTCTTATAAGAGAAGGTTTCGATGTGGAAGACATAGTAACTAAACCTAGAGTTTTATCTGCATCTCAGAAAACAGTAAAACAAAGACTGGAAAAATTGAGAGAATTGGGTTTAAATGAAATAAATCTAAATATATTGTGTAGGAGTAGAAAAGACTTCAAACGATTTTGTGAGTCACTTGAAACCGCTTCAAATGAATGTAAGTGCTTGTGACAATGCTACTAATACTATCCATCTATCATGGATGTTTCATTATTGTAGACTAATTTTATGGTAAATATTACATTATACTTGGTTTTTTTTTGCTCTTACACATAGAAACCAGAAAAAATATCCTTTTGAGAGAGCCAATTTGTGGGAGTGTTTGCTTATCAATCCTCACCTGTAAAGCCTACAAGAACGAGAATCTTTTTATCCGAAGGCCTTCCATCAGGTTGTGTGGTAACATATTGTATGAACCTATTATGGTACTTAGTATGTACTATTTAGATTCTTGCGGCGGTGCTGTGTATTGTTTATTACACTCAATAGAAGGCGGATCTGAGTGAAAAATGGTGGAATGATATTCTAGCCACAATAAATTTGGTTATAAGTTGAAATTTCACGCCGCTGCCGCCGCTATTATATTTACAAACATTTTGAAAAATGCTAAGAATGTACCTACATGATTCTGTTCGACGTCGAAAGTGTAGATAGGAATCTATCTTTAATTCATAGCTGCTTAACAGATCATTGGATAAATCCAATTGTATTGATTGGACAGCCCTTGTAGTGATTCTGTAAAATCCCGAGAATGTCTTATACGAAATCTGTGTAAAGGCTGTTTCCAGGGGCGTAGTTTTTGCACATGTCGGTATACGGTCGCCGTTATGCCTCCTATACGTTCCGTTGAATATCAAGTACAGAGTTGCCGTACCCGTACCCATGTGAACGGTTTCTTACTACACAATATACGTTACAGATCCGTTGTTGCTCAACACAGCTAATTTTGGGAATCGGCGGCGGCGTTATCTAGATCTGAACTTCTCACTTTCGAACTTTTATCAAATTTCCAGGAAGTCTGCATACAGACTTATTACCGATACTTACATACAGTTACTGCTGTCTGCCTCCCGAGCCCAAGCCATACTTACCTAAAAGCTACCACTGCCGACGGATTTTTTCGGGCAAGAAAGACGAAGAACAGATGGATGGGTTCCTGATCAAGTTTTAAGTAATATTTAATAACATGTCTGTGTATTTTTTTCAGGTGGCAAGGCATCAGACCATTGACTTCGTAAAGAATTAGACATTATATCTTTGCAAAGATGGCATATTTATAAATGGCTTTTATTAACATGTTAGTTAACAAAATAAACGAATGAAAATATGAATATGGATTTTTTCGTTTCGTATCCCGATACGTACCTATCAACTAAAACTTGGCTACCAGTACCACATTATGACTTTCCTTTCGATGTCAACCAGCATATTTATGAACCTACATTAATATTTTTGATAAGCATCAACATACAAGGATAAGGATATTTTTAGCACTGTGATCTACTGTTAAAAGCGAGTAGTAGACGTGCATATCTTTTGATACAAATAGACACAATGGCGCAGTGATGTCGTCTTTGGTTACGAATATTATAACATGCGATTCCGGTTGCAACAATATTTAAAAAAAAAATGCAATAGTATAACCCCCTAATTTATAAACTTATAACTTTATCAAACGTCATGTAGTCCTGCGTTAAAGTTTTGTTTTGCGGAGTAATATGGTGTACGATAATGTTTATGTAGTGTCTTTAAATTTGGGGGTGTCTGCTAAGTTTAGTTATCTAAAACCAGAAACTACCGATCCGTCGTAAATGGGGTTTGGGTTGATTTGATAGCCGGCTTGTGATGAAGCAAAAAAAAAAAACAGATTCTTGTAAGTTATGATAGATAATATGTAATTGTGAGTTAAATTAATTGATAAGGTTTCACCAAATTTTATTTTTCATATAATACATATTATAATATATTATGGAATTGATAACCCATTAGTGGATCAATCCTATTTCTAGACTGCACAATAGCATACAGTCAAGTTTGAGTGAATCTGAGTAGTTGGAGAGGACATGCCTTGATTCATGACACAGGTCTCGCTCAAGCTGTGCCTATAAGAAACCAACACACAATACATAGCTAAGTATGGGAATTATAACCAATACATTATTTAAAACCATCTAAAAAATGATACAATAAAATTAGACCTATGACGTATCACGGGCAGGTTTTTACTCAAACTTTAATTCTAATCCCATAAAATTACATTTTCCAATGAATATTCTTATAAAAGCTCTACTAGCAATTTTAATGATGAGAAATTACTAAAACCACCTCCAATAAATGACATTTAAATCATGGAATGATATCTACCATGGTTTTTCAATGTTAAATGAACATATCCTAGTCACTGCAATAAATTTAATGATAAAGGCATATGAAATACATAGGTAGTTACTTTGAAAATGTCAATACACTGCATGCATAGTCAAATAATTATTACTCTAGCATTCTGTGAACTAGGTTTAACAATATGGTGTACCTACCTACTTAAATTTACATATTAATACCTATAAAATTATAGTGTGAGGTTTGAGTAAAAATCCATGTTTGTGGACAATTGAACTATTGGTGTGCACATTGCACCCCAGGCCCTGTATGCATGTGCTCCTCATCATCACTGGCATAAGCTTCCTCTCTACCCCTGCCACGCTCACTGGCTGTGTAGTCCATCAGATTCACTTCTTCCACATCCTCTCCAGTTGGCATCACAAATGCTGGGCGTGGGGGGAGTACACTCTCAATTTGCTTTAGCTGCTCCTCAGTAGCAAAGTTGTTTTCAGGGAATACTACATCAAACTTAATGTAAAGATTGCCTTTCTCAAATGGGTTCTTAAACTGTGGCATGCCTTCACCCTGTATTCCTTTGAGGTCTCCGGGTTTTATCAGTTCTCCTGGTGAGTGTCTTACAAGTAAATCTCTGCCATCTAAATGCTTGATAACAAACTCAAAACCACACAAGGCCTCAGTTAGTGTGATTTCATGTTTCATCAAAAGGTCATCACCAGTTCTCTGGAAAACATCATGAGCCTTCTGCTGCAGCACAATAATAACATCTCCAGGCTGAGTGTCGGGCTGTTGATCACCTTCTCCTCTAAAGAAAATCTTCTGGTTCTCACGCATTCCCTTTTCAACATGAACTTCTAGAATTTTTGTCTCATTTAAGACTTTCTTACCTTTGCACTTGGGGCACTTATCTTTTTCATTAATAGTTTCACCCTGACCATGACATGTTGGACAGCGAGACTGAAATTGGCGTGTCATGTGAGGTGCAATTTGCTGGTAAGAGACTTTGATTCCTTGGCCATGGCAGTCCTTACAAGTCGCAACTGCTCCCGGCTTACCACCTATTCCTTTACATGGGCCACAAATTACATTTTTACTTAGCTGTAATTTGGTAGTTTTACCCATGTACATGTCCTCTAAAGAAACTTTAAGAGGGTGCATGGTATCTTCCCCACGAGCGGGCCCTCGGCCTCTGCTGCCCCCACCCATACCGAATATATCACCGAAAAAATGCCCAAACAGATCATCAGGAGGAAATCCTCCTCCTTGGCCACCCTCTTGTAGCCCCTTCAAGCCGTATTTGTCATAGACTTGCCTCTTTTTTGGATCAGATAATACTTCATAGGCGTAACTAATTTCCTTGAATTTATCACCTGCGGCAGGATTTTTGTCAGGATGAAATTCTTTTGCCAGTTTATGATAGCTCTGCAATTATAACATTTTATATTTTACTCCAAAAATTACGATGAAATTAGACAATGAACAGAATTAATGCAAAGATTAGGTGACATTGCATGTGCGATTAAAACATAGCGTGGAGCGTTCAATTGTACTTACCCTTTTTATTTCAGAATCACTGGCACTTCTAGAAACACCTAAAACCTCGTATAATTTAACATCAGCCATTTTCCTCAAGGTATATAGGAAAAAGAATGAGGAGCTATGCAATGATTAAATGTGCACTATAGGAAAGGTTTTTTTTCTTTGTAGCACAAAGGTCGATGCTACGACGATCAATCAGCCTTACATACTATTTAGTCGATGGTTTAAGTATATCATAATCGACTAATACGCACAATTTGAAGGAGCAAAGACATTCTATGGGTAGGGTTTCCTTCCTATATTCCCGTGCGATATTCAAACAAAATGTATGCAATGCATGCATATCATCAGAGCTTGTGGACGACTACCTTGGTCGAAGAGGAGCCACATTTTGGCGGAAATTGAACAGTAAAGTTATCAATTTTGTTCGAATTTCTACAAAAGTTGTTTCTTTGATTTATAATGTGTAATATTAGTGGGATCATAACCATTTTGTGTTTATAAACATGCTCGAGTCAAGGAAAATAAAATAAAACAGTATAGCTTGACTTTTAGATTTCTGCCAAGATGTCCGTTAAGTTTCAGTAAAGTATCCACAGCTTTACTGATAGGACTAGGGGATTAATTTCATCATTATTATAATCATCAGAGGTATATTATTTAAAATAACAAAATAAATAATTCACTTGATATTGGCAAATATGGCACTATTTTGTAGCCAATATTTTAAACGACTACTTGTAGTGTGCGTAGTCATTTACAAGTGTATTGTGGTCTAGTTATTGGTGTTATTCAGGAAGAATTTCAAGTACGGCTTGCGGCTGCCAACTGGGCTCGGAACCCGATAAGCCTTAACCTGGGTTTTGATTGGGTTTTTGAACGACTTACCTGCCGTTAGATTTGATTTGTAGAAACCCATTGGTTTATGCCTAGTTACTGAGCTTACGTGCCGCTCTGACGTTATACACCTACCCTACCGAACACTCGACCAAGGGCACTGTCTCGCCATTTTACTCATTACTTGTAATCAAGACATTAGTTTGACAAGTACCTTTCCTTTATTTATTTTCATAATAATACGACTTCAGCAAAATCTAGACCATTCCATTATAAAATTAATGCTCAATGCATATGCTTGAGTAGGTAATTACATTTTTCTAATACTACTACGTATAAAAGTAGGTAGGTACCTACCTGCTTTCTTAGCTACAATCACAAGGCCTACAACATTCGCTAACGTTGATACTCACTTGACTAGGTAGGTACTAAGTAATACATGTACAAGTGGCTGGGAACATGTACCCAAGAGCATGTTTGTTTGCCAAAATTTAGCTGTCAGAACCCTGTCTACTTATACCAAAGACATACGTATACTATATCTCACGTGAGCTAAGTTAGAAATAATTGGACAGATTTTTATTAAAACTTGGCTAATGCAAGGTAAGTGTGTCTGGCGATCTTAAAGATTTATGTGAGTTTTGAGCGGCTATTATTGGTTAATTTCGTGTGATGGTAGCTCTCAAAGAATTTATGAATTAATACCGTAGCTGTCTCTCGTATATCTTTGGTACCGTACATATAAACTTCGAACTGTCGTTCGTCGTTCTTCAACTTCCAGTGTCGAAAATAACAAGTATGTACCTACGTATGTGGCACACATGGCTGACGCCTGTAGTCCAGCAGTGACCACTAGGCACTATCTGAGTGTGTGATTATAGATAATGGTCACAATGTGGTTGACACATATCATACAAACATATCCAGCGATGTACCTATACTGATATTTATAAATAAAACCCTGAAAATAGTAGTTACTTTAACAAAACGAATGTTTGTCAATAGGTACTGTGAAAACGTCAACCCTCGCACGCGGTTCCTAAAACTCACCCCTCGCACGCGGCTCGTAGGGGGCTCAAGCGAGGCCGCGATGCTATTGGCCATTCATTCAAACACTAAATACTAACATAAAAAATAAATATTAATTTATTATATTTATGCCAATACTACACATTGAAATAAAACAAATTTTATCACGTTTATAGATACGTACAACTTACTATACGTTTAACGTCGGGAACGTAAACAACACATAACGCGATAAAATTCAGAAATATTATTCTATATATATTCAGAAAGTGAAATTAGTTTTATTTCAATGAATAATAAAGTTCAGTTCACAGTCAAAATTACCTATCCGGCGGCATGTGCATGTGCAAGGCAGTGCTATCTTTATCATTGTCTTTACCAACGTTGAACCTTCGTTAATCAACACTGACACACGCGCTTCTCACGCACACCCGAAATCTACCAGTATGGTATTGTGTTTACTTACTTCGAAAGTCATAAGAAAGTATTCGCTTTATGAGATAATCAAACAATTTGTCTTGACACTTGCATAACATTGCTTATATAACATCTGAAATTAATTGCGAACCCTATCTATGCGTAATTGCTCCATAGTTCATACGTGGTTCATACACACGTACTGTTGCGACGATACATTTAACATCCAAGAAGGGTATCCTTAATGTCGAATAATCATCAATTCAACCGTAATGATCTACTTTCATTCAATACCGATAAGGCCTACAGCAGTATGTCCCATTTTTACATTATTACATCACGGTGTGATCGTTTTGATCGTGATAAAATTCAAAACAATCAAAATAAATAAAATCATCATAGTACTTACCTACAAAAAAAAAGCTAATTAAGCACGGTAGGTGGTATCACTAGAATGGTTATATTAAAATCGGTTCACAAATACCAGAGCGGTGTACGGAATGATTCGGATATCTGGTAAAATATAATAAAAAAATACAAATACAGTCCAAAGAGGAGGCGTATATCTTAGATAAAGCCAATAATTGAGAACCTCCTGTACTTTTAAAATCCCTTTAAATTCATAAGAAAGTCCTTACTCCTTCCCCAGAATGAATCTATTTTGGATTATTTTATAACGAGTAAACGACTTGTTATAATCAATATCTTAAATTATTGTCGTAATAAAGTTCTAAAATTATAAAAGTTGCATAATTCCAACTTTCAATGTGTCAAAGGTGAGAGTGTATAAGAGTAATAACTAAAGCATTCGTTATGTCTCTGAGGAGTATATCGTGGTTGACCATTAGTTGGCTAGGTGACACCAGGGCTGTATGGGATTACGGCTTATCAATGTATACAATTGCTCGAATTACAGACTGTAATTATTAAAATTCATTTAACCTAACCTAACCTTTAATTTAACGGCTCGCAGCCAGTAACAACCATCGGTGCTAGGTTACGAAGATCACATAAAAAAAAAATTGAAATAAAAAAATATTATCACGTAGGTACCGATCGGACAGTGCGGTTGTGCACTGGTGCATAGAGCTATTTAAAACGTGCGTTGTTTTTATGATTCGCTGTTTCTTTAAAAAAAATCGTTGAACCATTTATTTTAATGAAGAATAAGTAATTTGATCGGGCTCTGTATGACTAAGGTACTCGTAAACTATTTTTGTAACTACTATCGTGATTGTCGCATGTAAACGGATGGTCTAGTAAAAGGAGGCTTGCAGGTTTTGCAAGGGGCAGGGGCCACGACTAACCTCACGACTCGGTCATGTGGCGCGGAGTGCTAGACTGAGCACGGTTACGCAAGGCACGGCGACCGCGCGGCGTTCATCTTCTCCAAGCCTTTCGATAATAACCTCGTGGGTAAATCTAAGCCGAGGATATCGCTGGAGATTCTTCGAGAATATTGCAAGACTACATTTGTACATTACGTTCAACCTCCACAAGTCATTTGGACGCGAGATAGCAGTCGATTTAACCTCAAGGCTCATTTTTGCCGTATATAGGTTTACGATCTCCATTGTCGATTGTTGTGGGCTGTGGGCACTTGTAGGCCGACTATGCATCTAATTGTATGCAATACTTAGGCACAGCACAGTATTAACACTGCTCTTACAGGGCTGTACTGTCATAGCGAACAATAGAATGGATAGGGAATTACTTTAATATATTCACTATGCATTCATTAGTAATCTGTGGTTTCTTCAATAAATGTTACCTAGGCAACAAAACTTAATGATAGTGATTTATATATTCTAATGTTGCCATAAGCAATTGGTGTGTGGAAATGATTGTCTTAAAACATCGTTTAATTTCCTTATTACTTGAGTAAGAGTTTGAATAACAAAAACTTTCTCCCAACATTGAAATGCTTATATAATATGTGATAAATAAAATAGAATTCCGTTGTCTACACAAACGTTGTAACGTAACGTTTGTAATCTTGAACTTCATGCATACCTAATGCCCTGCAATAACTCGGTTGATCATTTGATACGCGATACGTAGTATCTGCTATTACCTACCTAATATAAGTAAAAAAAATACCTGTTAATAAAACCGCTAAGCTCAGTTTTATTTGACTTTCACTGCTGTACCACATATTATATAGTACTTACTTACATCAAAACATGGACGACCTCGCATCCGATGTTGCATTTATATGCTTACCTATTGCACAAATGAAATGACTTGGTATCGCATATGAATAAATCACGTGTTTGCGTTAAAATATAATGCAGGTACTTAAACGTCTATTTCAAAATACAAATCACGTATAAGTCAGTGTATCTACAAAGTGATGGGCTATAAAATGCCTATATTTATGTAAATAACAGCCTCTACGAACAGCCCTACACGCCGCTGGATCTGTTGGGCCACGTTTTGTATATTGGCATGCAAATTGGTAGGGATTATACAAATCGGCACTAGAGATTACCCAATATGTGGGACCGATTTGTATTATGCGGAAAAGGGTCAAACTTAAATGCTGCTGTCAATTACATATGCTGCGTTTAGGAATAAATGTGAAGGATTAAAACTGCGCTGGGCAGGTTCTGATTACAATCTCTTACTAGTAACGCGTACTAAATACATCGGTGGTTGGTTGGTTGGTTTTCAGGTTTTTCACGTTTTTTTTCATGAAATATTATTGTATGTACGCATATATTAAGTTGAATCTTCTTTGAAATAGGTACCTAATTAAGTCAGAATCTACTTACTGTGCACCTACAATTCTACACGGAGTAACATTAACTAATAATGATGTATGTAATTAGGCTAATTACTCATCTACATGTAATAATAATGTTGCGAATATTCGTTATAAGTAGGGTAAGTGTACCAGTGAATGAACACCCCCCAGTGAATGGACAAAACCCACTTTTTTCCAAATACTAAGAAATCTGAACATATCTATAATACAGATTATTTTTTTTTGTATTGACAATAATTTATTCAATATTGTGGTAGCAGTTGTTTCTTGTATCGATGATTCATTTCAAAATGACGAGCATTTGAAGTTTTCCGTTTCGTTGTAGTCCAGATTTGTATGGGCCGGAATTAAGGACACAGGTAAGTCAAAATATTTTTGAAATTATTTTGTATCAATTTAGGTAGTTATTGCGATTAGTACTATAGTTATTTGACTGAAGATAGGTTAAATTGTTACTTTTAACCCGTTTCTATGCCAATTTTATCGTGAATTTAGTAAAATATTAGGGGTCCCAGTATTGGTACAAGAAATCGGAAAAAATCCAGTGAATGAAAGAGTGTTTATTTACTGGAACATGACAGATTTCATGTTTTTGTTAAATAATGTAACTTATTATTACGTTAATAAAGTTTTTCCACTGATATATTGTTTTAAAATAGATTTCCGATCTTTTGGCCAATATTGGAACAGGCTTGTTCATTTATTGGTTTTAAAAACCTAGTTAATGAACTAGGCTTTTTATGTCCACTGACACTAGTCCCACAACTAAGTTTCCTCTAGTTCAGGATCTACAGTGGCCCCCTATGATGACACTGAGACTAGTCCCACTACTAAGTTTCTTGTAGGACAGGATCTACAGTGGCCTCCTATGGTGACACTGAGACTAGTCCCACAACTAAGTTTCCTGTAGGACAGGATCTACAGCGGCCTCCTATGATGACACTGAGACTAGTCCCACAACTAAGTTTCCTGTAGAACAGGATCTACAGTGGCCTCCTAGGATGTCACTGGAACTAGTCCCACAACAAGGTTTCCTGTAGGACAGGATCTACAGCGTCCTCCTATGATGACACTAACACTAACGGTACATAGAACATATTCTATAAAAAACAATAGGAGAAGAAAAAAAAGAAGAAGCAGTAGAAAAGCTTTTGGGCAAGCGTAAAGTTATTATGTTTAAAAAAATAAGAACAAAAAAATATATCTTCAAAGAAAAACAAAGAAGAGATTAAGAATAAAAAGAGGAAGGAAACCCTTTTTTTAATTTTATTCATTGTTGGAGTATTACTTTAACAATATATTTTTTACCTATTTTCGTTAAAATATGCCTTTTATAGTTAATTAAATTAAATAATATTTTTGTTCATTTACTGGGTTCATTTCGTTTATTTACTGGAAAATACCGTTCATTCACTGGTGATTTTGCGGATTTTTCGCTTTATCGTCAAATATTTATTAAACCTATTTTCATTTATATAATAACTAAATACATTCTTAATCTTGAATGATTGCTATATACAAAAACATAGCCATGTACTTTAATTTCCCGTGGTAACATATTTATATTAATTTTCAAAGTCAAAAATTTCCTTAAGGTTTCATTCACTGGTACACTTACCCTATACCCCGCAGATCAGGAGTCTTGTAGAAGAATAGACCATCAAAGATGACAGAGCAAGAATTTCGAACACATTGGACTACGAACCGTATATCAATAGTATTACTTAAGTATTGTGTATTACTTCCTCGTCTTGGTACTAAGTATTTGAATTGTCTATATTATATATGGGGTATGCCTTGGAGGGAGTTTTTATTTCTGCCTAATGTATGTACCTACATTATTATATAACATAGGCATTCTTGTACCTGTCAAAAAGAAACGACATTACGAAATTATTTATTTAATAGCTGCGTGAGATTGATGACCTTTACGCATTAATCATGCATGAGTAAAAACATGTTTTCTTTTTTAAATTATTACTATGCATTCCTACTTACTGAAAGTACCCACATAGGTATTTATATATCGTTACAATATAATGTCATCTTATATGTGGCATGGCAACTCCAGAACGGATGGACTGATTTCAACGCGTTGTTTGCTGCTTGATCGCTGGTGCTTGTAGGTATCATCCCAGAGCTAAACAAATGATCAACATCGAAGTACCTACTTACTGATAATCAGGTCACATGTCTGGCTCACAGAGGACCATTTAATTTGCGTCGTAATTGTGTACAAGTGTATTGTTATGTAAACTTACTCTCGTATCCGGCTACGACCTCCAGAAGGTCTTCGGGTTTTGTGTAGTGAAGAGGTGCGCCGGCGCGGGCGGCTCTTCTCTGGTATTGGAAGTGAAAGTGAATGAATGTCGGAGGCTTAATTAGAGAGGAGACCTGCGGCTGCGTCAGTCCCTCCGCCACCGTCGCGTCGTACACCTGCGCCCCGCGTTCCCACACCGCCGCACGCGCACACCGCTCGTCCGCACGCAAGCGCATCATCCACGGCTAACACTACTCACTCAACTCTACACAGAGGTACGCGCAGTAATTCATGAAGCTACACTCTAGTGCGATTTTTATCCAACTAAATTAATTTATCAATGTGTGTGTCTCTATTATCATAAATCACTTGTTATTATATTATACTTATATTTTAATCCAACAAATAACTTGCAATATCAAGTTCTATCGAAAGATAACAATTTTCAGTGTAATTGTGTTTTCCCTCGGAAAGAAAAACTAAGAGGAGTAAGTTCCTAAGTATTACTTACTTACCTCCAACGAAAACTGCAAAGTAGTACCACCTCTTTTATTCCAATTACATACGCAGATTCCAATACGAAAGTACGAAACGAGGTGTTTATTTACTTTGATTACATTAAGAAACACATAATTATATTTAAAAAAATAATGATAAGTAATTTGTAAAGTAGTAGGCAATCGACGACAATACCCAATTTATTTCAAAGAAATTTGGATCACAAAAATGTAGTGTAGGTATATACCAACAATGGGTAAATAATAAAGTACCTACCTAGTTATTCATCTTACGACTTTATGCGCAAACATTACGTCGTGACATGAAGCGCGCGCGCAGCTTTCGGTTACCATAAAATGCGTCCCAAATCAACGATTTCTCGCATCGAGTAGCTTTTCACGCAAACGTTTAAACTCGCAGCAAGGAGGTCAGCGAAGCGGGGTTTGCTTTCACAAACACAACTAAATAAATTCATCTCACGTATCGATTGTCCTCCAGTATTCGTGATCTGCATAAATAAAAGAAAGTGAACTTGCAATACGGGCTCACCCGTGACAACTTTCGTCAAATCGAGCGGCCCGGCCGTCAGCGCAGCCCCCGCCAGGGGCACCTGCCGGCCATGGCACGCGCCGCGGTCCGCGATGCGATCAGACCCAAATATTACCCATTATGATTAGCTCCAATCCCTGTAGGTCTATACATGTTTTGAGTCTATGATTACCAAAATATAGATCCAGCCATATAGATCTAACAGAATTATAGTAACAAATATATAAACAAAGATATATATCTAAGATCACAGATCCCGAAGGTTTTATATGTGTAACGCCCTATGTTATAGTTGAGCACCGACTTCCCCCCGCCTCTGATATAAAGGGGATATCATAACCCCCCACATTATCATAATTTAGGTATAGATACATACTTAAAAAGTACAAGATTGTTGGTAATAGCCATCGTGTGTTCTAGTGTGATGTTCAATCTTGTTATAATGTTTTAAGAGTATAATAAAATATTGACCATGACAATATGTTTGATGTCCATCGACTTAATAAATGAGAGTTGAAAATGTGGTTTTACGTTGCGTGGTAAAGTAATAGTGTCTTTCGTCACGGGCGCCATGTTAAATCCCGACCTATCTATTCTAGGGTAAGCTCCCGAGAATAGTTAGGGATAGAGTTAACTCCCGAGTGAAGCGAGGGAGTCAAGGAAAGACTCCTGAGTGCAGTGCGGGATTAGAACTCGCCTAAGACGAAGACGGCTTCTGCGAGATAAAGCAAGCAATGAAAGCATGGCTACTTAGACATAAAACCAAATGGGTTCCAAATTTAAATCACTTTCTTGACCTGCGGGTTTTAATTAAAACATTAATTCGCGGTTAAACCCTATAGTATTTTAATCCCTAATGACTTACTTTAGGTATGGTTTGCATGATATATGGACATCGTCAAGGAGGTGGTGTTAATTATTTTTTTTGATAACCAGATGAGCCGGCACGTGTGCCTGGCGGCAGTTTTCCTGCTGGCCGCGATCTGCGTCTCCGAAGCCCAGCGACGCCTGGCCCTTCCTGACCCAAAGAGTTGCGCCAACAGTACGTATATCACTCATTACTTTGTCAACGCGATCGACCAAGGACTGCGATGCGCGGAAGTCCCCAGGGCTGGGAAATCCGCACTCTAGCAGTGGACGACTTCCATAAGTTAAATTCAAGGACAAATAAGATGTGATGTCTTAATATATCTCCAGACATATATTATCCCGCATAGCATATTTTATCTACAGACTAGAATTGAAGGTTTTGAGTTGAGGAAACTTAGAAAACAGGTACTTCTAGACGTAATTCCCAAATTCCCTGCAATATTATTCAAGCGTCATGGAGAACTTGCCTCGCCTTAATGACATGGTAACGTCGCCACCAAAGATCGCTTGCTACCATGCCAAGAAGTTCAGCAAAATAAAAATATGATAAAGGACGGACGGACTATTATCATTTACAGAACTACATGACTGCTTATCTGCAATGATAAGTGGATATACAAGAACCGTACAATGACCTACTGCTAGAATCCTGCTTGCGAATGGCATAAGTAATACTCACATGCATTATTAAACTTATCAGAGGCAGTAGCAAGTACCAAACTTTCGATGTGCAAATCTTATTCTATCCTCGTTGTGGAGTGCATGTTGATGTATATTCAAGTTGTATGTAATTGGTAGGTAGGTTACCTAGAAATAGCCAGTCCATAGCAAGTTAGGTGTCCGAGCACGTACGCCAGTTGACATTATAAATAATGCCATATTTGGATGCCCAAGCAAATAGTGCGTTAAGTCGACTGATATGAGTATATAAGTAATGGCTCTCTGATATTTTAAATATTGCTACTATTACGTAAGAACGCCGGTATCCGATCAAATTGCACGCAATAGGTACTTATAGCGCAACTGTGCAATATGCCTCTCTCTCAATCACTGTGTCATCCAAAGCTGCAAGTGGTGCTCCACTGAGGAGTTCGCGAGTCCACATTTTTATATCTAGATACACTTCTATTTAGTTACGTTTTATTTGAAAACTTTAACATTTATGTTGTTCAGCAATGTAGGTATCATTTTATGTAGGTAGGTCCCTATATACAGGGTATATTATTCAAGTGTGCGTGGATGTCCAACTCCGAAACGATAGGGAATAGCGAAAATGCTTTTAAAGGACTCTCGAGACCGATTTTCATGAAAACTTAAACTCCATTACTAGATTTTTTGTTAAATAATTTTCTTAGGCAAGAACTGAAACAGTTTATTTGAAAAAAAAACTGCAACTGTATGATTGCACCATCCTTGTAAATTAAATGCACGGAAACCGAGCCGACTGAAGGCCAGGGGCTCACAAGGAAGATTTATGATATGGAAAGAAATCTTGTATTAATCATGCCAATTAAAAATCTCAATATTAAGTACTTACTGTAGATACCTAGGTGTTGCAACAAAGACCATTTTGGTCGTGTATTTAAAAAAAAAAATTTGTGTAATTTCTTCATATATCCTACTGAGGCCGAATCCCCCTTCTTTCTGTTAATCTGTCTATCTTTCTGTCTAGATATACTTTTTATCCCAGAAGAATGGAACGTCCTTCCACGGTAGCCAAAAAAAACAAGTCAATGCTTAGGGCAGGGCTACTTGATTAAAAAATACACAAGTCCAAATTATATAAATTGGCGAAGCACTTAGATGTTGCGTATCATTCCTTTCAACTCAATTACCAATAACTTAACCTTGATTAGATCGAATTAATAAATACTTACGTCCGATATGGCAAAACATTCGAGTGAATCCGATAATTGCTTAGATTTTTTAAATTAAATGTCAATGTTGTAATGTTTTTGTAGCATGTTGTGTAACATCAAAATGTTTAAGATTTAGATATAACTTATTTTGTTGGCGTTCAAGTGCAAATTGTTCTTGAATTTTATATGTTCACCGAGTACTTAGGTTCTAGTATACATTGAACTTATTATTGAAATAGTTTTGCAAAAGTAAAAAAAAACGGATGCTGAACACAGTAGTCACAGGTACTGCTCAACAACTGTAACGTCGGCTCGCCTTGTAGGGCCAAATAATTTTCCTTGTGGGAATGTATTTTTTAAACATGACATCTATTTAGTCCAGAGAATGATGTATGTAACAAAGAGAAAACTTAAAGTTCGTGATCATTTGAGAAACCCATCGCGGGAACCTATACATTTTCCGAAGTACGGACTATCGAAATGATAAGTCAGATATGTCAGATAAGTTTCAGCAAGATCTGTTCAGTAATTTTTCACGAGATGCGCGTTCGAACAAACATACAAATATTACAAATATTGTAGGTAAAGAAAATAATTAAATTTTTAGAAATTACTAATCTGATTATAATTGTGTAGGTACTATTCGATTTGATTGATTGATCTAGAGAAAATTAACTTTTTTTATTAAAAAGTAAGTGCACACTACCTATCTACTACATACCTAGTAAATTCATATCGAACAGCAATCTCAAAATATTAAAAAAATGGAATTACAAAAAGCTGGACTCATGAGAACTAAGTCAGTGTTTCGCAACAGAGCCCGCATGGAAGGCGCGGCGCCTCTCATGCGATGCCATGTGGGAGCGCGGCCATTCATTGCACCTGTCTGTACAAAGCGAACAAATATTCTTTGTGTTTATATGAACTGGACTCAGGTACTGGGTATTTGAAGATAAGTTATAGGTAGCTATAAAAATACCAGATTTTGATAATGGATAATATGTAATTGCCGTCGATATAAAGTCACTGTAGGATACAACTTAATACTAGCTGACCCAACAGACATACATTTTATTCTTTCCAACAACATTTAATTTTTATTTATATAGATTTATTTAAATATAAAATACATTACTATCTCGAATATGATTTTTAAATATTATTAGTGACTCCTGTGAATAATTTCGCAATAAAATCAAGATAAAAATAGCTAGAACGACATTAGGAATGTATGTTTCACGACTTTCTCTTGGAAACTGAGATGAGAAACAACGGTTTTAGTCGTTGTTTCACGTGGTAAGCACACAGATTATTATTTAATACCAATTTCTGTCAGTTCAGGAAGAACTCTGCGAATTAAACTAGTTACATCATCGCGCTGCATCCACGGAAAGTAACGATTATGGAAACATCTCTATCCATCTATGATTTAATTTATCTATTCACGCTCAGACGTTCACTGTTGTTGCGTAATCACATTCCTAATAAAAATTGGTACGCTCTATGCGCGAGATTCGCTAATAGTTCCGGTAATACACACAGTACGACTTTTTAGAAACATTGTGTTGTGTGAACTAACGCGATAATGATAATACACAATTAGTAATCTGAAAAGATGAGTCGGTGAGAGGTTAAGTGCGAACGCTTTCTAGTTTCGAAAGAATCGCTTCATTTAACGAGCTGACGATGGGCGGGATATTATGATTACACGCGTTTCGCGCATTAATTACACCGAGAGTTTAAAAAAATATCGTATCTACAGTAATTTAAACAATCTTTTTCAATTAATAAATAATGTAAATGCTACATTATAATCTTACCGATAATCCGTAAGTACGATTAACTAAATTAAAGCTCAGTTTAGAATCCTGGATTACTGTATACGTACCTACACATTTTTTGAAATAAGTTTTTATCCGCGACTGTATCACTAGTCACAATTTTCTGTTCAAATTTCAACCCTATTGCACGAATCAGTAATTAGCCACTATTATATGCAGGTATTAGGTATAGTAATTTTCATACATATGTATAGGTCCTTCTTTATCCGTGTATATAAACAAAATTGCGGGTACAGCTAGTATTGAATATTTTTTATCAGGCTAAGAAAAATAAAGGAAACATATGTGACAGAATAAATGAGATAGGTACTTGCTACTTATGTAGGTTCTCGTCGATAATGGTTGTGTGAATCAGGACAACGCGGGCTGTGGTGCAACTGCCGACTTGTGACGACAAGGCATTTGTGATAACCATTTCGAAATGCTAAACTAACCAACCACCTCGACCTGTCATCATCGACTTTTCAATAGACGACCGACATGCTTTTGTATGTAGGTAAGTACTTACTTACTTGTGGTTCTGTCGCCAACAAACAAGTGACATCTTGCGTAACCATCTTCCTCAAAGCACACTCATGTGTTGCGTACCTATTCTAAAATCCAAGTAGGTATGTAGAACCATTTCACTAAAGATTTTTAGTGCTCAAACACAGAGCTGCATTTCTTTCCGTGTTCCTTACAAGGTAGCTGATCGCCTGCTATGACACCAAGCAAAACAAGGAATGTAGAACGCTGTTTTTTCTTCCCTGAGTTGATTTCAATTTGAACCTCACCCGAATGTCTTAAGGTGAAAAAAAAAGTTTTGTACCTACTTAATTGTTATTTAAAGCATTACTTATCTAATGTTACATAAGTACCTATGTGTTGTCTGCAGGAGTGCGCCACTCGACGTACCGCGACGCGCGAGGGGTCCTGCACTCGTACTTCTTCAGCTGGGAGCATGCCCCCACCCGCAGCCTGGAGGTAGACTGGCTCGACGCTAGGAATATCTGCCGTCGGCACTGTATGGACGCCGTCTCGCTGGAAACTCCACAGGTAACATAATTAGGTATTATTTACCGTTTATGGTCTGAAAAATAGCTATCTGCTACGAATAATTGTGGGCTGCCTGGATTGTAAAGTATTGTTTTATTAGCTCGGCAGCGCTGAATCTAATATCTGTACCAACGACAAAAAGGTGTAACTACGTAATAGCTTGACGTAAATTAGATAACAAAAGTAAAAAACATAGAATCGAATTGAGCTCCTATTTTTTTTAAGTCAGCTAAAAAGTAGCTAGCACACTGGGCATTTTGGCGGAAACTAATGAAGGATGAACATGTAAAATTAATTAATAATACGTTTTCTTTAATAACACGCGTTCCTTTTAATAAGTATCTACTTATTTATAAATATGGTAGAATTTTAACTGTTGTTTGTTGAAATCGTGAATCTTAACATTCAAGCTCTCCCAATATTAATAGTATTTTTTAAGTAAAGTACGTATACACTGCTTTACTGATAGGAGATTCTAGTATTGATTTCTTATACGTATGCGAATACTATACATTGAAAAAAAAACTAATTTTACATATTTTATCGCGTGAACGTACAATCAAACACGCGATAAAATCTGTAAAATTAGTTTTATTTCTAGGAGATTCTAGGTCGACTTTACGTACTTAATGTCCTATACTTGCTCAGGTTTTAGAACATAATTGGGTCTTATTGATTCGCTAACTACAAGGCCCACGTGAAAAAGTTACATCGATAGGTATAATTGTGGTTTCACACACGTAACTGGGTCGATCGTGATGCTAATGTCCATTTCCCCACCACATCTCGCTATAATGCGCCAGAGCATTCACTTGAAGTCTTCGCACCAGTTTGATTTCTACAGGCTAGTTGTATTTGCGTTATGCAAGAATACAAAACAAAAGTGTAGATAAGTATTTTGCAATGACTTTTAAAAACAGAAGGCTAGATTAATTACGTGTATACGATTGTATGTTCATTGTGGAATATGCTACTAAGGTACCTACTTATTATAAGTATAAAAAATAGTATTATACCGAATTAGCTAGGTACACATTTAGTTACATATTATACAGGTACATTCAGTTAGGTGCATAAATACCTATGTAGGTATAAAACGAAGGGGATGGGTTTAACCCCCCCCCCCCCCCCCGCGCCTACAGACTTGGCTATGGACTATGGTTTGCGAGCGATCGGACAGGTTATAATATTAATAGATAGGTATACCCATTGTTATATTGCCTATCTATTGTTAACACTCATCCGTGTAACTTATCAATGGAATTATATACACCTACCTACAAGTTTTCTCCTAAACACTTCCCGTCAACTCAACCGTGGATGCCAACGAACGCGCCGCGCCTATTGTTATGAAGGCGGTGACATCTTACTTTTACCATGGACGGTTTTACCAATACCTTTCGCCCGCGCTATTATCTAGTTTGTTTCGCAACTTAACTCTGTGCCTAAAATAACTTTAATAGTAAGACCGCTGTTGAAACAGTTTTCAAGTGATCTTCAAATGGACAATTCCAAAAAACATAATGTTTTCGATTCCCAGAAGTCCGGAAGGCCAATTCCATTTTTTTACCGCACGACGTAATAAATTATTATTGTTTTATGTAAGAACCTATCCTCAATGTAGGCACAACTCAGTTACAGTTTTATGATGTGTATAAGACAGATTGTAAAGATATGTAGAGCGTTGAAGGCGTCTCGTGAAAGGGGTGCAACGGCCGAGTGCGTCACGATGACTCCACGGACGGCGCAAGTAGCGCGCGGCACAAATACCTGCCCCAGTCGTGTTGCCCACTTCTTGAGCCGGACGTGCACTTCCCAACTATAACTAACCTGCCTATCCTTATTTGCTAATAGCTATGCCCGCTGCATTGTACGCGTCGACTAAGTTGTTTCTGCTCGGTAACACTGTATTAGCCATGAGGAGCTAATTTAATAAAAATCCGTAGTGATTTTCCCGTGATGCGCGAAGACAACAAATCCAAAAATGGCGGATTTGGCCTCATTATCGAAAATAAGACGATGTTATATTGTTCCGACATATTGCATATGCAAGGACAGAGACGACCATTATTTTTACGCCATATTAAATACCTACACATAGCTTTGGACTAAGTCTAAAAAAAAATTACCTAGACCTACTTACTTAGGTACTTAAACGTATTTTTCATAGTTGAATTAACCACCTAACAGAGAGATGCGAGCAGTAAGAATACTAATGAGACGCACGGCAGCTGCCTTTTCTTATAATCTTGTCTTTGTTGGGCGGTTGATCGGACCGCCTTGAAGCCCACTAAGAATTGCAATCCTTTTTTGCACGCATAGTGTCGTTGACCGAGGCCGTGACACTTCCCATAAACAGCATGTTGTGCGAGCTCCGGGTATGAAAACCAGATGAGTAGGTAGGTAAATAGCGTGCCTGGTAGGACGGTGACGCTCACTGACATACAAAACCTATGTGTAATTGGCTCGATCCGAAGGAGGGCACTGCGGACGCGATGATAATTTTGTTGCCTCTGATGGCACTACTATAATATTTTATTTGTTACAGGAGAACGAATTCGTGAAACAAAGGATCGCACGCGGCAACGTCCGGTACATTTGGACGTCTGGTCGTAAGTGCAACTTCGCGGGCTGCGACCGGCCCGACCTGCAGCCTCCTAATGTGAACGGCTGGTTCTGGTCCGGCTCCGGCGGCAAGATCGGATCTACCACTCAGCGGAACACCGGTGACTGGTCCTTCACTGGCGGATACGGCCAGGCCCAGCCCGACAACCGCGAGGCAGCACAAGTGAGCCCTCATCTTTATGTCTTATACATATTTATTCATAAAAGGTATATAACCTTTCAACCCGAGGCTCGGGCGGTTTTGATATAATTTATGAGGACAAAAATTAGAGAAGCTATTTAAAAAAAAAGCTTAATTGTTATGTAATTTGTTTTACATCGAAATTTTCACTACACATGATTACAAATGCGCTAAAACGCGCAGGTCCAATGGTTAGTATACACAATTCTGAATCACGCTGTATATTATGATTAATAACGGTGAAACTATTTCCGAAAAGAGAAGCGAAAGCATACACTGCTATGTCTACTGACGTCATTCCATTAGTGAGCGCGGGTGCGACAAAGAAAGGGCACGGCCCCACTTTCTTTCCACTACTTGCTTTTACAAACATATTGCAATTATGTAATACTACTCGAGCCAATTACCATGCACCCTGTACTTTAAAGATATCGGGAAATTGGATATATACCTACATCTTTGTTTAGTTAGTTGCACCTCTTCATTGAAATGCTTGATTCAAGATTCAAGTAGCATTGTATATGCAGGTGCAAATTACTATCCGTAATAAAATAAGCACTCATCACATTGTTCTCCTAAGATGTTTTATAAATAGCTTTCAATTAATTTCAGGGCAACGACGAGTCGTGTTTGGCGATCCTGAATAACTTCTACAACGACGGCATCAAATGGCACGACGTCGCTTGCCACCACGTGAAGCCGTTCGTGTGCGAGGACAGCGACGAGCTGCTCAACTTCGTGCGCTCGCGCAACCCCACCCTGCGCGTATAAACCTCCACCGACGGCTCGGACCCCACGCTCGCCCTCTTATTTAGATGGCTGACATTGTACAAAACAAAGTGTCTATCATATAAAATTAAGTTATTTATTAAATTAACAATCTGTTACATTTTCACGATTTGAGTATTTCACTGAAACAAGTATACTTACCAGTAATATTTACTGAAGCGATTTAAGTGAAGTTATGGTAGAGAGAAAACGTGTTATGGAAAAGGAAAATTACAAATTATTCTTATTGAGGTTTTAATGATCTAGAATGTCATATTTCGGAAGATACGTACTGTTTACACGGTTACATTAATTTATTATTTAACTAACCAGTATACCAGCAGTTAAACATGTTGCATTCGTCAGTCATCCTTTCCAAGGTACATTCTTCTCAATATTGTTTCACTTGATTAATTTATAATTTGTAAAAAGCTCTGTTTTTGCACAAATAGGATTAACTTTTAAGGACTAGGAATAATAATAAAATATTATTACATTATTCGTCGTATTTTTATTTTAAAAAAGTATACACTCGCAAGTTCATCAATAATATATAAAACCACAAGATTAACATAATTACATGTAAGTAGGTAGGTACCATAATAAATAATTATTAAATAACATTACCCAAAATGCCGAATAGGAATATTAACTGGAAAAGACAATTTCGTAAGAGTATCTACTCGATAGAAATAACATAATAAGTACCTACATTCAACATTGTATAGGCTAGCGTACACTTGGTTGAGCCGCACCATATTTTGTTTTTGCAAGACTTCGAAAACACTTTAAATTATGCGTTGACAGTTGCTAACTCCGTCGTTGCTACTGGCAAACGATTTTTTTCCACATCTTGCGATCTGACAGTTCGCTACAGTGAACGGTCATATTTGTGTATAAGCAAATTTGTGTTTTATGTCTACTGCTTTAAGAGTACTTATTACAGATTTACCAAAATGTATGCGATGCATTAATCCAGCAATAAGTTACAACTGTACTTTCTGAGCGTCTACGCCGTTTTGTACGCATTTAAAATTGATGAGAAGCTAATGTACCTACTGGTTTCATAATAATAAAAAATAACAAGAAAGGCAATGAAATAGTATAAAATCTCGAAAATTAATCCAATAGAAATCACATAGTTTACTATAATATTAGGTAGGTATATAACACTTACTTATTTAATATTTACTTATATAATAATGTGGTCAGATTGATGCAACTACAGTATTTCTTCAAAAAAATTAAACACTGATTCATTACAATACTACGTAGGCAATTAACTATCCGAGTTCATTTTCAGACCCCTTTACCCTGTATTAGCAGCTCAATGCACAATAGAGCATTATACGACCCCAGATACGAGTATATTAAAAACGGCAGTTTAATAAATGGGATCTAAATTCGTACAGCCGTTTTGCAGCTACGATACCAAAGACAGACGAACGTGTCCCTGGACTGGCATGACCATTAGTCGCTCATTTTCGTATGGCAATACTTGGTTCTATGCGTCACAGTTTGTCATTACCTTTTGCTTGTAACGTTTTAACGTTATCTTTGTTAACTAAAGGAGTACTGAGGGTATATGAAAACGAACACAACTTAAATTGTTGGTTTAGTTAAGTTTTATGAAATAGGGACAATATTCACACGTCAAAGCATATTTATAAATATAAAAATGTAATTAAAACACAAATTATTAAAAAAAAAAACGAAAACCCTGACTGCAAAAATACTTCACTGGAAAGAGGAAAATTTGGCGACAATTACAAACGTTACTTACAACAATAATTTATTATAAAAATAAAATGGATATTCCCGTGAAGACAACCACGAACATATTTTGGTTAGTGGTTTGTCCCTGCCGTCAGGAGTTTCTGCAGTCACGATTTTTTTTTTTTAATCACTAAATTATACTAGTTACTTAATAATAATGTTAATCAGTCAAAACGTAAACAAATAACAGTCAAGATTAAAAAGATGCCTTCATAGAAGTTTTAATTAGTTTACAATGGCATTAAAATTGCGTAGTTCTCATCTGAAAAATACATTGTAATGCTAGTGAAAATAAACGAAAGGTGTTTAAAAATATGGGGGTCAAACTACATGTACTACCCGCGCATCTATACTCTTGTTTAAGAGCCATTTATATTGAAGGCGCGCTGGTTTTTTATGTACGTGTAGACGTGCGCGGTTTAAGACCGTAGAAGTGTCTGATAGGAGAGGTTCTGCGCGGAAGTTAATGTAGGTACTTTGATAAAACCATGCAAACATAACTCACATAAAAATGAGATAACTACATGTCAACAAATTCAAAATAAGACATTGGGAGAGTTTCATTACCATATATCTAGGACCTATTAAACAAAACAAATCAAAAACCATTTACACATTTATTTAATAAATAAACGTAGTCGTCAGAAGTATACTTTTAAAATATTTTACACTATTTACGTATGAATTTATGATCCAAGATCTGTCATAGATATATGATACTGTAATAAATTCCCAAAACATTTCAACGAGCGTCTTAATTTTTTTTAACGTAGCATAACGGTCTTCTAGCCGTTCTGACACCAGAAATATCAAGCCGTAAGTATACGCTTGCGTAGTATAAATGCATGGTTTCCCAATTGATGTCAACAACGTGTACATTCCGTCACCTGAAAAAGGTGCTAGGATGTGGAGAGACAGGCGACGTCGGCGAGTATGGCGGACATGAGGGTCTTGTCGCGTAGCGCGGCGGCCAGCTCGGCGGCGTCCCACTGCAGGCGCAGGCGCCGCGCGCGCGCCCCGCCGCCCCCGCCCCCCGCCCCGCCCCCGCACACTCGCAGCGCGCCCCGCGCCTCCAGCAGCGAGCACGCGTTCACCATTTCCCCCATGTCCAGCGCTGCTATGTTGCGCGCCGCGGACACCCTGTGAGTACACAACATTATTATTACGTACCCAACAGAGATCCCGAGGTGTGGGTGAGCAGGAACTAACGTAATCGTGACGTCATCGAGATAGCATACTGGCACTGTCATTCTTGTTCATAAAACTTGTAGTGCGAGTAAGACGCTGGCGCGAGCGTTGCCGTGACGCTCGTAAATCGATGCCGCTCAAGCTATGGGGCTCAATTTACACGTCTAAATGGGCGTGGCCAGGGACAGCTTAAATAACCTCGCCACACTGACCATGACACTAAAATGACCGACGAAAATTTAACCGACGTAAACAGAGAGTCTCAATTACGTATATATTTTTTATGATTGCCCACACATAATATTTTAGTGAATGATTCTTTTTTATCGAAAGACCTCCGAGGGTCCCATTTAATTTCATCAAGATTGGTTCAGTAGTATTTGTGTTATCGAGATTTCTTTGAGCATCTTGATCATTACAATGGTGTTATCTTCAAATATCTTTTAGGTAAGTGATGATTCGATTTTAATTATTCTTTTTTATTGTATACCTCAAGTTGGGTCCTGTCTGGCTGATTAAGGAACGGTTTTATTTTATTTTTATTACAATGTGGGCAAGTATTTGATCTCGATCTCACCTGATGGTAAGTGACGGTCGGTGAGGTGACGGTAGACAAATAACAACGTAGAAAAGATTACTGTAGAAAAATAATAATAATACTCACTTCTTGTAAACGTCGTGCAGTTTTCCCATAACTATATCTTTCGTTTTCCCCTTCGTCAGCATCAACATCAGACTGCACAGTATGAGCTTCTGCTGGAGCGGCAAGCCGTCGTCCACGTCCGCCTCCATCTTCCTCGACCCACCGTACACGTCGTTCAATACTTCAAGCACTTGCTTCAGCTCCACCGTGGCCGTGGAATCATTCATCATGTTGTCCACCGACCGATTGTCCGAGAATTTGCTTCGTTTCGCGAGCTCTATCACCCGCCGTCCTATATCTAATGCTCTTCTCATGTCACCGGACACCGCGGATATTTTGGCTGCAAATAACATTGATATAATTTTATTTTGTTCAAATATAATAATAATAAGTTATCTTATTCTAGGGATAGTATTTTAAATTGATACAATTTCATATGGGGAGTCTGGAGTCTGAACTAGGAGATCCTGTACCCATCTGACTTAAAATAAAATAAAGTGTATTCATATGTGTGAGTGCAGGGGAGGGTGGGTGAGGTGGAGGTCAGTGGGAGGTGAATGTGTGTGAATGGAAGACAGTTATTTAGCAGCATGTTCAACGAGAAGTGAAATTAAATACATAGGTACCATTATATTAATATTGGATTACTTACGGAAATGCACTGTTATGGCATACCACTGCCTTCAAATATGAGTAGTTTAACCCAGTCACAGCTAATTACTTCCTATGTGCAGGCGACCAAAGAAGTCCCCGAACATAAATGTAATAACATAGCCAACGTACCTGCAAGCATCTGCAATGCGACAGGCGAGAAGACATTGGTGTTGTCCTCGTCGGCCAGCACTGCGGTGAAGATGTCGATGATCTGGCGCTTGTCGTAGGGCGCGAAGTGCAGCGTGCGCGGGCGCAGCGCGCAGCGCGCCTGCAGGCGCGGCAGCGCGCGCTGCGTCAGGTCCAGCGCGTTGGCCGCGCCCACCAGCACCACGCGGTACCCCGCCACCGCCGGCCACTCGAATATCGTGTACAGGACCGCTTGCCGCTTACTGTCCAACTGGTCTATCTCGTCTAGCACTAGGAGGCTGTAAGGGGTATATTTCGTTATCATTATATCCTCCTCATAGAACTTAAGGCTACCAAATCGAAAAAATACCTTGCTATTATTGGAATTTAAATTAGTGATTATGAATGATATACAAATAAAATCATGATTCCTTGGCTTTATAGTATTGGGTGCTTGAAATCGTGCGTATACGAATCTACAAAGTTATTGCTGTACGAAAAATGTAAACTTCAAAAAACATTTCATAGATTTGGAAAACTGCAGGACGTATTAATCGAAAATTTATATACTTTTTTCTTATTGATGAATTTAAAAAATGGGTTATTAAGAATGTTGAAATGCTGACTTTTCATCTATAATTTATTGTTATAATATTGATAATGGTTTCATATTGTTCTAGCTGTGCGCAATTACTCTTATACGTCAACATTTTCTCATTACCCCAGAGGCTGTTTCATCTTACCCCTGACCTGGGTACAATAAAATGGAGGTAGGGTTTTAAAAACAACTGAATAATGTATGCTTATGTAGTAGTATACAGACTGGTTTAATGTTCCCAAAAATATATATTTATTCATTTTTTTATCAATATAACTTTTTCGTTTCATTGTAGTCCCCCAGTCTCTAGTTTGAACATGCTTGTATTGTCAAAAAGGTACTTACATCATTTTGTGAGGTTTACTTAAATATTTTTCAATAGCACTGTAACAAGCTTTTTCAGTCGATCCAGATGTCTTCAATTGTAGTTCCTTACAAATTCTGCTGTAGATGCTAGCGGCTGATTTCATCATGGTGCAGTTTATGTAAACTTGTTTGTATCCTTCTTTGAACTGAAATATACACGAAAATATTAGAATAATGATTCGTGTATAATTTATTTGAGCAGCAACCTAGTTTCAAAACCAGGTAGGAATGGTAATAATAATCTCTATCACATTGGGAATTTGGGACCACAGACACCATGGCATTATTTCGATAAGAAGAATATTACATTACCTATAACATGGCTCGAAATGGGATCATGTGATCATAGAAAAATGGATGAAAATGTCGGATAACATGATTAATATAGGTACTGAGATTGCCCCTAGTCCATTCTACGGTACGGTTAGTTTGGGCCCGTACAGTTGGTGTGTTTGGCGATATTTATCATTATTATATTCCAGAGGAGACGGGCATGCGACTGTAGCTATACGAACCTTTGGTAAGTTGAGTATATAAGATAAGCTGGCAGTTTTCCCAGTGCCCGGCTGCCCCGATATATATAAAGATGCCGACTCCTCCTTCTCTAGATGCTCCGTCAAGAAGTTGTCCAACCATTCTATTTCCTTCTCTCTGCTTATAAGAGGCTTTGGGGGTGCATTTTCACTGTCACATAATGATATAATACTTCATTAATAATAATCGACTAGTACGTATTTACTGGCAGTATCCAGACCAACCGCGCATGGACTAATAGCGAGGCAAATGACAGCGCTTTGGCGACGTCCGTCGCGAGTCTACGCGGTCGATATGAACACGGCTATTGACAGACTAAACATACCTTTTTGATTGTGTCTTCGTTTTAACATCATTATAATTTGGAGAATTGTCGAAATTTCTTGATATTTTCTCTGGCGAACAATCTGAAAAATATAAAGCAAATATTAATATAATTTACTATATCTACATATGATTGGAGTCATTAATCACTACTGATTTAAGAAATAAATTCTCTTGAACGATTTAGGCAGAGGGTCTGGGCCAGCCGGAGATGTAGTAGGCTAAGTACTGCCTGCCACGCGGAAACGGCCTTAAGCTGTCTATGCAGTAATGTCCCTGATAGAACTTATTCGGCTCATGTAAATTAAACATATTTACCATCATCAAAGTCTTGCTTCGATTCTTTTTTTAGAGGCCTCTTTAATTTCCTTCCATATGTCACTTTTCCTGTGTTTAATATATCTTCATTTTCGTTTGAGCTTACGTCTCTATCTTCTCGGTAAACCTTTTTACGAGATTTAAATGGAATTTTTGCTTGAATCGCCGCCATCTGCAAAATAATCGGTATCCAATAAATACATTATTTGAGGACAATTATGTGACTAGATACATAATATTCTATACCTTGATCCTATGAACAATCCGATGCAATCATATCTTGGACGGAGTAAATAAAAAAAACAATACTGTGATAACCTTACATTTATTGTAAAAACTATATTACCAGCATACCTTTACATAATATTTGACTTAGGAGTAAATATTTTAAATTTATCTTATTAACCTATGGTGTCAATCGATTAGTTTATAAGGTATATTATAAAAATGCCTTTAAAACCAAACATAGCATTATGGGAGCGGGGTAACATAATCTTTAACCCATTATCTGCAACTGCATAATTGAGAGCTTCAAACCTAACTGACTTCAGCTTATGGATAGTTTTTATAATGCTCGCGTTTCCCGGGATAAATATTGAGATAGAGATTCACCTCAGAAATTATAGGGTTTCATTGTCAATTTACAATAGTGTAACACGCATGGCCATGTTTTATTAAATTTTTCGACCTCAGAAAATGTATAAGTTGACACCTAGTCACTTTCCAGGACGCGTGCGCAGCGCTTAACATTTTTTTTTATATTTTCCACTTTTTTAAATAGTACCTAATTAGTTAACATTATTGCCGCAAACTGTATGGTTTTAAAACTATTTACTTAAACTTAATTGTATAATACACTACGCAGACCCAAAAACCTGATTACAGTTAGCACAAGTAACTAATTACATACATACCTACATTGAGACACAATAAAGTTATAGGTATAAAACTATCATGCTTTGCTTTGCCACCCCAGCGATACACTCAGGTTCCTTCGCGCTTTTAATAATATGTTTAAAGGCAAGCGCGTGAGTGGGTGGTTGGTAGATTATATGACAAGCTTTAGCACAGCTTCGCTCGCGTGAATTTCGATTAGCTGAATATGGACTATTACTCGTGGGAACACACCCAGGCCTGCGCACGCAATTCCTCGCCCTTCCCCCCATCGCACATTGTTTTTTTTAATTCTATACTTTACCCAACCAAAAACATTTTGTGTATGGGCACTTATAGCTTAACATCGTCATATCTTTTAAATTATCCATCTAATATGTATGAAATATTAGACAAATTCCGTTTATTAGTCATGGAAGGTTACATTAAAAAATTAAATTGATGAGCCAGTATCTCCGAAATAGTGAATTGATCTACAAAACTGTTAATGATCACCAATTTTTATCCAACGAGAGGTTTGAATTAATGTATATCATTAACACATGTTGAAGCAGCACTCAAACCCGTGTGGTGATTTTAGAGATTAGCACAGTCACAAAGACAGACAGACACGTGCGGCGGAGACTTCCTTTTATGGCATGTAGTTTTGGACAGGGCGAAGGAATGCTTGTCGTTATCACCAGGGTTTAAGATTAATAATGCACAGTAAAAAAGCAAGCATATCATTTGCCATTACGGCATTTACCATATTACATAAGAGTACCAAACTATTTTGACTGACGTTACTGAATTTTGCAAGTATATCTCATCCCTATTTCTGAGTAGGTATCGATCTCAAATTGATTTATTTTCTAAAAAGGCTATGGTAATTGGTTTTACTATTTATTTTTTTACTCTATACTAATGCATATGATTTTACACTTTTGAACCACCATGAATGTATCAAATAACTTATAGGTTGTGGAGTTTATTCAATGGACAAATTATAATAATTAATAGTTGGTACCTAGCTACCTATGTAAGATTCCAAATATAATAGCTGTTTATGAAATTGATATAAATTATATTAAAAATATTTTCCCATAAGTACACACATATGGTTCATAAATCTAGCATAATTTGCAACAGCAAGAAACTTATTATTATACACTATTATTAAACACATAAAATAATTCTGGATGTTATATGAAGTTTAACAAAAAATTGAGTAAAATATTTAACCAGATTAATCAGTAAGTTATATGGGTCATGATGATGTATAAAATAATCCTGTATATGATGTTTGATTTTTTCAAACATCATATACAGGACAGGCATACCAGTGGCGTTTGGCCACATGCTCAGTACAGATGTAGTTTTTAAAATATCTAATAATTTGAATTATTTCTTCGGAAATATTATGTTTATAAATTACTGATGGCCCTGTTAAAATATTTTACAGTATTATTTTAACACCTTATATAAATATATGGATTACTAATATACAATTTTGTACTAGTTATCCATAAGAAAAACATATTATTATTTTTCTTTATTATTGAAATCATTCTGGGTTTGATGAGCAATGTTTGACATATTCTTGAATAAATCAAACTGTCTTGATTTCAGCCATGCACTCATTTCCATCTGTCTCAGGAGTGACACATGATGTGGAGACATGAGTGGCGACCTCGCCTGATTCATTATGTAATCAGTAGGGGAGTTCATTGTAGGATTCGCTTTTAATGTTGGTGTTATGGGCTGTCGGATACCTGATAATTTTCCTGCAGACGGTAAGGGCTTTAGTGCAAGCTTCGAAGGACCTGGTACCGGTTTAGATATATCATTATTAGAAGAATTCAAGTTGGGAATCTGTGTGCTGGTTATTTGGTTAGACTGATTGATATTATGTTCAGGCGTTGTACTATTTGTCTGCTTCTCCTCTGCAATTACCAGCTTTGGTGAAGAGCTTGGTGAACGGGTCTGTGATCTTGGTGATGGCTGTGCTGTGCTTGGGGACATGTGGGAGGCAATTTGATACACCGGTGATGATACAGTTGAGTTACTAATGTTTGTTGGCTTTGTAAGATTATTTTTATTACTAGGCATATCCTGTCTATTGTTATTTATCTGTGATCCACCTGGGGCCATTTTATCCTGTTTCATTGAATTCACACCACTTGTAGATGGGATTCTCAATGGACTTATACCCGTAGCTAAAGGTCTGTTTGTAATGCTACTAGGAAATACATTACTTGGAGACATCGTTGGAGGAATGTTAGAAGGCATACCTTTTGTAGACAGATTCTGTTTCTTTGCTAAATTATCTATGGATTGCATAGTTTCAAATGCTTTATTATAAGTTTGTTGTTGACCTAATTGATTTTGCACATTGTGTTGAGTAGATAAGTCCAATGCAGTGCCAGTTTTATTTTCTATTGATGCAATGTTACCAGTGATAGGCTTAGTGACTGGGTTGTTGGGTTTGTTTGCAGCATTTAGTGATTTTGGTGTAGCTGGTACAAGTTTAGGAACTTGTGTTTTGTTTTTTGGCAATTTAGATTTTTTATCTGTTTGCAAACTTTGTAATTGCTGTTCAAATGTTTGTTGAAATGTAATAGGGGCTGAGAAATTGCCAGCTTGTTTGCCATGTTTTGTATCTGATATTGGCTTCAAGTTAGGCACTGGTCCTTTAGCTGAAGTTTCAGAAGATTTACCAGATGGTTTTGTTTGTACCAGACCAGACTCTGATTTATTTGGTGGATTTGACTTGGTATCAGTATTACCTTCAGTTTTTTGTTTTTTTGGTTCATTATCTGGTAGCTTTAGAATCTCAATATAGTTATGAACAGGTGGGCTTGGGACTTTATGTACTGTGTTACTAACACCAACTAAATTCTTATTTACCATAGCTTTCTTGGCATCTGCATTTGTAACTTCACCAGGATTCCTTGGATCTAATTTTTGATCAGTTAATGTTATAGACAATGATGAAGGTATATTAATTTTACATGAATCAAACAAAGATTTCAATGGGTCACCAGATGGCTGAGTTACTGCATTGGAAGCCCCAAGTGAGGTCTTGACTTGAGACAGTATTTTGCTGCGATCAATTGTAGGATCACTGTTATTAGCTAATAGATCCATTCTTACTTTATTAACAGCCTGTCCTTTATTTTGAGATACAGGAATACCAGGCTTCAAATCTGGCATCTTTTTGGCTGGTACTTTTTGAACATCAGGTTTTAAATTTGGAGATTGGGTATCCATCTTAGGCATTTGTAATTTAAGAGGTGAAATTATTTTTGGTGCCCCTGATGAGATTGGTAATGTGGGAGTGACTTCAGTAGGAGGCTTTCGTTTTGGAGATGAAATGTTTGATGGGCCAGTGACTGTCCTCTTCACTCCAGGACTTTCTGTTTGTTTGCTAGTGCTAATTTGCTTGATATCTTTTATTGGTACTGCTATAGGTGCATTTATAGGTGCTTGAGGTATTTTAGAAATCCCTTCATGTTCTTTACTTTTGATAGAAATATCTGGTATTTTATTATTCTGATTTGAGCAAATTGGACTTGAAACACTACTACTACTATTTATGAAATTAGAAAGTTTTGCCTTTTCTAACTCAATTTTCAACTTTTTCAATTCAGGAGTGTGAGCAGTTGCTTGCAGTTGCTTTCTTTTAGAAGCTTCCAATACTTTATCTTCCAATTTTAATGGATTAATTTGAGTCTTGGAAGAAATATCAATGGATTGTGCAGTAGATTCTTCATTACTAGATCTTACAGGGGAAGTTTTAACTGGTGATGATTTAACTGGAATACAACTTTTCGCTGTTAACTCAAAGGAATTAAGAAATTGAGATTTTTCAACATCTTCATCATTCTTTTTAGGTGACATACTAGCATTTTTAGTTGTCTCTACTGTGTCTTTATTTTGTGGTTCAATTGGTTTATCAGTTTTCTTCAACACATCATTTACTTGCTTTACATTATCATCAAGCATAGGACTATCTGTTCCTGAGGAAGGTTCTGACCCTTGGTCATTTAAATGTGGAGTTGGACTGCTAACATTAGTATCTTCAGTTGTGGCAGGACTTGACTTTCTGTCCTGAAAGTTACACGATGAGGAACCTTTCCTATTAATTTCAAAAAGTCTATTTCTAATTGCTACATAATCTATTATTTGGTAGAAAAATCTCATTGGTTCATTGCGTTTCCAATTGTATATGTATGCAATATCCATTAGAGTGTAGTAATCTGGGAGAGGTACTCTTTTGTATAAAATATCTATAGCAAATTGAGTGCTATCAATATCAAATTTCATACTTATAAATTTTTTAAGGTGATTAATGTTTACAACTGCAGGACATTGCAGATATCTTCTTGTAGTGGCTGTTGCAGGCTGTGGATCATTACTGTCTGATGACTTGCTTGAAATACTGTCAGTGTCAGTCATATCAGCATACTCCAGAGAGAAGGATATTACATCTTCTGGACTGAAAATGATTCTTTCTGTATCCTCCCCCCTCTGTTCAGGGGTAGCCGATGCAGCTGGCCCCGGTCTAGATGCATAAAATAGCTGGCGTCTCTCCATTTCTTTTTGAAAAAGACCTGGTACAAGTTTGTACACAATATCTTGAAGAGCTTTATCTAATTTGATATTAGGTTTTGCAGAGTTAATCATCATTTCACAGACAGGACAATAACTCTTGACTTGCAAATGTTTTATAATACAGCTTCTACAGAACGAGTGTAAACACTCTACTATTGTTGTTGCGTCTATGTAATAGCCCCGACATAGAGGACACGTTATATGTTCATTCACTTCTCCCAGCAAGGTTCTTTGAGGCACGACTGCAGCACTAATATGTTCAGACATTTTCACCACTTTTTTATCTGGCTGTTTATTTGAAGTAACCATTTTAACAATCCAGTAGCGCTACAGTAAAATTATATTGATATATGCAGCTGTTATTACTACGCGAAATCAACCGTCCATACTTCCACATAGATATGTATTCTAACTCACACTGATGCACTTTGAATGGTACAAGTAATACACTTTATTTTACGGGCAATATATTATTACATAGAGACTGAAGTAAAAGCTCACAACTATTAGAAAATCAACGAAAATACCCATAGGTACGAAAGAAACAACTTCAATAATGGCCATTTGCTATGTACATTATGTTGGCAGCACTGTTTTATTTACTTCACGTTAGATTATAAGAACTTTATATATTCCTATTCCTTTCTCAAATAAAGTATCACTAAAACAAAGGACATGTTGAACTTACCACGTAGAAATATCACAAATCTCGTTAATCGGACGCTCAAGTACAACTGAGGACTGCGATACCGCCGAAAGACAAAAAATATTTTTTTGGCGCGAATAGACCGACTGAACTTCACATATTATATTAACGTCAGTCGTCAAGCAAGACAAGCAAGCTGTCATAATTTATTAATTTCTAAAGGTTGGCAACCATGAATAGGGTTGTCCCATGAACTCAAATATTACTCAATTGACTAATCGTACACACGATGGCCCAAAATATATCAACACAGTATCTTAAAAATTGCCCAGCCGTTGCCAGTCTCGCTTATAGCTATGTGCTAGTAACTAGAATTACACATGTTGGCTTATGTTTTTGTGTTGCAAGCCTGACCCAATGTCACATTAGAATTTTTAATTACTTAAAAAGTCTGCAAAAATAAAAACCGTACTCAAAAACTATATAATTTCTGTGAGGGGTATGGTCTCTTTCCTTCCATTATGGGGGAAGCTCAGAGTCGGGGCGCGAAATTCAAAATGTCAGTGGTTTTTATTTTTTTACGAAAAATTTGGACATCTTTACGATGTAATTTAGTGTTTTGCGATATTAGCATTCTGCATTGGATGTCTCGATGTATTAAGTTTCTTCCACCTTAACATTGAGTCATTATTGAGTTTACCATTAACAGGTAGGCCCAATGCTAGGCTGCCAAAACGTTGCCATAGCATTTTGTAATGAGGAATTTATTTTAATTCAATTCAACCAAAATCCAACTCGATTATTATTTGCCAGTGTTAAAGTGAAAAATAGACATTTTTTAACAGTAATAGAACTACAAAAATGAGGTTTTTGGCGGGAAGTCATCAACATTATCTTCTTCTTTTTTTACGAAATGAAATGCGATGAAATAAAATGGATATAAATATGGCCTCACCCGCAACTTAGCGGGTATTTTGCCAGTGGCAAGTAATTAATAGCAATATTAAATTCAATAAATACACATTATAAATACAATAATGGATGTGACGTGAAGAAATCCAAATGGCGTGTCTCATCAACATTATCATTATCATCAGAGATACAATTATCAAGAAATACTACACTCTGACAAGGCACTATTTTATAGCTGATTGCCATCCTAAAGAAAATAAAATGAAGGACTACAAAAATCTACCACTGTGCCTCCAAAGTTACAATATGCATCGAAATGCGGTACATACTACTGTGATACATACTTGTAGGTGTTGTTGTTGTTGTTGTTCATGCCAGCCAGGGCCTGGAACTGAAAAGTCAGATTTGACTTATGATTAACCATACCATAGTTCCAAAACTCGGGAAACCCTTAGGAATCCTCTTCATAAGGGAAAGTTACATTACCAGGATGTTATAAGGCGTAGACAGAGAATTCTCTGTCAACGTTATTAGGCCAGTTGCTCGATGGGTAAGTAAAATGTTAGGTAATCCCCATGAATAAATCACTTTGAAGATATAAGCTCATGGAACGACATGTCCGAGCCTTACATACAACACTAGTGACATCGTTTGTCAATGGTTTGTCATACCCCCTCCCACCCTGCCCTGCCCTCCGTCAACTAGAATTCAATTCTCTCTTTTGGTCGGGCCGAGTATCGAGCACGACATTCAGATATTATATCGTGAATTTGTGAAGGAATCACAAATAATATCTCTCCTTTTGAAGAAAATAAGTTAAAGTATTTAACTATATAACATGAGAGCTAAGGTATTTTATGATTTGTGATAATTATTACGAACTTTTATTTGGTGTGTTGAGGCATGTTTCTCTGATAAAGCCGCGTTTTGATTTGTGGTGTATTATGTTTGTTTCAGTGGCGCAAGAAGCGCATGCGAAGGCTAAAGCGTAAAAGGAGGAAGATGCGTGCAAGGTCCAAATAAACAGGGTAAGTTTCAAGATGCCGTATTCCTTTATTATTTTTCAGTAGGTATCTACTCTTATCTTTTGTAAATATTTCATTATTGTACCCACCTAGTCAGGTGTGGATTCATTTTCCCATGGATCTTTTGAGGCGATTCGGCAACGAACGACTCATCGCAATTTTTTTAAAGACCATGCTTGAATTAGCTAATGTGTTTGTTCTCATTTACCCCAGAAAGTTATTGCAACTCCTTTTGATTGTTGAACATTGTTGAGGGTTATCTGTGATTGTTTCCGACTATAAATTACAAAGTGAAATTCAGTGTTTCAATATCTCATGAGATTCTCTTTTACCTACCCAGTAATTTTTTTTAAGTTTTCCTAAACACATGGTTACTATAATTATTGTTTAGTTTAAGGACCTGCCCATGAATGTTTCATCCTTAGTATTTTAGTTTATTCATACAATCTACATCATTGTTCAAGAAAGCACTTTGCTGAAAGGGTTATAAAAAATCAAAATGCTTTCATTAGTGTTGCCAATCTGACATACTTGTAGGTATAGGCTATGTCATTCATAATGAAAAAAATAAACAAACCTTTTCTAATAAGACTACTTTTTAAGACTTAAGATTACTAAGATTTTCACTTGGTTAGTTTCTGTGGAACATGACATGTGATGTAGTTTATCAAGTAAGGACCTGAATATTAAAATGTTTAATATAACTTACACACAAGACTTCATTAAAATCAGTCTTTATTCATAGCTTGCTTATAAGCAAATGAAAGGATTTTTTACCCAGCAGTTGCATCCTTTTGTTTGTGTTATCCAACCCATGCTTATCTCTACCATAATCCTTCTCAAATTGTTTTATAGGTATTACCTACTAAAAATGTTAGTTAATTTGAAAATTCCTGTTTATTGGGTACAGAGGTTAATTCTTTATCCCTCCAAGGCAGTTGCCTTCTCATCATGAGAAAAGCATGAAGAATTGTGAGGGCATATAATATGCTTTCTCCACCCTTTTGATATTCTTTGTATCCTAAGGACTAATACAGAGCATACAAAATGATTGGCTTAATACATCTATAAGTGGATTTTCGGATTACAGTTGTATAATAGTACAATATTGGCTCTATTATAACAAGATTTGTTCATTTTTGTTTTGAATCAAAACTACTATTCCAACAAGATCATAATGTAAAGACTATTAGACACTAATCATTTTCATCTTTGTTACAGGTACAGTGGAGTTGGGGTGTCCTAATTATTTCTGTGTCCAATAAAAAATTCAAAATGTCATATTTTTTTATTTAACAAACTGCACAGACTACATTATAGTGAGGCATTACTACTCGTATACTTAATAGTCTACCGTATTTAGACATTTTGTATGGAGAATTGAAAGTTTTAGATCCCGTCCGCTAGAGGTGCTATTCAATTCCCCATACAAAATGTCTAATACGGCAGACCATAAGGTATACGGTTAGCTCGCACTTGACGTGACGTGCCGAAAGTAAAATAATTAGGTAGTTATAGGTGACTAGGCACAGGCTGCCTTCATTACTTGTATATTTTACCTACTTGTTAGGGGAACGAAAGGTAACAATTTCACGCACAGTATCGCAAGACTCATGAGCCCATTACTGTTGATAGATCTTTACTGCTATGAACGGCGTCAGGAATATACGGTCGGCACCGTATATGAGTTCTTCGTTCTAGCAGGGGTAAATATACTTCGCAATAAACTATATCCCCAATTACAATTGGTACAAAACCAAACTGCACCACTGCCCAAAATACAGAGACCTCCCTGAATGATAACGTCATTCTGAAATTATTAACTATTTCAGTAGTGTTTGAGTCTTTATGGTTATACGACTCATTACTTGCATACTGTCATGTAAAGCAAGCACAGTAACACTACCGAGCAAAAGACAAAGTGAACCCCTATGGAGATCCAATAAATTAATTGATGACTTGGTGGAATTGGTTATCTTGTTTCATTAAAGAGTTTACCATATACAAAGAACTCTGTGGTTTTACATATAATATGTTGCAAGTTTACATAGCTACGGAATCTTACCGTGCGTGGCCCGACACGCACTTGGCTGGAAGCATTCCTTTTTCAAATTAATTAATCAAGATGACTCCCTTGTCATTATTATTATACTGAACTTTTAGATGAATTTTATTTACATATTTTCTGAAAAGTAATGGGCCGAATGGGTGTCATTAAATGGGAAAAAGCAACTCAGTGTAGACCCATTCATAACATTATTTCATCTGATTTTCCTAAATATAATCCACAACCATGGAAGTTCATGGTAAGTTGGTACTGTTGTGTATCTTAGGTAGGATTTTAAAAGTAAAAGGCGCCGTCTGCAATATCACTAACCTCTTACCTACTACTAGGGTACTAGGAGATAGGAAAATTCTATGTAATTTACTATCATAGTACACTAGCTCACTTGGTTGCAACCCCGCCGCCTCTACAGGTGAAACAATTACCTATGTGAGTGAGACAAGCTAAGATAGCTTAGCACGCGGTGTGGCTTGTGCGGTGAGTCTTAGTAAGTACGCAACTAGTTTATAAGCTGTTACAGGATGGCAAATCACGTATTGAGTGGTTATTGTCCTATGAATATCAGAGAATGTGGTTGGATGAAAGAGAGACTTGGAAAAAACGCATGTATCCTGAGAACACAACTGTCAATGTAGATATTGTGAAACGATACGTTTTGACTTTTAAAACTAACCATCAACCACCTAAGCCTGAAAAAAAGAAGCCATTCAAAATGAAAAAGTAAGTATATTTAGACTTGTTGCCAATTCCTCCCACGGCCAGCCACATCTGCCCAAGCAGACGTAATACCTCTATCGACTATCACGCCCCGTTATTCCGCGAAAAGCTAGGCAGAGGAGCTCGACGGCAGTGCACCCCCATTGAGCCAGCCTCTCTATTCTTGAAGTAGTTTGTTTCTTTACCCCAGTAAACGTCTCGGCAAATTTGTAAAAACCACAAGGCCATCAACTATATTGGGTCCGATAAAATAGAAGCCTTAGGCCATCATATTCTTTTTTACCGGCGGCGGTGCGCCGGACGCAATACGCGAAAACTAAGCGTCTTTTTATTTGTCCATATTGATATACACCCAAGTTAGACGAAACTATTGACGTGCTTAAGATTTCCGGTGTCGTTTAACATCGGCATCATGCGCCCACATACGGCAAGAGTACGGATATGGTTTAAGAATGCAAAACGAGAACGCCATGCAGCACTGCGCTCGGTCGCGGCAGGCGATGAGTATAAGTCCAAACAAGTAGGTGCTCGGGTCCGAAGCTGCGGAGAAACAGAGAGCTGCGGCTCATCGAGCAGTTTTTTTAGACCATTAACTAAGGCATCTTTAACCTCGAGGCCTGTTCCACCCTCTAAAAAAACCCTGAACTTATATGGCAGAACTTGGACATGCCATCTGTCAGATGTGCTCTGCATAGGGTTATCAAAAGATGGCAAAACAATCCCCTAGTGCATTATGCATAATCTATATCTATACATATAAATAAAATTGGAGTGTCTGTTTGTAATATTAAAATAACCGCTTTTTACTAAGTGCATTTGGATGTATACACGTTACATATACCGAAACAATATTTTTTACAATTTTTGTCTGTCTGTCCGTCTGTCTGTCTGTCTGTTTGTTCCGGCTAATCTCTGAAATGGCTGGACCGATTTTGACGGGACTTTCACTGGCAGATAGCTGATATAACAAGGAGTAACTTAGGCTACTTTTATTTTAGAAAAAAAAAAATAGTAACTCACGAAAAAAATTAAAACCAATGTTGCAGCGCAGCGCCTGATTAAGTTTGCTAGCAACACCTGCAATGCTTCCCGCGGGCTCAGAATGGGCGGGCAGGCTGTTGTCAACGGTTGTCTTTGTTAAATACCACGCGGACGAAGTCGCGGGCAACAGCTAGTGAATTTATAAAATTTCAAAACCCTAAGCATTAACATGTGACCAACCAAGTAGTAATGGCAATAGAAATGCATTACACACAATAATATCGATTTCAGATTTCAAGGTGTGGGAAGTAAAACTACAAACAAACGCCCACCAAATGACAAGGCTATGCAATTCGAAAAAGAAAAGAAAAAAGAATCTTAATGGAAATTTATAAGTATAGGTACCTACTTTATAATTATGTAATTACCCATTTTTTCCTATTTGATACATTTATTTTTACATAATATTAAACCAGGTAGTCATAATATACCATGCGTTTTACTTTTAGATGTTCCTATAACCTGTAACTAATAATTTTAGAATATTAATACCTATAGCTACTGCCCATAAGTATTTTATGGTCGTTTCCCCGAGTGAAGGCATATCGTAAACATGGTGGTGACGCGAAGGTCAAACAAAAAATAATGCAATTTATTTTATAAGGTGAATAATCGGTAAGTTACATAGATAACCTTATCATATTTTTTTTATTATTTGATCAGATTATTCCTAAATACGTGCTTCTGTTTCCTAAAACATGTATTTTGTTGGAACCTTGTATAAAAATACCTTGTGCACCGTGTTTCCAATCCCCAACCATATTAAACCAATGTGATGAAATAAATGAATTAAAAACTTAGCGTTGGGTAAATTATTTTTTTATATTTTATTGAGTTCAGTAATAGGTTTTAAACTACAATGTATATTTTGGGTTCTCATTATCAGTTATTTTTTTGTTGTGTAAGTTCAGTTGTTATCTCTAAAAGCCTTGTGATTTACAAATTGGACTATATAATTAAGTCTACTAGGAAGGACACTCAGTCTAAACCTAAATTATCGATAAAGTAAGATAAAAGAAGGTGACAGTGTTTATTTTGTTGACCGATGGATTAGAGTATGATAAAAACGGACTAGACTTTATAACTATTAAAGAGTAAATGGAAGATGTTGGTTATGTAATAGTAAAATAAAATAAAAACTACATCAATAGCATATTATGTTTTGGCAGGTTTCATTGTTTGAACGAGGTATATTGTTAAAATTATTTTACATCGATCCCATGCATCATTATTAGTGATAGCCCACGTTATTAAATATTGATTTATTAGGATCGCCGTACCACATTCCATTACACCAAAATATCACAAAATGGTCAAAAGCATATTTTCAAAAAATGTCGAGATATGGATAGATGTTAGTTTTTTTTATTAACTATTATTTTATTACAATGTAGTTCACACCCCTCAGTAGGGCTAACAATCAAAAAAATACTTAACCAAATCAGTCATTATTACTATAATTAGGTACTAAGTTCGGAACGCAACTTCATCCAAATTAAAACTGTTACCTCTGTGTGCTCAAAGCGCAACAACTTACACGGCGGTATCTCACTGCATTGCCACATTCCCGGCACGGGGACGTAGAATACGCTATTCTCTAATATAGCAATGTACCATTGGATCAATCAACCAAACGTGAACCGTATCATGAATTTTAAATTTCACTCTTTTACAAAATAGTTTTAGTTGTGGAATGATGTAATATTTAGTGTTTACCTAGAACTATTTTTAAATTCTCTAAATTACAGATGCGAATTATTTTTTGCATATCATTTTGTATTTTGTTAAAATTTGTCGGTCATAATATAGCAGGAATTATGAAATTAGCCGAACTGAAAGCTAAAAGCGGTGCCGGGGAAACCGCTGCCGGCGCCTGATTGGAAGTCGAAATGCTGCCCACCACGGTTGAAGAAGGACTGGAACACCATGTTGGGATCGATATCTGAAAATATTAATAAAAACAAAACTAATTAGGTATCCTAGATATCAAACATATGTGTGATGCCTCAAAGCCATTAAAAATATTATTATCAAAGGCAATGTATACAAATAATTAAACCAATGGGGTTGTGCCAGCAGATTTTTTTGTGGTGTTTGTCTGTCATTCTGAAAACTATTGGAAGTGACAGGGTTCCCCGAACAGGATAGACGAACACAAAATCCACGCTAACGGAGGGTACAGAAGAAATTGGCTTCTTTATTAAGTTAAGGGCGTTTGTGTCAGTTTTCGATTTGAGTCTGCAGTTTCCATGGACATAAATTAATACACACAAATACAATATGACGAAAGAATGCAGATACGAACCGAATACAGGACACACTGACTAACGATGGCTTTGTAATTTTTTTTATTTATAAAAATCAAAGTATACTCATTGAAAATATAATTCTAGTTCTTCAAAGCTGGACATACTCGTATCTTCCTCACAAGACACATCAACCATACTTTCATCTTCTTCCGTACTATTGTCGTCATCTGGGTAATAATACGTACAACGAGTGCAATGAGTAATACCATATTTGTTATACTGAAACTAAACAAATAATTTCGGGCCCTGTCTAGAAATACATGTAGCTGCTGTGTTATATAACAAGATTCTGCCCAAATAACCCTACCATACTACACACGTACACACTGTGTGTAATTTTTTTATGGCATTATTATTTTGTATTGTTTCAGTTCGAAACCCGTTTTTTGTAAAAAAAAAGAGGTATCAAATTTTCAATTGAAACATAGCTTTTTGTTGGATTCTAATAAACATATTGACACTCTTCCCCCATCCCCAGCCCCCAAGAGTCATAGGAATCACATGACTGTTGGAGGCTGGGGACGGGGTTCCTACAAAAGCACCCATGGTCCTTTTTATTATATGTATACATAATAATTTAATATGCGGATGAAGCGATACGCACATAGTTGCAACCAGGCGTTTTTTTGAAATTTAGGATAAGGTTTACTTACTAATTGATAAAAAAAAACTGGCTAACGATATAGATGTTAGGGATACCGACCAGCCATGCCGGAGCCGTCGTCGTCGAGGTCCTGGCCGTGGTCGTAGCGCGCGCGCTTCTTGGGGTCGCTGAGCACGCCGTACGCTTCGCCCACCTCCTTGAAGCGGCGCTCCTGCTCGCGCCGCTCCGTGTCCGGCGCGCCCGCGTGCCGGTCCGGGTGGTGCACCAGCGCGCGCTTCCTGAAACACGCCAACGCATAATACATATCATTATCATATTAATGCCCAATTCCTTCAAGCTCCTCTATTCATTCAAGCATCAGTAGGCTACACAGGGGAACCGTTGTACAAAGCGGCTTATCGTGAGAAGATCGCGGCACTATCAGATCATGAGGAAGGTCATCCTTGCAATGGAGCTACGACTGAAAAAAGCACACTAAATAAGACTGTATGAGCATGTCGATTTTCCAATTATCGAAGGAGGCTAAAAGGTGAAGAAGGCTAGTGATTAAAAGTAGCCCTCTCGTTACTGAGAGGTTTCGAGTTAGGTCCCTACCTTGGCCATTAAACTATTAATAAGCCTAGCACAAGCAATAGTTCTGCTAAAATGGGTTCATGTAACTATAGCTTCAGGAGAGTCTAACAGGACTCCCAGTAATGTTTGATGTTTTTATGAACACATAATGGATAATATTCCACTGATATTATCAATTATCAATTATAATTCAAAGAAACACTAACAATTAAATAGTGATGACAGCATCATATTTCACATTTTTATCAAGAAAACCCTCAACAGCATATTAACGTAAATGTAATCATACCGGTAAGCTTTCTTAATTTCATCTTCGGAAGCAGATTTTTCTACACCAAGTATCTTGTAATAGTCCTTGCGTTTAGATTTTTTAAGCGCAATTTTAGCCTCATGCAGCAGCTGTTTGTTCTCCTTGCTTTTGTCAATCTTGTATAGTTTCTCGTAGTCTTTGACGGCGTCCTCATACTCGCCTAGTTCTGTGTAGCACTTAGCGCGTCGAAGCAGGGCTTTCACATAATTCTCATCTAAATCTAAGGCCGCGGTGCAAGCCTCGGCAGCCTCCTTTATTTGATTCAGTTTAGCACAAACTGTCGCCTTGTTGAAGAAAAGCTTAGCGTTAACGATTCTGTTGTTTTTGTCGACGGTCAACGCTTCATTATACAGAACCAGTGCCTGTTGCCATCTGCCCATTTTAAAAGCTTCATTACCTGTAAGTAATGTATTGTAATAAAGTGACCTTTGAATAAATTACTTTATAGAAATAATAGACAGGAAATTTAAATACTGAACATGGGCCTTGAGAATATTATTAATGGAGTAATAGTACATTATGATGCCAATGGGCTAAGTTAGTCGTTACAGTCGAGTCAGGATTGTATTGACCAAATGCTCACGCGTGCCATACGACGTTTTTCAACACACTTGTGAGGAAAAATAATAATAAATTAATTTTATAAAATCACACTCTATACTAGATACATATTTGTGAAACATGGCCACAGAAAAAAAATGGTACCCGGTTTTTTAGTATCAGTTATATAAAATCTAAAGCACGCGTGTATAATAAGCTACATTATAAACCTAAAATTGGTGCAATTAGAGCCACTTAACGAGCAAGTGTGCTGAAAATATTATAAAGTAAGATTTAAGTAATTTACTTCAATGATACTAATAAATTACATAAAATCTATCTTACCCTCTTCTTTCTTCTGTTTAAGTAGTTTGGCTTTCTTGTAGGTCTCCATTGCTTTTTTGTGATCAGGGGCAAGACGCAGGACTTGTTGGAAATGCTTAAACGCTTGTTCATCTTTGTCCTAGTGGTGGTAAGAAATGTTGAGACATAAAATAGCAACTATATGATCTAAATTGTATTTATTAACACGCAAATTTTATAGAACTTGTAAACTATCAAAGCACCTGACTTTCCTGCCTTTTAAGTGTACATGTGATGAATTCTTACCTCAAAGTACAAGCACAATCCACGTACGAAAATAGCCTCGGTGTCTAAGCTATCAAATCTTAAAGAATCATTTGCTATTTCCTGAGCCTCCTGGCACCGCCCAAGCATTGCTAGACATTCAGCTTTTGCAAGTTTCACCCTGAAGCAACAAATATCATTGTCTAAGAATACTAAAGATATTTCGTGTGGTTAAAAAAAAACATTTTAAAAATGCTTTTTATCTTGAACCTTTACTCCAACATTCATAGTTTGCACATCTTGATTGTAAATTCAAAACTACAGTTTAACACCTAGTTCAAAATACAGTATTGAAAGATCAAATCTACTACACCCAAAGGTTGTCTGGAAGAGATTGTAATAACTATTTAATTTTCACATACTGCTCAACTTTTGTCCATTTGTTATTCTACTGGTATAAAGGTAACGCAAATGATTACCCAGATAATAAAGTATCATAATTCCGAGTTCCATCTAAAACCAACTCATATGATGCACATTCTCACACATCCAATAAGTTAATTTGATATCTATATCAATACAAACATATTTCAGACAACCCCCTTGCAGTTTTATTTCTTGTACATACATGGCCCTGTTATAGTTGTTATGATGCCTATATTACTAGTGCTTAACCCTTAATAGCCTAGATTTTCAATTTTGATACCAATCTTTTAAACCGAATGATCACATTACTATTAGTTTTTTTTTATAGGTTGGCTGTACGTATTTTACTGTTGTATGATATTCTTTCCAACGAAATTAAAAAAAAAATCAAATGTCATTATTATTAAACACAGTAATATTAAAAATAAATCACTTTCGTAAATCAGGCTACTAAGGGTTAATGAAGAGTGCAGTACTGACTTGGCACTGGAGGGGCTGTAATCGAGACACCGGTCCATGCAGAAGACGACGCGCCGGTAGTCGGCGCTCTCCATGGCGCGCTGCGCGTCGTCGTGCAGCTTGCGCAGCGCGTCCAGCGCGCGCCGCTCGCTCGCCGCGCACGCCGCGCCGCCCAGCTCGCTCGCGCGCCGGACCGCCTGCTCGCCGCCGGACAGGTCACCTGCAATCATACTTACTCATTATGCTTCAGGCCTCTTAATATATGTTTTGAACATAATCAAAACCCAATAGAATGTTTCCATATATTTACGCTGCTTTATAAAGTGTGAATAAATTAAATCACTCTTAATGGTATTTATATATATACAATACCATACCATATAAGCATACTGTGGATTTCGAACAATCTGATTGGTATATTTGTCTCAGCGTTTCTGATTAATGCATGTTTATTCCAAGCCCTGTGCTAAGAGCCAAAATGTATTGTCTTACAATATTAAGTGTAAGTGACCAAAATTGTAATAGAAGAAGAAATTTACCTAATGCAATGCAGCATTTCGCCATGCGAATATAACCTTTAGTGAAAGTGGAATCCAGCGCTACAGCCTTCTGAGCATCTTCCAATGCTTTCTTGTACATGCCTAACATCATGTAGCAGGCAGATCTGTTTCCATAGTATGCAGCATTCTCGGGGCATAATTGAACTGCTTCATCATACATAGTCAGGGCACCCTTGTAATTTTTAAATTTGTATAAATGATTTCCACTTTCTTTCTTTTCTTCGGCCAACCTGTAAATTTAAATAGCATAAAGAATAATTTCTCTATGTAAATAAAATAAAAAAAACCTTGAAGACTTCTCACAACAGCAACATGGCCAAACAAAAATTCAAGATAGGTTATGTATGAATAACTCATTGTGTGTTCTATATATCTGCAACTCTTTTTTTATTTCTTTAGATATAGAGGCAAATTAACATATACATGCAGGGCTAATGCATAGACTAAGCCTCATAATTCCTCAACCCTAGGTAGGTGGAGGATAATTTGATTACAAATTAACAGACTTCCTGGGAAAACTTTAAAACTCAAGTTTTATCTTTGTATTTTAAATTTCTACTCCTGAATTTTCATGAATAATATTTGACCAAACTTACACATTATGATTCAAAGAAATATTTTTTCTTTAATAACCCAATATTAGCAACTTTTCTCCGAATAATTCCAAAAAGACCTCAACATATCTTTTTCTATAATTTAATTTGATACTATTGACTGTCTAACAAAGAGATGCTTTCATTCTTACTATAGCTGTTCCTCATTGCAGAATGGTTGGCAATGAACAAGTTATTAACACATGTATTGGGTGAGAATCACCAAATTAATTTGTTACTGGTACATTATTACACATTCCCAATAAAATCATTAGTACTGAGTCCATACATTTTGTTTCAATGAATATCCTCATAAGCATACAATAAGAAAAAAGCATAAGTGGACAGCTGTGTGTACAGAGTTAGCTTCACCTTGCAAATTATTGAAATAATATAAGTCAATTACTATCATAGCTAAGTGTAAATATTAATAAATATCACACCAATACTATGTTATGGTTTCAAATAAGCTAAGTTTTTAATGTACAGAATGGACAGGGATGATCCCAATTACACCCAGATCAGAGCAAATTATGCAAAGATAATTTCTGAACTTAACTTATGGTACTCTAATGCAGTGAAACTAGTAGCCTACAATAAAACCTCTATACCAAGCTGTCTTCCAATGTGATGTAATTCCTTGATATTTATTGTTTTCTTATCTAAATCTAAAGCATGTATAATTGCACTTGAATCTGGTAGACATATAGATAGCCAATGTTTGGAAAAACACCAAGACACATTGTTTGTATCATTCATCACTGGATGAATGGCTTTTTTATAAATGGAATAATGACTACAATGTGAGCCCACTGAGCTCCCACACACATGATCAGGCTGTTGTACTTTATGTAGGTCATATGTCAAGGCACTTTTAACATTTGTTATTTCATCTTCCTATAACTCTAGCTGCAATCTTCAAAACACGAATGACGAGAAATCTTTTGTATAAGCAGGTACCTACCTACGAAAATACCTTTTCTAGATCACACATTGTTTACTCATAATAATTACCTTTCAGGACTCTTCGGGACCAAATCATCAATGGTTAAATCCGCATCCACAACGTCCGAGTCTGCCATTTTTATATTTAGAGAATTTTCAGATAAATTTCAATAATAAAATAATTTTTGGCCTCTATTTTGACGACGATCCCTTTGAAAAGAACAGGCCAGGGTTACCAGGAGCTACAACTGGTTTCTTATCAAACTAAAAGTAAGACCCTAACAAAAAATAATTATTTTCAGCCCATTTAAATGGACACTAATAATAGAGTTTAGAACTATTTTATTACGCTTATTTTATCATTACATAAATTAAACTACAAGCATTCGTGAAATCAGAAACATTCACTAACTACAAATTCGGGAATAGGAAAAATTGCTGGCAATACATGGGAAGAAAAAGAGGGAAAAAGCGTGTTTGACGTAGCGTAGACAATTATGTTTGATATGTGGAGAACCATTTGGAAGGGATTTTGTGTTTAACTAAGCAAAATACAAACATACTCTACTTCGCTTTTTAAAATATTACGGCTTCATCGTTTTTTGTCGTCGATAGAGAACTCTATCTACGTTTTTTGTTTATGATTTTGCCAACAACAGATATTGAAAACTTACATCGTGTTAATGAGTAACCACAAGTTAAGTTCTCTATTCCTAGTAGAGATGTGTAAATCCTGAGTGAATTGAAAAAAAGATTTACTTTTTTCAATAATACATCATGCATCACTAAATCAGAAGTTTTTGGAATACATCTTTAAATCACTTTGGATAAGATTCAAATTGATTCAATTGAGACCATTACGATGTGGAGTGAGAAGACTATAGGCTGGTATTATGATTCAGAAAGAGATAGAGAAGGATGTGTAAGCTCGCGCGTGCGTACTGCATACGACGCGTCGAATGTAGAATGCAGAGAAAACTATTATTTCTGTGCCTTATAATTAAGTACAATGTATTTTTTTTAAATAGGAAATCGAGTGACGGTTTGTTATGTTTTAGTTTTGATTGAATGTTTCGAATGTTTCGATGCTTTTAATTGCGTATGCGAAATTATTTTGAGAGTGTAAATAGTGAATTTATCCAAAAACTATAAATAATAACTCTTTATTTTTATCTTTATCAATGATATTTTGACTTTTGTAAATAATTAAAAACTTTAATAAATGTAAATAATTAGGTAGTGATCAAGTGTGTTGGTACAAAAATAAGTACGTTCTTATACCTCATTAGTACTAAGTAGGTATTTAATAACGCCAACCTAGTCCATTGTATGTTTGTTTGGTTAATTATGAAAGCTAGGTTGACAGTCCTAAGCCTGATAAGAATGAAGGGAAATCAGTAGTACATGTATCTTTTTCTCCTTCCGAATCTCTTCGAATCATTTACGATGTGTCGTATGAATGACTCTTTAAATCTTTTAATTCCGACACACACGGAATTAAAAGATTTAAAGATTTAAAAGAGTGATTTAAATCTTTTGAGTGAAATGATTTATAAATCTGTAATCAAGTAAAAGATGTAGTTTGCGCATCTCTAATTCCTAGGCTCACTGGCAAGATATACTAAGAAAATTAATATATTTGGAAAATGAAGCAAAATATCACATAGAAAAATTGTCAATTTTGGTCTGGACTTGACGTCACTTCAAATGAACTTGCCGAACTTTGCACCTAAAACACTTGTTACTGGCGTTCCGCGTACCGTCCTCGTGTAAACGGGGCTATTGTTTTTTTTTTATTTTTGATTTGATTGACAGCTTTGTTTGTTTTGTTTGTCTGTCAGTCTGTCACAGATCTGCAAAGAAAATATAACCAATTTCCAGAAAATTCAGTCAGTCGTTCGACCTAAATAAGCGGCTAACAGGGCACGCCATTTTCATTTCTTCATGTCACATCCATTATTTTATTTATAATGTGTATTTATTGAATTTAATATTGCTATTAATTACTTGACACTGGCAAAATACCCGCTAAGTTGCGGGTGAGGCCATATTCATATCCATTTTACTTCATCGCATTTCATTTCGTAAAGAAAGAAGAAGAACCAATTTCCAAAAAAAAATATTTATTGATTTTTTATGTTTTGTTTCTAAAAATAAGGATAATACACGGTTATTTTAACCAATCATACAATGGGTAGCCCAGAACGCGAATTGTGCCCGCCACCATCAGAGGAAGACGAACTTACGCTTCCCCGAGCAAGCATTAACAAAATGATAAAGGAATTGGTACCTTCTGTCCGAGTTGCATTTGAATCGAGGGAATTAATTCTTAACTGTTGCACGGAGTTTATACACCTGCTTAGCTCAGAGGCCAACGAAGTATGCAATCAAAGTAATAAGAAAACTATCAATGCTGAACATGTACTTACAGGTAAAGTAAATCAACATAAATATATTTAAATATCCATGATTCGTTTTAGGTACCTATGCTATTTCATATTGCATCAATAAATGTCATAATCCAATGCCAATAATCAACAATCATATTCATACACATTTGTTCAATGTGTGCATATATCACAAAGAAAGCTCTCTAATTAGTGATTTCATGTTTCAGCATTGGACAGGTTAGGTTTCAATGACTACACTATAGAAGCAGAAGCAGTTTTGAAGGACTGTAAAGCTGTTGCTGCTAAAAGAAGAAGGCAGAGCACAAGGCTTGAAAATTTAGGTATTCCTGAAGAAGAATTATTGAGACAGCAACAAGAATTATTTGCCAAGGTAATAATTTACTATAATATTGAACAATGCCCAACAGTGGTTAATTGTTAATGTATGAAGAAATTGGGGAGATAGGTAACAGGGAGTAATCCAGCACTCCCAAGTGACTCTTTATTCAGTGTGCCTTACAGTTTAAATTGTAATACAAATTCTATTTTCCAGGCACGTGAGGAACAGGCCAAGCAAGAACAACAGCAATGGTTATTATTACAACAGCAAGGACTTGAGGGTACACCACAACCATATGTCCCACCCTCAACTGGGCCTAGAAATGAAGACGAAGATGATGATTATTCATAGTATTGTGTAATTTAAGCTTTCTTTTACAGTTTCCTCAGTTTTATGTACAGTGCAGGATAAAATTATATATTTTCTTTCAAATTACAATAACATATATTTAAGTATTTGATTATTTCCCACGTAAATTAATGTAATGTCTTAATTTATAATGGCTTTACATAACAACATACTATTCTTCAGAAAAATACTAAGTAATGGCCTCTTGTATAATAAAACTCCATAGAATCTGATATGTAAACTCAAATGTAATAATAAATGTCAAATGTCAAGATAATCTATGCCTGTCATTTTTACATTCTCTTTGTTAACATCATTTATGTTATACTTAGTCATTTATAGAACATGAATTATATCAATCTAAAGTAAATATATATTGTTTAATGTATATTACTTATGTCCTTTAAATTATCATGTTCATTCAGCATATCAAAATGGGTACAGAACTATGTGACCAAAAATTTCCAATACTTTACTATGGTGTCTAAAAATGAGCAGTGATTTGAACAAAACATACAAAAAGCCGAAACAGAAAACTCTGGGAACAACACACCCAGGCACATCAGTAATTAAATTTTATATTACCTATCTATTATTGTAATATTTTTTTTATTTGTATTAATTTTTAACTGGACCCAGCACACTAAAATTTCAATTGATATGGTATGACTTCTAGTAGGGTTGCCACGGTATGCATTGATTCTAGTAAGCCTCATAAGCACCATTGCGATATATGTTTGCCCCATAATCATCGCATACGTGCGTACCTACGTCCTGAACACCGGCCAATCGATCGCGCGTGGCTGGATCGGGATCCAAAGGCATGGTCGGACGGTACGTTCCTGTGTGGACCCAGCTAATGGGTCGAAGGAAGGATCGTGATATGTAGTATTATGTCCTGCACAGTGGACACTTCCTACTGACAATGATCTTTAATATTTGTTCGCAATGAGGAGTGCTATAGTACATTAAATTCCAGACATCAAGATCCAATGGCGATGACTCACCTGCCAACAGCACGCCACCCCCGCAGCCATTATGTCCCCTTCTAGCTAAAGATTCGGAATGGGCGGACATATTACAGACACCACCGAACGGCCGTGCAACATCAGCGACTAATGTTTCAGAAGAGGAGGAAGTATTGCAACTCGTAAATTTTACTTTATTTAAGGTCTAAGATACTCTCGCAGAATTTATTCCGATGATTTCCCTGTCCGCTCGCGTCTCGCCTCCTACGAATAAATAAAGAAGGCGTACAAAAAAAGTGTAAAGACGTCGCTGAAGCGCCGAAATATTTTTTGCCAGTCAGAAACATGGCCTAGTATGAGTCTGAGTTTTGATCTTTGAACGTATACCAATTCCAATTGAATGTTTCCATAATATCAGTAAAGCTGCACTTTACGCAAGCCGAACCGCTATGGAATTAATTGAATCCTAAAATTGATCGTAGGACCGAAAGACGCGGGTGGGTAGGTAGTGGAGGCGGGAAGTGCCACTAGCGACAAATCTGCAAGGGTGCTAAGAAGTTTATTTTTGGGATTTAGGGAATTTGTTTAAAAAAATCAGTAGGTAAGCAGCAAAAAATGCATTAACGTACATAGTTGCACAAGGCTGATCGAAACTCAAATACGTTATCCCATAGGCAGACGAGACATATTTAAAATAACTAGTCACAAACACTGTCGGATCTACCACCCAACAGAGAGTGAGATAGAGCTAAAAGAAAGTAGTTGCCGAGCGCCTAATTTTTTTCTTATTGGTTCGTCAATCTTTGTGAGGAGATCATCCCGTAGATCCTATCGTGTAGCTATATTATGTCCGTTAAGAAAGATGAGTGTATAACACAAAATGATTAACTATAATTCCTCAGGTAGATTGCGAGGATGGCCCACAAATGAAACCGTTAGCTATTATGTTCCCCGGGTTGCTCGAAAAAGATCCACAAACGTTACAAGGTATGCTGAATAAGGCTATGTCCACAACTGAAGTCACGAGGCACTTAGTGGATCTTGGTCAGAAAGCTAATTTTACATTTATGAAAAAAGCAGACCGTCTTATACCACCAGAGAAGGTATGTATACGTAATGTTATATATACTAGGTAAACTCAGCTTTATATGAAATAGGATTTGGCACCTAACGCAATTATTAATAGTTTGGTAGAAACATTTATTCATTTCGGAGGTGCTGTAACACTCCTGCTTACCCCTCTAATGCATATAGGGTGTGATGCTATTGTATTAGTTGGTACCCTATTATCTTTACCAGTTACATAGGTATACGGGAGATGATTAAAAAAGGCTAAATAAAAAAAAAATAGTCCTTCATTATAATTATTGTTTACAGCAATGGATGGAAAGTTTAACTGAAAACAGCAATTCATATTGTTCTGTAGCTTCTGGACTACTGAGCAGCTGTAAGATATCATACAATACACCTCACAACACAACTTTTATTCCAAAATCATAGAAATTTTGATAAACAATTTCGTAGCAAAAGTACTTTTTAATGCCATTGTAAATAGGCAACTAGATGTATTAAAACCTGCTATTAATTTAATAGTAATAAGTATACAGCTTTGTTTTACCTACTTACGCTTAGTTTGATGCTAAACACTGATTAGATTAGATAACTCTTTATTGCACACCGATTTCATTAACATTTTATAGGTTTCTGATCTACGATTCTAATGTCTAAAATTCAAAATGTCTGCTGCACACCGGTATGTTACTAAACTCAGTTACTAGGTATAGCTTGGAACAGGAAGAAATACAAACTATAAATATCTTATGCATCCATATATTTTTTTCTAAATAAGGTATCTCGAGTGATTATGAAGCAGACAGTGAAATAGCTGAAGGTGACCTGAGAACGAAGAAAACAAGGAAAAGAAGGAAACAGCTTCTGAGCACACTTCCAAACACGCACGAATCCAGCTCGTATGAACTAATGGAAAGCGATGAAGGGTATGCATAATATGAATGTACAAAAGCAGGATATCATCGTAATCATAGAGTTCTCATATTTTTAAATTACTTAAACATCGGGCGCAGATACAGGGTTTCGTACAGGGATAGGGTGTATTTTTTATTGCAGAAAATTCGCAAAAAAAAAAATGAAATTGGTGAAGTTAAAATCATATAAATATGCCGTTCTACTTGTTGTGCTAGATACATAGGTATTAGCTCCCTCATAGGAAGATAGTTATTATACCACCAGCAGGGCCCGCGACCTTTCGCGTGTGGACATCGGTTTTGGCTTTCGCAGCACCTAACCATTTTCCGGGACAAATTATATTCAATTATAAGCTATCACTATGCCAAGTTTCATCAAAATCTGTCCAGTAGTTAATCCGTGATGCGCGAATAAGACTCTCAATAAAAACAGGCATGATAGTATATTTTTAAACATCCTACTTTTGTATAGTCCCCAGTACCACATTAAAAAGCTAAATATCTCTCTTTTTATTACAGTAACGACACATTGTTTGAGAACAAGCAGAGTACAGATCCCAGTGAAGAAAAAAAATAATCCAATAATTTCTGTGAAGTTGATGAAGTAAATACAAAATTCTCACACGAATATAATAGCACACACATTTTTATTTGTTACGAAGAAAATCTGTTCATCATAAAAAATAAACATTTACTAAAATAAATACAGTTATTTGGAATTGGATACCGGTGCATTGTCTACTTGAAGTATGTAGTTACTATTTAGCGCCGTACACACCGTCAATCCGGATCACGATCCAAAGGTATCGGATTCATATATACCAAATAGGTATTTATGTAATACTAATTGGAGATACTTATTTGCATATCGGTTATGAGCCAACATTCTGAGTACGTACATTACCGTAAAATGCTACAAATTTACCAACTAAGCTCGATTATGCCTATTTCGTTGCCTTGGTTTTTTCTTATTTTCTACCATTTGCTAGTAATTTTACATCATTATGACAACATATTTTTTCATGTTTTTATGACGCTAACTCCATTGGTGCTCAGTCAGTTGTACAACAAAAGTTGTCGCGGGAGGGTGAAAAAATGTAGTGTCCTATATCATTTGCAATTTCAGCCAGAAAGTGTTTTCTGCTTGCTAGCACCATCTAGTGTTCGTTTAAGTAAGCGTTTCAAAAACAGCCTCAGGGTATGAAAATACGATCTATTTTCCACAACTTTTGGTAATTTCATAGAAGGGACACGATTTCATCAAAACAACTTAGTAGACAACTTTGTAAGTGTTTCATAAACTTTAATGACAAAACTTTACTTGGGTCATCTGGCAAGTTATAACGTTGGTTTGCCGTCTAAAACCAAAGCAATGAATAGATTCAGATAAATTTACAAAAAAAAAATTCAACATCCAGGCAAAATTACATCATTTTACGGTACCCAAATTTAGTCAGGGGAAGGAGTTTAGATGCATAATATTATGTATGTTCAATTACTATCGATTCCGAGAGGTCGTTGTGTTTAGCTGCTACAATTGATAGGCCGACTACCCATAGAATAAACTATTTTATTGAACATTACATCGGGTAATGAAAAATTATACGCAAACTTTGAATAGCAAAAGATAGGTAGTAGATACAAGCGATTTGGTGTTTTATGTCAGAATGTAAAATAAATCCGTTCATCTCGTTTCCTCATATTACAATGAAACTAATAACACTTCATGGTTCCCCCTACCTGCTACGATAAGTAAACTATTTATAGTTTTTATCATTCTAGTGGTTCTTTAATGCTTAACCGCATCAGAATTAAACCTACATTTAAACACTGCACAAGCTTATTTTTAAATCATTCAACATAATATTATGGTCACTTGAAGCTCAGGGTCAGGGCGCGAAATTCAAAATGTCAATGGTTTTTATTTTTTTACGAAAAAATTGGACATTTTTACGATGTAATTTAGTGTTTTGCGATATTAACATTCTGCATTGGATGTTTCAATGTATTAAGTTTGCTTAAAAAAGTACCTAATCCGATACAATACCATAAGGTTTGTAAAAACCGCTACTTTTATTAACTTCATGGTGTTGGATAGCTTATGGTATTTTTTTAAGCAAACTTAATACATCGAAACATCCAATGCAGAATGGTAATATCGCAAAACACTAAATTACATCGTAAAGATGTCCAAATTTTTCGTAAAAAAATAAAAACCATTGACATTTTGAATTTCGCGCCCTGACCCTGAGCTTCCACCTTAAACTACGATCCCAAAATAGCTAGAAAAAATATTATGATTTTAAGGTAAATGGCGCCGTTCACACTATCAATATTGTCACAAGTATCGCGCCAATTACGATAAAAAACGGCAATAATGATCTAGATTGAACATTTCTTAGTCTGAACGGCGCCAATTATTAATTAATACTACTTTATACCAACCAATATATAAATATACAGTCCATTTGGTCATAGGCTAGCAGTAGTCAAGCAACAATAAATGTTTAATTACACTATGTTTCCATGATATATATAAACGTATAATAAATCAGTTTCGATCACCATGAAAATATAATGATTTAAATCATAAAAAAGATTGTGTATCAAAGTCAAAGTCAAATCATTTATTTCGTATAGGCCTACGGGGCACTTACAAATTGTCATTACATTTTTTCCTTAATACTACAACCGGATCGGAACGCGACCTCAACTGAGAAGATCCGGCAAGAAACTCAGCGGGCTTGTCTTTTTTTTTATCCATTATATTTACAAAAAAAATAATTATAAAAAGTAAGCTCCAGTGTGTTGTTATCTGTTATCGATTAAGCCTTTATCTATTTTTAGCATAACATACTCCGACTAAGAAATATATAATAAAGAAATATAATAACTAATAGACGAAGTGTCGCGAACAAAATTCGCGGGGCTGGGTTTTTATGCTTCAAGAAGTTTCGACACACACACATATATATTTTATGTTTTTCGTCTCGGATATAATATTGATAAAAATTTACGAATATGAAATTTGGACAAACTTGTAACAACATAATAACCTATTTACCGTCATCAACATGCTAGCTCGCTTTACACGAGGAAACGATGCGAGTAACAAGTGCCCTTAGGAAAATATTTAGACAACTTGAAATGACAGCGTAATTCTCTTAGTAGATTATCGCCAGCTCATGACCAAATACATACATTTTATATTTAAGTACCTATTAAAACCTAAATATATTTTTGGCTATACCAAGATAAACATACAGGCCAATAAAAGCGAAACTTTTACGTGTATTTACTGTATATGTATCAATTGGTTTAGTATTTAATACATCTAGTATCTTTATGAAATGACAAAATGTTTAGATTTATATTCCAAAAAGAAGTGGAGTGAGTGTAGTATACATGGAATAAAGATGAATTATTATTTAAATGTTACCCACACATACTCAATTTGTTACATTCTACAATTCTTATTGATTTTGTCGTATATACAATTATGAACATACAAATATAATTACACTATACAACACAACCGCAAAAACCGTGAATGTTACTTTTCGTAATATTATTATCATTTAATTTACCTAGTAGAAAGTGGAACAAGCTCCCATGTTATGCGTTTTATTTAGACTTGCCTCTAATAATACCTATCATCTTATATTTATATATCTATATAGTTTAATCTGAACTATTAACAAAATAAAGTCCAAAGGAACGTCCACACTATGCTAACACCTAATAATATTATTATTGCATCAATTGGATTACAACAGAACATAACTGAAATGTAGGTGCGGGTCCTACTTTCATTGTGCAATACTTTACGATGTTGCCGAAGTGTATTTTTTGAGTGATTAAAATCGCGTTCAGCAAACAGATTTGCGGTTATAATGGAATTAATTGAATATGTTTATGTGTTCATTTTGTAAGTGTTATCGAGCGGTCATCTGAATGCTGTCACGTTTCCCACGTAACAGCCTACTTTCTCGGACTGATCACGGAAATACTATTTTCTAACCGCAAATATCGCTCGATGACTCACCCTCCCGATTAAATGACAGAAAATATCAGGCAATAACAAAGTAGGACCCTGCGCTACTTATATAAGCCTCTACGAAGGGTACAACATGCGGGGCGGATTTGTAGTCTTTATAAATTGGCATGTCAAGAGACAAATTGGATAGTCATTGACATGCCAATCGGTAGGGACCCTACAATTTAGCGCTAAAGATTGGGTGGCATGTTGTACCGTTCGTAGAGGCTGTAACAAGTCACCACAGCCGATTGAAGGCGGCGGGGCGGGCACGGCGCGGCGTTGGTGTCGATCAATAGTCAAGCAGCTCGCTCTGAGGTGAGTCTCGCTCGCACTTGGTGAGCAGCACGGCGGCGAGCAGCGCGGCGGCGGCGGCGGCGGCGGCGAGGCGTCAGGCGCGCGGGCGGCGCGGGCGCGTCGCGGGCGCGCAGCGTCATTGGGCCGGCTTCAGCGCGGCCATCTTGCGCCCGCGCGCGCGCGCCTCCTGCCGCGACGTCGTGTACTCGAACCACAGCACGTTCGGTATCAGCGTCGTGTCCCTTATCATTAGCATCTCACACACTTTTCTGAAACATCATGGTAACATCTGATGTAGACACAAACTATTGTACTTTACATGTTCTACGGATGTTAGCTCTATTTTCATACTGCGGAAAAGGGATATAGCCGCAAACGATAATTTGTTATACATTATTATACACTATAGTGCTTTTTTTAACATGGACATTATTAAGAAGTCCGAATCCATAGGACATACCTCAAAGGAACCTTAAGGATTTTTATGTGAAAAAAAAATGGCATAGATTTTTTTTTAATAAGCGTGAGTTGTCCAAAAATTCATAAAATTGATATTTTTAAAGTGAATCGACTCAGGTACATATAAAGATCATTTCATTGTAGTCAGATACGAATATACTATACAAAGCTAACCAAAAATATGATGACCTCATCACACACACATTTTTGTGCACATGATTTATTCATGAACAACCTATCACAACATAATCAGTATGCTACACACAACTCACCAAACAGATTGACAAACATTGTGTGAATTAAATTAATTGACCTCGTAATGTACACCATCACGCCTGTAATGGCTGAAGTGGTAATCAGAGGGACACGGCAATGCACCCACGTTTCGCCGATGGTATTAGATCCCAATGTTAGGGCGGGTCGAATGATATTATACCAACACTACTACCCTTCAATATGACAAAATAGGGCATAGTCCACCATACTGGCCTAGAACAGGTTGGTATACTTCTCACAGCTATATGTGGAGGTTTCTTCAATTTGCTTTCAATGTATAGTAATATTTTTGAAAATGAGATTACATGTGATATTCGAAAATCCTTTTAAGTGCAAGATAGGGTTTGAACATTAAATCATTGTTTCCAAAGTGGTTGTTTTACCAACTCAGCTAACAATGCTTCCCTTGGAGAGATGTCAATTTTTGTGAGAAACCAGTGCATCTTTACACTAGCAAGGCTGGACTAATTAAATAATACTTACAATGAAACTAGCTGCGGAAACAATGGGGTGAATACTCGGTGCACTATTGCAAACCAGATGGTTGCAAATATGAACCCGACTATTCCACCCACCACCACTTGGGCAGTGGTGTGGTAGTGAAGGTAGACTCTCCCGAAGCTGACCAGCAGCGCCAGTAACAGACACCCACCCACAATAACAACCCTCCATAGAGCCGATATTATACTGTTATTGTTTATGTGATGTAATCTAAAATGAAATATTAATCATGTAGCACATAAAGTAAATCCTGTATGGGTTTTGCAAGACCACTCCACCATTTTGTTGGGAATAATGTCATACTCCATCCTTCTTTGAATGTAGTACTTTGAAGCAATCATGGCTATACCCATGCTTGGGACACACAAATTAGGAAAAACATATATAACTAGCGATAAATAAATAAATATCGCCATACGAACACACCAACTATACGGTCCCACTTTAAGCTTAACGCTTGTGTTATGGGTACCGTACAATGGACTGAGGGCGAACTCAGTATATAATACTTATATACATATTAAACATCCATGACTCAGTTACAAACATTCGTGCTCATCACACAAAGCTTGTGTCCCTACCAGGATTCGAACCCGGGACCCTCGGTGCAGAAAGCAGAATCACTACCACTGCGCTAATCAGGCCCTCAAAGCGATAGATATTGTGGTTTAAAAAAAACATAATTACTTTTCCTTTGCAACTTCACCTCCAATGGTAATTGCATGATAAAATTACACTCAGCAATAGTGTAGGATTCTATCAGTGAAATAATAACTTAATGAGATCATTAGTTACAGAGATTACACCCTCCAAACATACAAACTTAGAACTTTGGATCCACTTGATATTAGTATATACTACAGCAGTAAGGATACAGAATATAGATTTTATATGCTGTACTTAACAGGCTTTACATTTGTTTTTTTAACTGAATTCATTGGATAACCATCAAACAAGTAGTTTATTTATTTTCAATTTTCTACAAGCTTTCATGCAAAAGTTTAATCACTCACCTAATTAAAACAAAGTATAATACATATATGCTAAAAAACCAAATAAATTGAGCATGAGATGATGGCATTCCATATTCATTGTACAGATTCCCCCTGGACAGTGGCCGGGCTTCACACACAATGTGTTTCAATATTATGTTTAATACTTCATTCACTAAGGTGCCAGTAAAAAATGCAATCTGAAATACAATAAATTAAGATCATTTAAAATTTTGCTATATTTTATTGGTAAAGGTCTAAATCTTTACAATTTTAAATTGTGTGTACCTGAATATACTTTCAGGTGTGCACATATTAAAAGTTACGCCTGCAATATGAATGCCTATTACACAAAAGCAAACCAGTAACTTGAACATAAATGCTATCATAATGAGAATTTCACTGTGATGGATAAAAGCATGCGATGGTGTGCAAGCACACACAGGATGTTTAATTTTTAACAAACTAAATGTTTTGCTCATTCCCTTGGCATGACAGACATGGGCAACATAAGTATTTTTAAATTTAGTCTTTTATTTAATTGCATGTAAACCAAGTTCAACATCACACAATATAATAGGAAGTTATACTCTCTTCCTTAAATACTTAATAGGTAAATAGAAACAAAAGTAAATGGAAAATTGAACTCACGGTATGAAGATCCCGGCGAAACAATATGAGTGCAAGAAATCCAGCACCAATGCCAAAAGGAGATAGGCTTATAAGTGCAAATAATTTGCCGAGCAAATCACCTGAAAGTTAAACACGAATGTTTCATATTTTATTATTATGTATAGTTATAATTATGATATTAAAGTACATATGCCTATTACAAATATTGTGATATTTACCTTTCGGATATTCAACTAATGTGAGTGCCAGTGGTTGCCATTCGATATCACCGTTATTATGCAAAACATCACTCACTATTAGCATTTCATCTTCCATTTTTGGTTCATTTGTTATATAGCTGTAATATTCAACTGAGAGGTTAAAACATAACTTAGAATTCAAATAATATACTCGCAGAAACGTGAACAGCACACGCACAGTAGTTGGAGTGTTTTGCTCTGTGAGTGTAGGTAGCACAGACCTGTCAGAGAAATAGAGAACAAGTTGTGAGTGCTGTGAGTACAAGTCAAGTCAACACGCACTGCCACGAATTTAGATAATATTCTCTATGATATCTACCTGTGAATCGTCGATTGACAACAGCTTTGAGTCTGACTGCTGACACTAAGTTGACACTTTCAGTATTTGATTTCACGTGTTTTTGGCATCACACGTTTGGGTATATTGCCAGTGTCAAGTTAAAATTTTTACATTTTCTGTTGTTGGCAAAATGTACCTCAGATAATAATGATGATGATGATAAAATGAATCCTCTAATTGAAAAAGAAACTTTTCAACCTAGAAAAGAAGTTAATTTATTAAGTAGTCGGATTTTTTGTTTTTTACATTTGTAACCTTGGATTGGCTGTCAAATGTCAATATTTAGTAGAGATATTGTAATTTTTCCTGTTTACAGAACATAATTAGTGTTCTGTGAGTTATTGAGTTCAATCACTAACATTAATTATCATAGGAAAGTTTACAAACATAAACACGTTCATGGTTTTTAAACTAATCATTTCGTTGGCTTTTTTACTGAGTTGATATTGAGTTTGAACATGGTTTTCTATTTCACAAGTAATGTAGTTTCTCCAGCAGTCACTCTGTTTATGGGTGCCGATAAACATGAAAGTAAGAACTGATGCGAATTGAATTTTAATAATTAACAGCAAGAATATTTACTGATTACATCTGTATACAATTGAAAAGTAACAAAAGGTCACACAACTACATAACCTATTTTATTTTCAGATGAAGATCTAATCAAATGGGGTTGGCCAGAGGATGTGTGGTTCCATGTGGACAAAGTATCTTCAGCTCATGTTTACCTTCGGTTAGCTCCTGTAAGCATTTAAATTAATTTATTCTTGATAGTCATTGGAATAAAACTACAAGTTTTTCATAATGAAATATGTAATTTATTTCAGGGTCAAACTATTGATGATATTGCAAATTTAGTTCTGGATGATGCATGTCAACTAGTTAAAGCCAATTCTATAATGGGCAACAAAATGAATGATATTGATATAGTCTATACTATGTGGTCGAATTTAAAAAAGACTGCTGGAATGGAGGTACTTTATAATCTTAAATATTGAAGTTGATTAATATGTTATACACAATTAGATTTCTTTTATTATGTACTTACAATATAATAATTTATTTCTAGGCTGGCCAAGTAGCATTTCATAAAGACAAAGATGTCAGAAAAGTGAGAGTGGCCAAAAGATGTAATGAAATTGTCAACAGGCTGAACAAAACCAAGAAAGAAGCTTTTCCAGACCTGAGGCAAGAAAGAGAAAATAGAGATAGACTAGAAAGAGAAGACAAGAAAAAGGTTTTGCGGGAAAAGAAAGATAAAGAAAAAGAGGAAGAGAAGAAAAAGAAGGAAGAAGCAGAATTACGAAGTTACTCAACACTTATGAAAACTGAAAATATGTCAACAAATTATGATGGCAATGATTCTGATGATTTTATGTAAATATAAAATTTAAAAACTTTGTACTGCCTCAATCAAATGTATGTAAAAATTAATTATCTTGATTATAATTTTTAGCAAATTTTTCCCATGTTTCAATAGTTATTCTAGAGCTATTCGAGATAGAGACGAATTAAAAAAATCTAATATAAAAAAGTTTTATATACATAGATTTTGATCCAAAACATAAGGGAGTGATAAATTTACAGTCGCCTCTTAAATTTAAATTGCAGTCTTCTTGAATACATAATTAATCCTAAATATTGTTTAGCAGTTTGTATTGTCCTATTGCTGGTCAAGGCCTCCATTTGTAGTGCATGGTTATGTAAGGTGAATCCTTCCTTTGGGAGATTTAATTTTTCCCACATTCTTTAGTTATAGGACCATTTAAAGTCAATATTAAAAATAACATTCAGTTTTACTTAATATTTATTCCAACTGAACTTAAAGAGTTGATAACCCAAGTAGGGTATGCACTATCAGCATAAATATTGTGCACAAAGTCTTGTACAAACTGAGGGAATGTCCCATTTTCAATGTTTTCTTTCATTGTTCTCATCAGGCGCAACTGAAACAATAATTAAGATTAATAAATAGAGAAATATGTGAAATATATATACATATATATAAAGTTTTTAACAAACTTACCTGAAAAGCAATATTATGAACTGAAATTAGATGACATGCTACAGTTTCAATGGTAGCTATACTATGCAAATAAGCTCTTGTATAGTTCTTACAAGTTGAACAAATACAATCCTTATCAATGGGGCTTAGATCAGTTTCATACTGTTTTTGTTTCAAATTCAGTTGACCTTTTGGCACTAAAGCACAGCCAAATCTCTGTAATATAATAAAAAATTAACCCCAATAAATATAGAAGTTAATAATGGTATTTCAATTCAAAGCATTTTTCATAAGAAAACTGCTTTGCCTTTGTAAGTTTATATAAACATGAGGGTATAACTGTTAAATTAGTATGGGCATTTTTTTATCAGGCTAAAGTCGCACATGTGCACATTGTTGTAATTGCATACAATTGTAATTAATTCTTCTTCCCAATAAAAGAGCTCAATTATTTTAAAAAACGATCTAAGTAACATACAGCTGTTCGTGTAGGGTAAACACAATCAAACATGTCTACCCCCAGGGCCACACAGACAACAAGGTCAATGGCAATTCCAACTCCCATCAGATATCGTGGCTTATTCTTATCCAATACTCCTGTACTTAGACTGACCATTGGCCAAAAATCATCTTTAGCTTCACCTCCACTGAAAAAAAATATATTTTATAAATGTAAAAGTATTAGTGCACAATTCTGCAACAAAAGTTTCATCTGTGAAAATAGCTGGGACACCCATTCCACTAAACACAAGGTGTTCCGACACCTATAAATCATAAAATTATGTTTTGAACTCATACAAATTTCACAGACCAAACTTTTCAGTAGATATTGTAGCTATTTTTGAATACCTCAATCCTCCAATTGCAAATCCATTAACATCTTTAGTCATATGACTTTGTGCACTCTGTTCTCTCAATTCCTTGTTTAATAATCCTTGTACGATTGGGAATATACTTTGTTCAGTTGGTCTTTGATGTGCATTCAAGCATCGGTCCAGCCATCGACTTGTCCTTTCTGTAGCTTCTTTAATGCGGGCATGGTCTTGAAATGTTGTCTGAACAACATCATCAAGTTGCATTATGATATCAGCACCTAGTCATATATATAAAAAAAAATACAAAAGTTTATGGCATGATTATTACAGAGAACATTTTAGTGCTTCAAATTTGTGGATTAGTTTTACCTATACAATTCTGGATTTCAATAGATTTCTCTGGTGTCAACATAATTTCAGAATCATCATAAGGTGACCTAAATTTGACACCCTCTTCTGTAATTTCAGCCAGTTTCAAAAGGGACACCATTTGGAAGCCTCCTGAGTCAGTAAGAAGTGCTCGGTTCCAGCCCATGAAGTTGTGTAAGCCACCAGCCTTTGTCAGTACATCAGTTCCTGGCCGATTTCCTAGGTGATATGTGTTGCCCAGTATTATTTCACAACCTAAACTTTCCAGTTGGTCTGGCAGAAGCCCTTTCATGGTGCCCTGAAAAATCCAAGCAGTTTGAAAAAAAAATCTGGTTTCTTTATGAGAGATCATAAAATGTATTTATATATCCTCACCTGAGTTCCGACAGGCATGAAAACCGGAGTGTTAACTTCATAATGTGGTAATTTCATAAGTCCTGTGCGAGCCTTTGTCACATTGCATTCAGCTTTAACTTGAAACGATAACGCAATTGATTTAGCACCCATAATATTGAAACCTTGGGAGGTTAGATACTTCGCAGTGTACTGTGTCGTCTTGTGGCTACAAAAGCGAAGTGATTATTTTTCTGTGATAGCTACCATAAGCTTATAAATACATAACTTTACTATTGCTCTTCCCGAATATCATTGATCGTATAGTACTAACAACTTGAGGTTTGGTTCACAATAGAGATGTGTAAATCCTGAGTGAATTGAAAAAAAGATTTACTTTTTTCAATAATACATCATGCATCACTAAATCAGAAGTTTTTGGAATACATCTTTAAATCACTTTGGATATGATTCAAATTGATTCAATTGAGACCATTACGATGTGGAGTGAGAAGACTATAGGCTGGTATTATGATTCAGAAAGAGATAGAGAAGGATGTGTAAGTTCGCGCGTGCGTACTGCATACGAGCGACGCGTCGCCGTATAATGTAGAATGCAGAGAAAACTATTCTTTCTGCGCCTTATAATTAAGTGGAATGTATTTTTTTTTTATAGGAAATCGAGTGACGGTTTGTTTTGTTTTAGTTTTAAATTAATGTTTCGAATGTTTCGATGCTTTTAATTGCGTATGCGAAATTATTTTGAGAGTGTAAATAGTAAATTGAACCAAAAACTATAAATAATAACTCTTTATATTTATCTTTATCAATGATATTTTGACTTTTGTAAATAATTAAAAACTTTAATAAATGTTAATAATTAGGTAGTGATCAAGTGTGTTGGTACAAAAATAAGTACGTTCTTATACCTCATTAGTACTAAGTAGGTATTTAATAACGCCAACCTAGTCCTTTGTATGTTTGTTTAGTTAATTATGAAAGCTAGGTTGACAGTCCTAAGCCTGATAAGAATGAAGGGAAATCAGTAGTATATGTATCTTTTTCTCCTTCCGAATCTCTTCGAATCATTTACGATGTGTCGTATGAATGACTCTTTAAATCTTTTAATTCCGACACACACGGATTTAAAAGATTTAAAGATTTAAAAGAGTGATTTAAATCTTTTGAGTGAAAAGATTTATAAATCTGTAATCAAGTAAAAGATGTAGTTTGCGCATCTCTAGTTCACAATAATAAACAGGGCCCGGCCCCGGACGGAACAGTGTTGCCAGCTCACTTATCAAAATGGGCTCTTTACGAAGCTAGAAATGCTAAAATCTGGTTGTAAAAACGGGTTGCTAATAATAATACACTCATAGAAAATTCACTAAATACACCAATAAAAATAAAAAATTACATTTTAGTTTAGGTGTATATAGTTTTACTTCCATATTTTTTTATTACTGGTTGTTGAAATAGGCACCTACTTCATAATATACAGGTGTAAGTGGCCGCGTAACAAAAACTTACACCATAGATTCAACCCATGATGCTGAGTTACCCAGAGTTGGATTTTTATCAAACTTTTCATGAAAATACTAACGAGTCCTATGACCAAAATATATAATTAATTCTAGTAACAAACCAACAAGAGATTCTATGGCCTCTCCCCAGACGACGACAACGACGGTTTTTGAACGTTTTAGTTGCTGTCAGATTTAATTGCTTTTTTCATTTTTAGATTGGCAATCGACTACACAATAGTGCCATTTAGACAGTCGAGTAAAAGTTTAAGTGATCCATTACGTGCGGCCCTATTACGTATCTTGGACTGAAAATTATTGTACATTTCGGGTGAACTTGAAAAGTCAAGCGATACATATATCTCATTTTAATTGCCTTCACTTGTGCACATTTATGTACACACAATGGAACTAATATGTTGTTTTTGTTATGTATGCCCAAATGAAACCAGCTATCGAACTACCGGTTAATTGTCTTCCACTCACTGTACAATCGTTTTATTTTTCATTCTTTTCATTTATCAACTTGTCGTTGACAAAATTATCAGACATACAGACATAATTATCAAATGATGGAGCCATAAAATCAATTGGAATCGGAATTGGAGCTACCTACTACTATTACTACTAGCCACAGCTTTATGATTAGAATATAATCTGTGACAGAGACTATTTGTAGTGGCGACATCTATATTCTATATTGCAAATTAGAAATTCGTTGACATAGAATGAGTAAATTGTTCATTGGAAGTTGGAACTGGGTTGGTCTGTGGTAAATTGTAATGTTTATTTGAAAAGTTACTCTATGGTTTATTCCGCAACTCCGCAACGACAATGTTATGTTTTACGATTGCTGTACCCTTGTCTACTGTACCTTTATTCGAAAACCAACCTTAATTTTAGTAGATAGCGTTTATCATTTCTATAGAGATTATTTTTATAGTTACCTTGGTATAAATAATACCACAGACGTATAAGAACTTCAAGTATTGAAATGAAATGAATGAAGTAAGTGATACTAACTTGTCCTAACCTAACCAAAACTATTAAACCTTCCTATTTTCTTGTGAAAGCGTCTAAATATTAGTTAGCTTCAGTGTAAATTGAAGAATTATTGATTATCTTTATGTTATGGTACATAATGTATATAGATGTGAGTTGCAATGTGCGTATGTTAAATCACCCAATATTTTAAGTATCTACGTAATTCTGAAGGCGCATTTGGGAGTGTCAAAAGGTGTTTGTGAGTTTATTTCATACATTATGATATAACTTTCATTATATTTTTTTTCATTAAGATTTTACTTTAGGTAAAAGCTATTTCAAGTTTCGTCAATGTGCAAAGCAGACCTTTGGCACAGTTGTGACCACGTGTGATCCTTGATACCGACGAACACGGTTCGATTCCGGATACGTGTTTTTGATTTTTATTTCTGTATTTTTTTAATATTTATTAATTCATTTTAATCATTTTAAAATATTATTTAAATTTTGCCCCATATTTATGCGACTTTTTTTCATTACACAAATTCCTAATTGGTTGAAAATCGTCTACTTATAATTTATATTATAATATGTTGAAGGTTCTCCATTACAAGGAAAGCCCTATGAGAACTAGTAATATTTTCAAACACTCGAAATGGACACAAAACATAAAAAACGATGTAAACATCCTAAAAAGATGAAACCCAGTATGGATAATGGCAAAGCTGAGGTGTTTGTACTTCCACCTGATCTTTTAAAGAAATTGGGCATTAGCTTAGGCAGTGTAAGCAAAAGCCACGATGCTGTTCCAGATTTTAAAGTTGCAGGTAAGATCCAGATGTTAGTTCTGACTCACACTACAAAAATTCAATACATATTGAACTGGGATAATGCCTGAAAAAAAAACAAATGGTGGGATGGTTGAGCTGTTTGCCACTACAAATGCATCATAAAAGCTGCTTCATTTTGCTAGTGGCAACGTTACGTCTGAACGTCTAAATAAGTCTGCAGATTAAACTAAATCTGACAGTTATATAGCTATCTTGCTTATACACTAAGATCATGACATTGCTGGCAATAATTAAATTAATAAACTGTTTTGATTTTTTATAGGTGAGAAAATTGAGAATGAACAATTTAATAATTATTCAAAATTAACTCCTATGAGTGGAAGCTCAGATGATACATCCATTTTAGAAACAGCCAATTTGATGAAAAAGTCTGTTTTCTTAAGTCCTACATTTGTTTCAACAGTTGCAAATATGTTTCCAGGTGAAATGGAAATAGCAAGTGTAGCTAAAGAACTAGATGTTCCTATTATGGCCACAGAAATAAAGGCAATAAATAGCACTATACTTCCAGTAGATAATATAGACATTTCTGATATGTGTATCATTGAGCCTGCAACTTCAACTGAAGAAAGTCTTATAATTAATTCTTCTATGAATGGGGTATTTTCTACTGTCTCAAATATTGAGCATGATAATACTGCACACATTTATAAATCTATATCTTCTAATAATAATATCACAGTTTCTTCTGATATGGCAAAAAATATTGTTGATCACCATGTAGATGAGGAATATTTAATGAATTATGATAATTACACCTCAGAGCATATACATGATCCATCTCAGGTCATTAATACACAAGCTCAAAAAAATGTGAGTAAGATCAACATTATATCTGAGGAAATAATTAACCCATCCAATGTCAAAGGACTTAAAAAAATACCCATTATAACTGATCTTACTCCAGTAACAATAGATACAAAAATTGGGATGAAAATCAATGATACTGTACATAAAACCAGTCACAATTCCCTGAATTGCAGTGGAAGCCAGCTGCATAGGACTGATGTACTGATTTCAGATGGAAACATAACAAAAGAGAACTGTGGCAGTATAACTCTAAATGAAATAAACTCAAAAGCTAGTGTTACACAGAATAACATTAATGCTTTCACAGAATATTTTCCTGAGAAAAATAACTGTGCGGTAACACCCATTTTTGATAATAACAGTTCTCATGTTGTAAATCCCAAAAATACCCCTCCTAATAATTCAGATGGTAATAGCAGCAATCAAATAAATGAAGACAAGCATTTTGATAATACCGTTAATGCATGCCATGTTGAAAACAATACAGTAAGTAACAATGCTAACATTGGAAACTTCTCATCTGAAGTAGCAATTATTAATAGCTTTGACACCAAAGCTTATCCAGATTTAAATATAAATGGAATTAAATTGCATCAGAATGAGTTAAGGGATGAATATGAACTTGTGGACATGGATGTTGATAGTACAGTGCCAAATCTTATACAAACAACACTTCATGTAAAACAGGATGATTCGGTCATAAAACTAAATTTAAACAATGACTGCAATAATGTTAACGATCATACAAGTTCTCAAATTACAAGCATTAATTTGGTTTGTCTGAAATCTAACAACAGCAACAGTGAAAATAAAACTGAGCATAATTCTGAAGGAAATGTTGAAAACAAATCTGAATACCATGGTGATTTGATAGGTGAGATAAAAGCTAAAAAACTACTACAACAAAAAAATTGTATTGTGATTTCATATCCAAACGAAAATGAAGTCTTGATGGTGGATGATAACAGTAAAATACCGAAGGAGAAAAAAGGGGCATTGAATTTACTAAAAAAAAATGATTATAGTACCATTTTTACGGATAAATTGTCTGTTAATGTGGTATCATTGGTTACAAATGATAATGAAAACAATGAAATTAAAAAAAAAGATAACCCTTCAGAAGTAGTTGACAATAACTTGATCCATTATCCAGCTAAAGATGAGACGTATCCAGAAATCGATGAGAATATTGTGACTAATGGAATTGTGATATCAAGTAATGTGTGCCATGATAATTCAAATTATGAAAGTAATATAGTGCGTAAAGAGCGTGTATTATCTACTGTCAATAATAAGGTGAATGATGCTAACAGAGATGGCAAAGGTCATAGAAACATAGATCTTGAAATATGTGCTAATAAAAGCTTTGCAGCAGAAACGAAAGAATTCAAACTTAAAGTTTCTACAAATAAGATAAAACATGATTATATAAATTCAAGTGATTCTCATCATTGTCTAATTAGTCCTACTGTTAGTGACAAAAATATTGAAGACTATGATCTGACTAAAAGTAGACCTTTAGTAAATGGATCCAATGGCGGAATTCAACAGGATGAACAGATAATAAAAAAAATAAAGCATGATATTTATGATTCTACAAATAGCGCTACTAATACAAACGTAGAGAAAGTAAAAGAAATTGCAGCATATTTGAAAACATTGAAAGATATATACTCTGATAAAAATAAAATACAGCATAAGAAAATCACTCAAAATAATAACAATAAGGAGAAGATAGAAATGAATCATAATACATTGAAATCCAAATTAAGTATACAAGGAGTGGAGAAGCCTGGTGGAATAGTTACTGAAAATGGCAGTAAATTTAATGTTTTGAAAACATATCCCAGGCAAAACAGATTAAAAAATACAAGTTTTCTCAGCACAAATAAATGTCATAATGCGGAATGTAAAGTAACTGATGTATATAGTAATGAAATAAATACGACTGCAATTTCTGCTAACATTAAAACTCAAGAATTTTGTATATGCAATGATTTTGGTCGCTTAGATTATTATGATAGCAACGATCTGTATGAACATATACATTTTTGCCAACATCATAATACACATTGTGATTTAGATTTAATACTTAATATTTATAATGATGATAATGATGATCAAGTTGTTAGCAATCAAAATGAAATAATTAATGAACACATCACAGAAGAAGATACAGAAACAGTAGAGTTTAATATTTGTTGGAATGCTTTTCAATATAGAGATGAGAAATATGGTACAAAAGAAATTTCCGATGAAGCTGTCGTTCTAAAACATGAGTTGAGGGATGAAAAAAAACATGGTATTTCAACATCTAATGTAAATATGAAGAGTGCTACAGAGGAAATCATTTCTGAAAATGACAATATTGTTAATGCTTTCAATGAAGATGGTTGTACAATAAAGGATAATATAGATAATGCCCCCAATAACGATATTCACAGTCCATATTTAAAAAAAAACGAAAAAGGTGATGCTATTTCTGCCTCGGATACGAACATCCATAATCCTAATTTGATATTATTTCTAGAGAATAATGTAGAGTCTAATTTTAATGAAAACGTTCACAATTCAGATTTAATAAGCTCTGAGAACTCTACTATTATTTCAAAAACTAATAATGAACCTCGGATAAAAATAACTAATGTCTTTGGTATGGATAATGTTGATCATGATATGGATTACTTCAATGATAATGTCATCAGATATGAAAGCCACAGTACAGAAATTGACAAAAGGCAAGAAAAATCGACTTTAAATTTGAAAATTGATGTAAATACAGATGAAAAAACCGATGACGAAAATTTACATTCCACAGTAAGTATAAGATTTTGATTTGAAATTAAACTCAGCGTGAGTTCATGATCATGATTGGTTGCATTGCACTGATCGTTATCCTTATATTCTAGATAATGAATGAACCTTCCGATGGTAAAGAAGATAATTTATTGCGCATCGGAAAGAAAATAGCGAGATCGAATCCGAATCAGGATCAAAATACACCAAAAAAAAAATCAAACATTAACAACAAGATAAAACGGGTAAGTGAGATTTGCTATAATATTACTGCTTTATAACGGCCAGTTAATGGTTTGTAAAATATTTATCCTTTTTTAGAAACGTAGTAAGTCTCCAGGTAAAGCGCCAGGGTTTGTTAGTAGTACTGACGAACCAGATGCTAAAAGAAAAATTAAATGTGCTGTTTGTGATGAACTAGTATCAGAAAAGAAATGGGAGAATCACGTCATCGGGGAACACCAGTTCATCGCGTGGAGAGTTGGTGATACCTTCGTAAGTATTTTGATGATTTCTTTAGTAATCAAAACGAAAGACGAACCTTTGGTTCGGGAACTATGGACTTAGTTCTGCAATAGTGTTCGAATACATCTATAGATATTTATTGTATAAACTAACCTATATCATTATGTACATGTTGAAGGACCTGGATGATGCAGACTTGCAGAGAAAATTAAAACAAAGCCTTAAAATCAGTGGATTCTTAAAATGTACTGTTTGCAATTTAGAATTTAAGAAGCTAAAGAAATTCGTAGAGCACATCAGAACGTGTATGAAACTAAAAGTAAGTCTCTAATGAAGTACCTATGCTCCTGTGATCCTTCTCCGTACTACTTGGTTTGATGAGCGCAGTAAACAAGTAGCCGAGCAGCTAGAGTACGCTATTTTTGATATTCTTCTTCGATACACTCTAATTAGTAATTTCCGTTTATCAGGATTCCAACATCGGCAAAGAAAAAACGGCAGCGGAATCAAATGTTATATGCGGTGTATGTAAAGAAGCAGTAAATTCTTCCTGCTGGATTGAACATATAGGAAAATACCATAACTACTTAGCTTGGATTGATGGCCATGATTCTTTGGTAAGTAAAGAAGTTTTATCAATGTACCTCGTGTGTTTCCTGCGGGGTTCGATATAAAATACGGATTCGATATCATTCAGATTTCAACGTCGCTCCCGACGAGCTGTCAAAAAACGGTCGGATGACAGCTCGAAAATTTCCTATCGCGGAAAGATGGTGTGTGGTGACTGACAATTTATATAGCGATTGCGGAAATACGCCTCGGGAAGCTTTCGATTCCGTTTCCGATATCGATTTCGAATGATTTAAAATAACTGCACTGAAGACAATTCCATATCCGTCGTTACTTAAAACTTGGGGAAATATGTCAGATGGCAATACCGGACATAGACTGTTCTCTCATACTTGCGCTTGGGGCGTTTTTACAACAACGACCTTTGTGAAAGACCTTAAATTAACATTTGCTGGCCTGGGGTTGACCATGAAAATACATTCCCGGAAGGCCGCATGGGTCAATATCCAGTATTGCCATCTTAAAACTTACGGAGTATACATACTTACATAATATTATATGTTAACACTACTCTGAACGTAAGTGACTGAATTACGAGAAACCTTAAAACTAATTATTTATTTTAGGACCTCAACAATGAACAAGCAGTCCTTGATCACTTATTGCAAATTATGAAGCAGATTGGAGTATTACGTTGTTATAAATGTGGTGTCATTCGCAAACGCGTCAAGGCATATTTATCACACGTGCAGACTTGTGAAGTCGATGAGGTTAGATAATGCATTATTTTCATAATAAATAACAATGCAAAGACACGTGCAGCATATACTCTTGTTCATTTTCAAAATTATCTTTTTACTAAATTCGTTGCGGTCCTCAAGACTATTTGCTATTCCTCAGGACTTGCTGAAGTTTCGAATCACTGTATGTAACTTTTGTCGAGTTTGGCTCACAGGTGTTAATGAAGTGAGGGTGTGTGGGCGCATGCAGGTTGGGTAGGAGGAGATGGTCATCTCTGAGGTTTTTAATCATGTAGAGTAAAGTTGTTAACCCTTAATAGCCTAGAGTTTCAATTTTGATACCAATCTTTTAAACCGAATGTTCACATTACTATTAGTTTTTTTTTATAGGTTGACTGTACGTATTTTACTGTTGTATAATATTCTTTCCAACGAAATTATAAAAAAAATCAAATTTCATTATTATTAAACACAGTTACATTAAACACAGTAATATTAAAAATAAATCACTTTCGTAAATCAGGCTACTAAGGGTTAAGTGCCTGTAAACAGTCGAGCTTGGAAGACATTACGATAACTATTGCTACAAAACAACTCGATATATTTAAGGCGGCATTTATTTTGCGGGAAGATAAACTGTAATTACGTAGACCTGACTTTATTACTCATCGGATTATAATTTTTACAAATTAAATTTCAGTGCGCCACATCTTCAACATCTGAGGAGAATCAGCATGTGAAGTGTGGAGTTTGTAAGGAAGAAGTAGCGAACTCGTGTTGGACTGAACACATTGCTAAAGAGCACAACTATCTGGCGTGGCCCGATAATACACAACCTTTGGTATGCCGTTGTATATCAATACTTCACCCCCTATATGGTGATCAGCAAAGCTCCTTGGTATCGCTGAATTTAGTGGTGCATCTTCACCATCGCCTCTAGTAAAGGTCAACCGGCAGAATTGTCGTGTGTTATTGAGACTGCGGGGCCGGTCTGGGTACGGACAATCAAGAAATCTTGTCCCCAATGACTCGTCTGAATGTGTTCGATAACATTTTCAATCGGTATGTTCAGAGGCGGTATGTTTTGACTCGTTCGGATTTGTCGATCGATATAGTCGGAATGCACTATCGAGGTCATAATATTCTGGACACATTAAGGTCATTTTTGTATGGCAATACTGAGCTTAAGTGTTATGACTGTCTTATCGTTAAAACTAAAAAAAACTTTTTAACAAAATAAAAACCGTCTTCAAAAACCTAAAAAGCCAAAAATAATCTAATCTTGAAATCTACCTTGTTTAACTAAAACTAATATTTAACTAATCTGAAGTCGGTGCCAAAAAACTACTGACTCGAGTATTGCCGGTCTGCGCCAAAGACTATACCTACAAATTGGTCCGCGCTCTCGTTACTGGAGTATGCTTTTGCTATTCTTCGGTTGTTTATTTGGCACCGACTTCAGATTAGTTAAATATTAGTTTTAGTTAAACAAGGTAGATTTCAAGATTAGATTATTTTTGGCTTTTTAGTTTTTTGAAGACGGTTTTTATTTTGTTAAAAAGTTTTTTATTTTACACTTTTTAGTGGATATATTTACCATTCTTTGTCACTAAAAAGTATTTTATATCAATAATTTTACTGGATAATAGGTATACCAAATACAACATCATCGCGAGATAAATATAGATTCAAAGAAATCAAGATATAAAACAAAAACCATTGAATCAATCTCGCTGAATTTTGAAAGGGTATATTCTGTAAAAAAAAGAATAATCCAAATCGGAACATCCACGAAAAAGATGTATTTATAGCCAAAGTGCATCCCATAACAATTTCAATAAGCCCAAACACGGCTTGGATACACTGGTTTATTACAATGTTCCGGTTCCTCCTGGGTTTATCATCAGTTCGATGGTACTATATTCATCAGAACCATTTCTTTAAATTTGCTTTGTCATAGTCGCTTAACGATCATAATCGAGATTATCTTGGCGCAACCTGTGAAATACGTATCACTGACAAGTTCCGGTGGCGATTTGTGGTCTTCTTCATCACTTTCACTTCAACAAATGATACTTTCTGAATGCAAATGCTTGGCTTCTTGATAAAAATACCAAAATTTCTATAGGTTTGCCTATAAAATTTGAGGAGTCCTCTCAATTCCTCATGGATCCCATGATCAGAACAATTTTTTGAAAAAAATGGGACCAATCTGTAAGCATATCCTTTCATATAAAAAAATAATTTTCCAAATCGGTCCATAAATGACGGAGATCTGAGGTAACAAACATAAAAAAAAAAAAAAAAAAAAATACAACCGAATTGAGAACCTCCTCCTTTTTTTTGAAGTCGGTTAAAAACCTAATTGGATGGGGAGCTAAGTCCGCCATTGTATCTAGAGAAAGCATTTATTTATATTAGGCAAAAGCTCAAATCTTATAATGTGTTGCAATTTAATTAATTTATGTAATTTTTCGCGTCTTCAGAAATTGGATGACAAAGAAGCGGTGTGGGAGCACTTGCAGCAATTCATCAGGAATGGCGGCGGCCTGACTTGTTACAAATGCGGTTTGACGCGCAGACGTGTTAAAGTATACTTGAGCCATGTCGAAACGTGTGACGGCAGTCAGGTTAGAGATACAGAAGAATATTTTTTTAATTTTCAGATTACTTCCATCTACATGCTCTGTATTCTTCTTTCTAGCAGGGTTAACTCCCAGTGTACCCTGTTTCAGCTGATTATCGATATAATATCACCGACAGACAGACACCAACTGTACGGTCCCATAATAAACAACGCATTTATTATGGAAACCGTATAATCGACCGGGAGGGATCGCATTATATTATGCCTATATATCGATATTAAACATCCATGACTCGGGTGCAAACATTTGTGTTCATTTCATAAATTTTGCCTCTACCAGGATTCGAATCCGGGACCCTGAGCACAGAATGTAGGGTCAGGTCTTCAAATAGTCTTCTGGGACTCAGATATCCTCCTGGATATGAGAATGACAACTGGAAACGCCAGGTGGTCATGCCCTCCATAGGGTTTATCATCATTTGCTGAATTGTCGTCCATTTTGCATCCCTGTGAGCTTTCTGCGTGCAGTTCCACCTGCTCGTACGGCGCCCTACACTACGGCTGCGTAGTCGTTATCTCTATATAAAAACCCGTCGACTCCATCGGTTGTCAGTTTGTGAGCTTATGGGTTAGTTCCCCTTATTGGCCATAAATCTATTGAAGTTAGCCCACTCATTAAGCTTTAGCTTACTTGGAGGGGCTTACGGGCCTCTAAGTTTTGTGTGTGTACATTACTAATACCTAACTTTAAAGTTTATCAACAACTCAACTGTTTTAACAGAATAATTTGGATAGTTCAACTGTTAGTACGGATTTAAATACGAGTAAAACACAAGAAGAGGAAAGTGTAGAGAAGCCGACAACCTCTCTTGTACTTAAGGAATTTATGACATGTGGGGTTTGCAAGCAAGTAATATCGGGACAGCAGTGGATTGAACATATATCTAAAGAACATGATTATATGGCTTGGGAAGATGGATCCACTGTCTTGGTGAGTACTTAAGAACTATATTTGTTTACCATAATAAAACTTTAACTGGAATGTGTTTGTGTATTCGATATAATTTCTAAACACGTGTTTTTAGAATTCTTGTTTATGACTGCTGGACCAATTTTCACCAGATTTTCATAGCCTACGTTTAGACTTGGTTATTATTAAGTTATAGCCCTTGGGGGATGAGCCGTCTAGCAAAATTAAAAGCAAGCATCAAAAGCTAGTTTTTAGTCAATATCATTTATATTGACTAAAACTAGCTTTTGATGCTTGCTTTTAATTTTGTTATTTCTAATTCGTATGTACGACCATCAGTACAATGATTTCTAGTGTAAGCTATAATTGAAATTTAATATACACCAATTTCAGGACCACGAAGATTCAGAAGCAGTTCGATTACATTTGTACAAGATTGCGAAACAACATGGTGGTTTAGTTTGCAATAAATGCGGTTTCACCCGCAAATATGTCAAGTCCTACATGGAACACATAAAGGAATGTGAAGGCGTAAGTTTTGCGACACAACAGTAAACCTTCCAATTTCATTTCAACATCTGGAAAGAAGACTAGACGATCCTAGCCTTTTTGATATTTGAGTACTTACTTTCAAATGGTAGTAGTCAATAGACATTTTGATACTAGGCGAAATGAAACTAGCCTATTCGATACGAAGTACAGTTTCGTTCTGCAGTCATTATGGGCCCTTAGTCTTTTTAGGACACGAGACATTTAAGACTAAACGATTAGCGTAATTAGCTTAATAGATACTGTGGATATTTTCGGCCAAGAGTCCCTTAGGCATTTTAGAAGATGTGACTTTTTCATGGTAAACGATTTTGGAAACTGTCTAGCCCACAATTCAAAAGGATCAGTCGCCACGGCCTCCGAGATATTGTCAACCTTTTCCCTTTTTATTAAAGCTTGCTCCTGTTTTCAGGTATCATTGGATTGTAGCAAATTGGATGTTCCAACTGAAAATAGTATGTTGGTTGAGCTCCGTGATACGACAACTTCAATAGTTGTATGTGGTGTGTGCAAAGTGGAGGTCAAAAAGGAGGATTGGGTTAAACACATGAGTACAGAACATGAGTACTTGGCCTGGATTGATGGATGTACACCCATTGTGAGTATGTGAGATTGCGGCGTGATTCAGATAGGGTGAACTAGCCTTTAAACATGCGCGTCTTTAGCGCTTTTGTATTTAGTAGTTAGCAAAGTAAGTAAGATAAATTAAAAAAAAAAACACACACACAATTCATGTTTTGTTTGGAAGAATATTTATCTTTTCGTATGCAGCTCGTTATGTGCGGTTCAGTTGCGCATAAATATTTCTTCGTGTGTTAAGACTGTATAAAAATGAACAAAAAAATGCTAGTTTTTTGCTGTAAAGTATTGAGTTTTTTTTTGTTGGTGGTGGAGGTATTACAATGTAGGAAGGACCGCACAATTTAAAATTAAATGGCTAATGCTAAAATGATATTTTATGATACAATGAGTAATATTACTGTATATTTACAGGACGTTAAAGACGATGAAGAAGTTCAAAAGCATTTAATGTCAATAATTAAACTAGTGGATGGATTTAAGTGTGCTAAATGCGACCTTGTGCGCAAGTACGCCAAACCGTACATGCAACACGTGAAAATGTGCAAAGCAAGCGGCAAAGAAACCGTCATAACCGCCATCAGAAATAATCGTAATTATCATAGGGTTAAAGAATGCATGGTATTTAAAAAATGCGAAATAATATTTCATTACCGCATATGCATGAGTATCGGGCACCTAAATGCGAGTAATATGCGAGTCGTTAATCTAGAAATTGAAGGGTAGAATAAAATTGCTGATTTCATGAACGAGTTATGCTTTGCATGCACTTTGATTTTTACTTCGATTGCAAGGAAATGCAACAGTGATAAAAATGTAAAGTGCAATTTTAACTATTTTGTATCGTAGCCTTGATATAAAACTTCTATGACGTCTATGCTTACCCACCGTATTTTTTTATATTTCTAAATGAAACATTGGGCTCGGATCGGGTGTCTTTATAGTGCCTAGTCATGAGTGCATTTTATAATATTTTAGTTGATAATTCTTGGTTTTTAATTTGGCTATAGAACACAGAAAAACAATTAAATTAAAGTAAATGTAATAACAAGTTGTTTTTTTATGTGTTTTTATTATGTTTGGCTCCTTGGACTTTTTGTGTTAGTCTTAGAAGAAATAAACACTTTGATCTACAGCACGAAATGCAGTTTTAATCCGCTAACACCGAGCATAAACAGAGACTTTACGAGCATGAGAAGTGAACATATTATTTCGTATTTGATTAGTGTGCCGTCTGCCCTGGTTGGACTATTCATTACCAATCGAGTCAGATTACCCGTTACCCATTGCCGTCTGAAAAAATCTACCCAGGGCAGGATACCAGCCTTGGTTAGATTTTTTTAAACTTCTGACGGCCCGTAACGACTTTCATAAATGTTACTATGACTTCCGAGACCGCCAGCGTAACGAAACACTGCGGAGGTGAGGTTTTAATGTATCCTATTATTTACAGAATTGTTAGAATGTGCGATTTGTCGTGAAAAAATGAATGCCAATGAGTGGCGGAAACACGCTATGACGCAACATTACAACATCGCATGGGTTGTTGGCGAGCCGGACATTGTAAGTATCACATTTATTAAAAGACAGCATTACGAGTATAAGCAGTTTTTTTTTTTTTTTTTTTTTATTACATTATAGGCAAGTATTTGATCTCGATCTCACCTGATGGTAAGTGACGATGAGATCTACGATGGAGCATACTTGCCTAGGTCGGAAGGCGGCAGTAGATAAGAGACGCTACATTCACTAGGCACATGCAGCGCAACTGATCTGACCCGCCATCCATGAATGGCAACACCGAACATCATGCGGAACACGGCTAGGCCGCTTGGCGACATGGCTTTGTTCAGTGGGTGGTGACTAGCCACGGCCGAAGCCTACCACCAGTAGAGTTGTCACCTGGTTGGCACCACCCAGGGTCACGTGTAGGGTATCTCGAGGGTACTTAATTCTCCTACGGACGAAGGTGACTTCGTGGGCGTGGCCTTATTTTGTTACTATCTGGGAGAACCCTTTAATTTTCCGAATAAAAATCTCATTCTATATAAGCTACCCAGTATATAAGCTATCACAATGACAAGTTTGAATAAATTCCGTTCAGTCAATTTTGAGATATAATTCTTTAAATATTCCGTGGAAACCATTCCATTTCTAGGGTTATAACCTATAACTCATATATCAGGTACAACTTCTTTTAATGCAATAGGGATTTGATAGAATTGTGTCACTCAATCAAACAAATAAAAGGAATTGATATTTGTTTACACGTTTTCGAGCTACGATGCCACTGACAGACGGGCAGACAAGCATTCAACTCATAAGACCGGTGGTAAAGTTGAGTCGTCGTTGGTTAAAAAACATTCACACATAATACTCTACAACAATTTCAATAGTTTTTTTGCAATGCTGCCAACAATTTTTTAGTAAAGGGATTTTTTTTAATTTATACTATTTTCAATTTTTCCAGGATTTAAACAACCCTTATGCAGTGGAAGGCTACATAAAAGAGTATCAGCAGAAATATAACAAATTGATTTGCAGAGCGTGTGGTAAAAGCAGAGTGTCGCGTGTCGGGTTCTACGCTCACATATTGACTTGTGGCAAATCAGCAGAGGTATGTATATTAAACATGTTTTATTTTAACCTTGATACACAGTCAATAAGGGACAAATATCTATTTTCATTCATAGTCCCATTACCTAGCCTACCGGCCCTTGCTTCGCTCGCGTTATCCGTTCCGAGCTTATTCCGACTTAAGCTTGGTATAAATCCGAGGAACAGAAACGCCAGTATGCAGTAATTCATTCCCTATATACGTATTGTGTAAGAACTAAGAACTTGCTGACATTATTTTAAAGATAAAGGTGAGTAGTGGGGTTGGGTTCTATCTCTGTCGCACACGCGCTGGCTTATGGCGGTGACGTCACGGCCCTGTAGCTTTTTCCTTATATACTATTATAGTTAGTCCTCATTGGAAACATTAAACGTCTATATTCTAGAGTGATTTCAAAAATAATTTCAATGCTAATACACGTAATACAACTTGAATTAAGAATTCATTTATTCCGGTTTTTCAGGAAATAGAAATGTTCCAGGATGTTTGTGAAATCTGCAACAACAAGTACTTGCGCATATACAAGAGTCAGCACATGACCGCGCACCGCGAGTCCGAGCTCTCGAAAGAACGCAAGCTGATCGCCGCCGAGGAGAAAAAGAAGAGAAAAGACGAACCGGTCGAACTGCTAAGCGGACGCCGAAAGGCCGCTGAAAAGTAAGCCATATTTTTCACCATGCACATGAAATTCATTGTTTGTTATACAGCAATATTATTTGTCGGCTTATTTCCATATGTAGCCAATGACCCTGTAATTGTTTTATTACACAATGTTATTGCTTGTTCCAGAGCTAAGACTGTCATAGAGAAATATAATAAAAATATTGAGAGTGAGGTAAGTTAAATCATATAATAAATATAAGTCTACGCGTGTAACAGCCCTTTATACGGTGTGGAAAAGAACGGCGGGCATTTCCGAAAATGTCACATAGTTACTTATGGCTCTATTGGGTTTACATCTCCAAATACCTTACATGATTGCGTGTTTGTGAACTGTTTTTCTTTGAAAAATATTTAAACCACGCCCCTATTTCGTTAGAAAACACTTTTCTAACAAAAAAATTGTCGCAGCAAACCCGGTTTGAGGAACCACGTTAATGTTTTTCAAAATGTTACCTTAAATAAACTGCGTTAAGGTCGGATTTTGATAAGCAATTCTATCAAACTTAATAAGCTGTGTCATTAGAATCTTAAATATATTAAGGCAAAATCTTATATTTTCAAGTGTCAGACTTTCGGTTGTACCCAGTATAAATATAAGTTTTTAATTTATAATGACAAATTAAGTATGTTCAATTCGCATTTCGGTTGTAGGGATCTCACCGTTGTCCTACATGCGGCTTCAGCACTGAAATTGAAAGTGAACTATCCGGACACGTTTGCGTCGAACTCCGCCAGGAAGACTGCAGTGACAGCGACGAGTCCGTCAACATGGATCAGTGGTCCGACAACGAGTCTCTCGACACGGATATTGATTCCAATTTATCTGACGAGGAGTTGCTATCGCAGGAGCTTGGATCCAAGAAGAAAAGACATTCCGATGCATGTTAGTGATTTATAGCTATCTAATCCTTGTTACATAAGGTATCCATGGGGAAGGTTACTTGAGACATAGACCTTAGCATTATTATGGTGGTGGTGGTGGGCTCATTCGTAGCCCAGCCGTCCTGAGGATGCCTCGTTTAGAGGCGAAACACGTGTCGAATACTTTTTTAGATTTGCTTCGTTTCGCGGAGAATTGCATTTTAATGGGGTCCCGTCACTCGTGATAGATGGTTGCTCAACTAACATCTTAGAGGAGTTTGGTGTTGCTCCCTTCTTTAATTATCTATCAAATTTGTTTGGGATTATAATTGGAAATGTTGACAAGCCGAGGGTCAGTGGTGGGTTCCTCTTCCCCATTTGTTTAATAATGGTAGTTTTTTTTTTTAATGAAAAGCTCCCATGTTTCATCTCGTATTTCGCCAATAAATGTCCCTTTTAATCCGTCCTATAAGAATGTTGCTATGAATATGCACATAATTTTTTTGCGAATGCGAATATTAGTGCAAATATCTGTTACATCTCATCGGTCATACTCTATATATAATTGTCATTGTTGTGATTTCAGCTGCGAGAGCACAACGGATACCTTTCCAGGTCAACAATCCCCGGAGTTACTTGAAGCAGAGCGGTAGAGAATTGTAAATATAAAGTCCATTATTTAATTACTATATGTACTATTAAGTTTAAATTTAATTAAAATTATATTACATAGCAATTCTCCGAAAAAACTGATATGTAATGCATTGTTATAAATTTTTAGCCCTTTTAATATCCCACCGTTGGACATGGGCCTCCCCTCAATACGAGGGGGATTAGGCTATAGTACATTACGCTGGCTCATTGCGGGTCGGCGGATTTCACACGTATTTCGAGGGGTTCTCTCAGACTTGCAGGTTTCCTCAGGTTTTTTCATTTAATATTTAGCAAATAATAATCATGGTTGAAAATATGATTCCTAAATATACTCCAGAGGTTAGAGCGCGGATTTAAATATGAGACAGCCGTTACCAAGGCGAGCGTTATACCTACTTGGCTATCACAGCTTTATAATCCCATTGCAAATCGATATAACTTTTTATGAATATGAGGTTTCATATTGTATGTATTTTCAGTATTAAAACACATTGGAGCACCGAAGACTTGTTTACTCAGTGGCGTAGCTGTGAATACGTAGCGGTGAATGAACACGACCAGCTGAAATATCTTCCGCCCATCGCGGAGTCGTGCAAAATTAGAGCAGCAGACACCGAGGAATGGACTACTTACAGTCGATTCGAGGCTAGGAAAGCCAAGCCATGTAAGTGTTATGTAACAATAACGGCTTAAAACTTCGTCCTAACCTTCAAAGACTTAAAAAGTTGAAGAAAGTATTTCATCAATTTGTATTACGAATGATTTCTGGTCTTTGGTAAATTTGGGGATTGCCGATAGATTACATTGAGCGACTGACGTCTTAGTGACACCAAAAGTGTAGGCAGCTACTAGTGTACTTATTTATGAAATCTATGTGAGCATGACGAAATATGATTCCGTTACCAGAACGCAGCGTTAAAATATTTCATTTTGTATTCATCTAAGAATTCGACTGTTAGTCAGAATATTTCACATAACAATCATTAATACATAGTTTCCAATCAGAAGAAATGAACAAGGTAAAATGTTGCAGGACGCTGATGTCACTAATAAGTGCCATGATTTTACCAAACTTTAATAGCGAATATCTTTGTAATTATCTATATTAATATAATATTATAAAGAGCTAAAGTTTGTGAGTTTGTAGAAAGTAATCGCCAAAACTACTGAGCCGCGGCCAGAAACTAGTGGAATATATTTAGAATAATTAGTATTCATAATGTAATAAAACAATAATGGTATAGTACCCAATTGTTTTGTCCAAACAGGTACAACTATATTCACCGGCGCGTGCATACGCTGTATAGCTTGGGCGCCGTCGCCGTTGGACTGGGAGGTGTCTGGCAGCGAGTCGCACTACCTGGCGGTGGCGAGCCACGTGGCCGAGGACGAGCCGCGCGAGGCCTGGGAGCACACGGCCACGCGCCCCGCGCTCATACAGATATGGGATTATGGGAATATGCGCGTGTAAGTATACCTACCTATAGCATATCTACTAGCTGATTCAACAGACTTTTCAGGTTTTCCTGTCCGGATTACATAGATGCACTAGAACATTTTCCCGAATATTAATATTTTCCGAACACATGTTTGATATAAAATTTACCCGAATATTAATGTTTTCCGATCACATGTTTGAATTTTTCGTCCCTGCATACCTCATTCGGACTATTACGGTCATATGAAAACAAAAATTTCATAAATCGTTTCAGCGAACAGTATTTTGGCATTTATATAGTCAGATCGTATATTTTGGGTCTTAATAGCATCGCCGAAATGTGTGTTCTGTGCACCTATGCCTACCCTTTCAGTTCATATAATTACGTTTCTATTCCAGAGCCCCCCAGTTTGTGCTCGGAATCGCAATGGATTTTGGCACCGTGTGGGCCATGGACTGGTGTCCGTCCGGCGCTCGGGACGCGCCCCGCCAGCGTGACGACAACAATACGTCACGTAGACTGGGCCTATTAGCGACGGCCTGCTCCAACGGCAGCGCATACATATTCTCCGTCCCTTACCCTTCAACTATCACAGACAAGTATGTATAAAAGATGTTCTACTGTACCAACATAATTGTGCACCCGCATGATAATCGTCCTTCCGCGCAACTGAGTCACAGTCTACCTCGCTCGCTCGCTATTACTGTACTGCCTTATTGTGACGTCATCGAGCTGAGGTGCATAGTTACGCTGGTATAGTAGTAACCATGCCGGATTGCGTCCGCATTTCATCAGCATACTTTTTTAACGTTCGACGCGTTTTAAAAAGTTTCACGGCCTTATGTTTGCTTACCCAATTGACGCCCGTTATTGCCGCTTTTTATAGATACTATACTAAAACTTACAACTATGATGCCATTACCATAGAATTACGAGTCAACTGTGCTAACAGACTTCAGGATTTAGTTGGTATATCTTAGGATAAGGCGAACTAAAAATGCATGGCTGGTATTTATCTGTAGATTCGAACGCGTGTAGCTGGGCGTGATTTTTAATAGAAATTATTTATTTGGGAATTATCATAACGTCATTTTTGTCTTATCAGGGACAAACTATTTTACAATTTGAAGCCGGTCGCTGAACTGAGACTGACGATGAGTGCAGGCAGAAAAGTTTATCAAGCCACTTCGCTCAAGTGGTCTCCGGTGAGTTGAATTAATTGAATATTTTTAAGTTTTGTTTTTTTTTAATTTTTGAAATCATTGAATAAGTTTAAGTTTAGTTTTTGTATTTGAATCTTGTTTAGATTTTGTTTCTGAAATCATTGATTACATTATAGTTTGTGTTTTTGAATTCATGATCATGATACGTTTAAGTTTAGTTGTACAAGCGCCGTCGCCTTACGCTTATTTTTTATGATTTTTTGTAGCAAAAGGGACACGGGAGTATCCTCGTCGGTTATTCGGATGGAACTATGGCGTACTACAATTTGAACATTGAATCACCTATCCTGAAGACCACCGAAAACAACGTTACAATATTGTACCCTTACTACGACGAACGATTGCTAAATGGATGTATCGAAGGTGAGATTTATCTTTAAATTTATTGGATCTTTTCTTCATTTAAAACTCCTTTACACAAAAAATGATTTGATACTATATAAATACTTCTGTATATTTGGGGGGTTATTGTTAGTGTGTGTGTGTGTGTGTGCTTAGTTCTTATTTTACGTTGTATGTAACATTTATGTTGAAAGTAAGAAAGATAAAAGTAAATCGATAGAGATTATCTACATTTGGGCGAAAAGCATTAATAATAAACGTACTCGGTTAATTATATTATGTAATAGTATTATAGATTTTATTAACGTGACAAATAATAAATAAAAATGTAAAATTAAAAAAAAATATTTACAGAATAAGAAAGCCCGATTAAGTGGAAAACTAACTTTAAGTTAAGGCTTCTGTTGAAGCGGGGTTAAAGACATTTTTATTTCCACGCAGGCGTGGACATTTACCCTCGGGCGGGGCCGGAGGGGGCGGGCGAGGGGGCGGTGTGCGGCGCGAGCGCGGCGGGCGGGGGCATGGCGCGCGCGGGGGGCTGCGGGGGCGGGGCCGGGGGCGGTGGGCGCATCTACTCGCACGTGGCCGCCGCGCGCGCCGCCTTCCTGCCGCACTGGCCCTCCGCTATGCTGGTCGGGGACGACGCGCTCCGTAAGTCACGCACCATTCGATTATTTCATAATAGGCATGATGACAGTAACTAAGAATCACTAAAATAATATGTTTATCTAATGAGATAGGATTAATAGGTTCTGAAAAATGTATTTATTTACAGATTTAGGGCGAGATTGATAATTTATTTAATAAAATAAAACTACAAAATTCAGTAGTCCGCCATGATATGTTGAACACCAATCAGAGTGAACTACGTCACGAGCATGTACACATTGTAAACATCGCCAAGTTTCGTATGAATTTCGACGATCTCTGCACTTAGTAATTGTTTTTACCTGCGTTTATAAAGTATTTCGTGATTTCTATCGATCAATTACATAGTTTTGTGTTCTCAAAACATAGAAAACAAACAACAACGAACGAGCCATTTTTGACACAAACAATATAAAACCTGTTGCTAAGCAACCGCAACATTATCAGCAAAGAGTAATAAGATAAACTCCATACTCTTTACAATATTTATGTACGTGAATTACTGATTTGTTGTGTTTACGGTCAGTTATATTATTGGGGTCGAGTCACCTTCGTCCGTAGGAGAATTAAGTACCCTCGAGATACCCTACACGTGACCCTGGGTGGTGCCAACCAGGTGACAACTCTACTGGTGGTAGGCTTCGGCCGTGGTTAGTCACCACCCACTGAACAAAGCCATGTCGCCAAGCGGCCTAGCCGTGTTCCGGCATGATGTTCGGTGTTGCCATTCATGGATGGCGGGTCAGATCAGCTGCGCTGCATGTGCCTAGTGAATGTAGCTTCTCGATCTACTGCCACCTTCCTACCTAGGCAAGTATGCTCCATCGTAGATCTCATCATCACTTACCATCAGGTGAGATCGAGATCAAATACTTGCCTATAATGTAATAATAAAAAAAAAAAAAAAAAATTATTTAAAAATGTTATTTTATTTTAATAATGAACGTTGTGGTGTGCAGTGAGTACGTCGGTGAACGAGATGGATTGGTGGGGCGGCGTGCGGCGGGCGGGCGGCGCGCGCGCGTGCTGCGCCTGCGCGCGCTGCGGCCGCGCCGCGCTCGCCGCGCACCGCCTGCTGCGCCTGCACGCCGCGCACCCGCTCTACCCCGACCTGCACAAGCTGGTAACTATGCACACTTGCAACTGCTCTACGACGACGACACTGACGTCAGGACGCCAGTACATTGACACGCTACCGTGAAACTAAAACTCTTATGTTTATCATTTACTAGCGAATTTTACTTAATTTTCTCACCATTAAGAAATTGGATCCATTTGAAGGCGCTTATTTTCTAAAAACTTTTTCGACAGAACAGTTCGGTAGGGTATTAATTCAGAGAAACATAATAAATCTTAGCTAGTCGTATGCCATGAGCTTATACACTAGGTACCTTGGTTATAGACACCTCGTTAGCATTAAAATATATAAACATATTTATCCGAACAGGTCATAGGAATAATAGATATGATACCGTTCAATGACAAAAAGAAACGGAAGCAGAACGATGATCTGTCGATGGTGGTGGAGCCCACGACCTACGAGGGTGCCGTCAAGAAATATGGTGTGGAGTACCAGGTCGTCACCAACAAGGATAGAGTGAGTACCTCATTATATTATTGGTCACCCTACACTCTACGACCCCCTTTTCATACGTTAGCCTTTCACCTAGTTAGATTCCATGAACATAATGTTTCAGAATAGATATACTAACATTTGATCCTGCGCTTCATTAGAGCTTGTTGTCAGAATTTCGGTATTATATCTTTGAGAATGTTATCAATATTCTTCTTTTAATACCTATGGTGTAAGCATATCGTCAGGGCCCCAAGTCTGCTAACACAATCGATTCATTATCGTACAGCAACCGCATTGTAACTGTCACTTTTGACAGATATCCCATACAATGTCTGTCAAAAGTGACAGTTACTATGCGGTTGCTGTTCGATTATGAGTCGATTGTGTTAGCAGACTTGGGGCCTAGTTCAGCCAAACGATGTCTCTTACGCAAATAAATTCTAAATATACATGTTCGGTAGGTATCACAGCAGAAAGTGTCATCGGGGGTGCGCCAGCCGTACCCCGAGCGGTTCCCGCTTGCGGATATGACGTCACTCGCGTTCTGCAGCTCCGAGCAACACCACGACAAGCTGGCGGTCGCCGTGCACGCCGGCTTTGTGCTCATCGTTGATCTATGATACACGCTTAAATATATATCCTGCTATATATCATGTACACTATACATCAAATATATCTCTGTAAAGCTTAAAAAAAGGGTGTACCGTTGGTATTTAAAACTAATTGGATTCAATTTCAAGGGATTTGTGTCATATGATAGACTGCCAACAACCATGCAAGTTCCAGGCAATTTATCTCGCGATTTCATAATTTATGTAAGATTATTTACATAAGAACGTACACAGTAAGTGCTGGTTTGTTTTGTCTGCCTGGACTGTGATTTAGATCGTCTTTCTGAAACGTTTTTAAAATTGGATACAAGCTTTTGCTTGCGTCTCCGCCTGCGCCGCGATCGATTATTCTCTGTAGCTCGTCCCCCAGTCATAGCGAGATTATATTATATATTTTGAGTTCAATCATAGCCTATATTATAGTGAGTACCCTATTGAAATTGGTCCAGTAGTTTTTCCGTTATCCTTGAACAGAAACAGACAAGAATTCTAATAACACTTGCTTTGGATTCGGAGGCTTCGAAATTCAAAAATGTTAGATAGGAGAGCAGAAGTTTTTCATTAATAAACAAATATAATCAACATTGGTCCCAAAACTAGCAACCTCGTATTATTATGGGTAACATACTATGAAGGATGTCTAACGAAGACGCCGGTTTAGTCGCTGTCAAGTCCCAGCGATAAGCTAACTTGTCATGCAAAAGTATGTTCTAAATGTAAAGAAAAACGATTGTTAATGTCTACCAAGTAGCGAAATATACTCGTATATACATATATATATATATACTCGTATATTTCGTATATATGTATTTAATTACTGGCAAAAAAATTTACTTATTCGGTGCGAAGTGTATTTTTCCGTATTCCGTAAATATGTGCGGCCATGCCATCCGTTGAAATACCAAAGAAGAATTATAATAACTCGCCGCGTGTAGTTCAAGATTAAACTGTGTAAAGTTTTCTAATTGTTACACAAAGGGCGGTGTTGCCTTTTTGTAGAACATTAGGACTGAATACAGTAATTTAATTCGCAATTTATATTCGTAAATTATGTAAGCTAACACACAAATGTTGGAGGATGTATGTATGAGTAGAAGCTATTTGTTTTAATCTTTATTTTAATAAATCGTCAATGTTATATAGTACAACACCCGCCACACTGCAATGTGACTATCGAATGTCCCGTTAACATAGGGAACTAAAATTTTGTTACAAAGCATCTCTGCATCCGCATAAGGGGCCATCCATAAATTACGTCACACAAATTTCATGAATTTTTGACCCCCCCCCCCGTCCTTGTCACAACTGGTCACATTTGTGAGACCCTCCCCTACCTAGTGTGATGTCACATATTTTGCAATGACACATATTTTGCAAGTTGTAATACTTAGATATAAAATATTATAATTTGAAAAAATGTGATGTCACAAAATTTGGGACCCGTCCCCGCCCATAGTCACACAATGTCACACTTCGTCGACCCCCTCCCTCCTTAACGTGTGACGTAATTTATGGATGGCCCCTAATAATGGCGAGAACTGTACCTCAAGCAGACCTTTTTACGTAGCGTTTCGGTAACGAATGCTTCTTCCATCCCTCTCACACTACAGATTTCGACAGTGACAGCATGTTTTCTCGATGTCGTTCAATCCTGCTCACTCTACTGGTCTAGCTAACTGAATTGGTATCCACTGAATGATTATACTCATGAAACCTGACATGTCTTATTCATGAAAAGAATATCGGAACTATGATTTTGATGTTTTTAACTTTAATCACTCCACTTTAGTGGTGATGGTATTAATTACAGGCCAGAATGGTTGGTCGAGCCGCGTTGATCACTACACTGTAGAGACGAGTGACTTGATAGTAAAACTATGACGATACGTTATAAAAATAATAATGACTTGGTACCATAGTGTGGCTATAAGTCTATTTTTACATAAAAATGTATATTTAATTTACTGTATATATAAAATATGTATATACCATTGATTTTAGGTTAAACACACATACTTTGATCTTTTCTGTGTAATTAGATTTCTGAAAAATGTTTGAATATGGATTCGTTTACTAAAATTTGTCGCAAATATGTAAAAAAAATGCCTTATATTTTTATAAAGATTTTTTTGTTGTGTACTATAGTATAATTAATTAATGTTATATTTTGTTACAAGGAGGACGACAGTTCTTGTTTTAGATTTTATTTCGTAAGGCTGAAGGAAGATAACGTAGGGGGGCTGAGAAAGGGAAGGAATTATTTACGTTTGCATCATAACTTCAATCTATATTAGTGTTAATTTAATTTGCGTGTGTAAAGGTAGATGTAAATGGACAGCCGCCGAGATATAAGTATGTAAATGTATAATTAATTCGTACGTTAAGTGTGCCTTAACTATATGGCCGCTTGTAATAAGTTGTTATTAATTTTAGATCATACTAATGCCAGATCCATCAACTTGGTTGGGGCCGATCGTGCGACAGAGACCAAGCTATATGAAAAAGACAGACAGCTGTTGTTTGTTACTCTTTTTCTTATAGCTATATCCCGTTTCTTGACGCTCGGACCCTACGAAGTCGGAGCGCCTGTTCGAGGCACCAGTGTAGACGTTACGTTATTGTGGGGTAGTTGTGCTAGTTAATGGCCTAGAATTGGCATCGCAAATGTGGGATATTATATTATCATACATCTATGATATGAATGTAAAACTCTATCGGAAACTTTGATAATATATAATTATAATATTGCCAGACGAACACACCAACTGCACGGGTCCAAACTAAATGAAACGCTTGTAATATAAGTTGGTACCTACTGATCCCAGTATATTATAATTGTCATGACTCGGGTACAAACATTGGGTTCAACACACAAAGTTTGCCCCTACCGGAATTCGAACCCTTGGTACAGAAGGCAGGGTCACTACCAACTGTGCCAATCGGGTCGTCGGATCATAAACAGGATCGTGTTTGAATTACATTTTGTAATATACATATGACTGCCTAGATCTGTCGAAGGATTATGATGACGATTACGTAATATACCGCTGTACGGAACATCACAATATTTTTTATTTGCCATGTACTACATTTTGTTTCAAACATATAGCTGATTAATCTTCTATAGCATTTACCTGTAAGTGTGGTCCACGTAACGTTGCTGTAAATTATTAAAAAAAAAATGTTATTTATGTAGTTGTAGCTTATTTATTATTAGGTAATAATCAGAGACGCATGTATCGGAATTCAGTGATATTATTATTTAACTTTCTTGTAAGTATACTTATCTCTTGTTTTATTGTATAATAATGCTTGTTGCAAATAAACTTTTTTGAAATAATATCGTGTTTATGTAACCAGAATAACGATAGACCTGGAGATATACTATCATGCCGTATTCCCCCTAGATAAAAGATAACAGTACTCAAAATAAAATAATGTGTACAGCGCTGAATACATTTCCCTAAGCACACCAAGAGTTGGGTTTAGGTAACTAGATATGGGCGATATCTAATAAAACTATCGATCAATATACAAATCTCAACATCCAATCTATAGATACTTCAAGTAGTTCGGGCGCTTAGTGGAATAGTTTTTGTACGTTTCGAATGGATGCGCTGGAAGGAATGCTCCGGCAAAGGTGCATTGTTGGTTCCAATGGAATATTCCTATCCGAGTGTATTGCTATTTACCAGATACGCTTCCAGAATGGACTCTGTTAACTAGAATTGCTGATAAAGTCCTATTAAGTATTTCGTAAATGCACCTATAAATAATGTTTACTTCATGTCATGTGGATCAAGATGCTTAATTTCACGCCGAATTGGTAACATTAGATGGGTATTGAACTTGTGTACAGAAAATTATATTGTTTGGCTGTGCGACCTCGAGATCCCACACAAACCCATGAAGAGGTCATTGGAACCATAGCTGCTGTAGAAAACGTACAAAGTTAATAAAAATATGAATAGCTATTTATAGCATCTAGACAAAAGAACATTCACACAACCCACTAATCGTATTAACCTTCAGGGCTTATCGCTGGTATATTTCAGTTGGACAAGTTAAATTACTGTTGTAAATAGTGGTACCGACGACATTGTCTGCAACATTTCAGCTATAAGGGTTTGTCAGCGATTATTATATCTTGTGGCCGTCTCGCGATGTCTCGACCGCACCGCAGTGAGGCGAGCCGCGAGCCGCGGCTTCGAGGCCAGTCAGAATTAAACCACTGCAGGCACAGAACGCCGCGTCGCCTGCGACTAGAGCTCACGCGTCGCTTTACGATAATATAATTTAATAAAAGTTGAACACACAGCTATGGTTAAATAATAGAACATTAATTAAAATAAAGCTTAATATTGACCAAATATCGATTGACTAAACTAGAATCCATTGAAATTAATTCAACAATTTGCAATGTTTATATTCTCAAAACAAAAGTATGAATTGAGTGACTCCTAAAAGACTCGGTTGTTAATAGAACTGTGACGAAAACTGATATTAAAATGATGATGGCCAGTGCGAAAATGATGAGGGAGTGCAGCTCGGAGCTGAGCTCGGACGTGCGGTCCCTGTCCGTGGCCTCCTCCACGGAGGAGCAGGAATCCACCACCACGGAGTCGGAGTATACCGAGGAGGAGAAAGAGTACGAACTGGACGACCTTCAGATTCTGAAAACGATTGGTAAGTACCATACTATATCATAATTTTTTTTTAAACTTTATGACAAAGATTAACCGGTCACTTGATCTCTAGCTCTCATTAGCATTGCATAGCACAGTTGTGCTCAAGTATATATCCCTAAGCCATGCAGTACATATTCTTGCTACAATGCAATTAAATTATCTAAAAATTGTTTTATTGTTTGTATTCACTCAATTAATCGTAAAGGAGGCTGAAAACAATGTGTTCTTGATTGCTAGGCAATCATATCCGAAAGGTATTTTATAAATCCACCTTTAAGATTAGTAAAATGGATTAGGGTCCTTCGGAACATTTCCCTGCTTCTCACATCTATCTGAGCTATAAAAAAATCTTAGCATATTTTCCAGTGAAAAATACTCGGAAACTGCTTTGAAGTCATGGACAAAATTATTTATATTAAACGTGAGATACACATTTTGCTAATATTACAAGATAAGTCATCTGCGTTGATCAAGTATATTGGATTGATATGAATAACGGCGCGGTGCGGCGGCGGTGCTCGCGTTAGGCAAATAAATAAGTACTATAATGTCGGGCCGCTGGTAAATGTATTTTATATTATGCAAGTTGTGTCTAGGTAAACTGCGACTATTTTATCATTATTAACGCGGGTTCGGCACTTGGCACGTGCATTCTCTAAGATATATAAGTTCGCTGTCGTTGCTTCTCTATCGTTTCGTTTTCTATAATTAATTCTGCAGTAAAATAGATGCAGACAAAAATAAATAGAAATTTTAAGGTCCTTAATAAGAGAGGGATATAGACCACGTGCAAGTTGGCGGACTAGGTATACCTAGTATACTCCAATCTTGCGAATGCTGGTTACTTTCTCGGTCATGCAAGTTCTCGCGATATAAGTTTAGCAAGTTATTATTGTCAGGAATACAATTGGCACATAACATTCGAATATATGGAAATCGATCCTGCTTCCGCTTGTTTCAAAGCGTACGTTAGAACAGCTCTACATATTACTGCGACTCATATTTATCAGATTCTGCTGCAGAAAAGTACCGAGATATATTTGATAAATAGGTAAATGTTAGATACCGCAATGTGTTTGTAGCTACTTACGACATTGTACGACTTGCTATATGCAAGGTATGAATAAGCATTCAATATAAAATGGATTTGATCTGCTAAAAATCGATTTTGATATTTTCTTTATATTTGTTTTTACCAATCATGGTTACTAATAGCGGTTGACTCATAACTTTCCAGAGAAAATATAAATAAGAAGTTACATGGTTTAATGTAGACGTATCTCCAAGAGATAATAATACCTGGATACTAAAAGAAAGATTTGACTAACAGTCAAGCATGTTTATTATAATTTGATAGCAAATGTGTTACGAATTACATTATAATAATCTAATAATAATGCACAATGTAAACACATTTATATTGCGTAGAGATGTGTTTCTATTCGATTGGACAGTAATTTTAAATCTGTGTGAACAACATCTAGCTGATTCTGGCCGCTGAATTAAAATCACTGTGCATTACGTGATCAATCAAAACGGGTGGAAAAGTTCTTTTAATTGTCTATCCGTGTAGTTGTATCTCAAAACACGTCTTAAAATCTGTTTCCTCGTCCACTATAAACGCTTCTTGGTGATTTATTGTTGACAGTTTTCTAGGAAACAGGTTTTTAACGAGTTCTTTCTTCGACCAGTCTGAGTTTATCGAAAGCTCTCGCGCATCTGTCAGTCTGTGATCGATCGTGTGGAAAGTAATGATCGTTTCTGGGCGTTCTGTTTCATAATAGAGTAAATATCGATTTATTATATTATGATATTGTTTTATATCTTATCATAGGAAAGAATTATTTTTTTTTTGAAATCGATACCAATCCAACTTTCCAACAGCGGCATACCCAGTAATCGTGATTTTGTTAGTGTTTGCGGTTGTTTTTGTATGCAAAAATAAATGGATCAAGGACTTCGTGACTACGCTATAATTATTGATACCATTATCGACTAGATACACACATTGAGCGAAGGTGATTATGCCTCGACCTGACTCCGTTCGCAAAATATGGGGCAAGGTCGACGAAGCACCAAGCACTCGACCCAGTAGGATATACCCATCACTGTACGTGACATTTCCTGTTGTTTGCCGATACTTATTGTTTACTTACACGTTATTTATCTAACAGTTTTGATGGTAATCTTCGTTCTCTAAATGATTCATACACAATGCTATTCACACTATACTCACTCGGGTCGTTGATTCCGAATCAGTATCACACATGTGTAAGATTTAAGTAAATTACAGTCCCTCGCCGAATAGCCGGAAATTATAGGTTACTCGTTCGAATTGAAACGGCCCACTTAATAACTAGCTGGAATATGAATGATAATGCGAAAACTTCCACACCGCACTAATCGACCTACTTACATAATTTGTTTGAAGTACGTACATCGCATTGAAAAATAGCAGCAATCACGTATTTGTAAACGGGACTTTAATAAACAGCGTGGAATGGAAACTACGAATATTAGCGAAAGCTAGAAAAGTGACGATGAGTTGAAGATCGAACTAACAGCGTGATTAGGTATTCCGAATGCGATTTCAAACATTCGTATTGCACTCATACTCAACCAGTGGAGATGTCTGCGTCTCTCGCATAGCAATGAAGTTGAACTTTTGATTTCAGTTGCCATAAGTATCAGTGAAGAAGTTTTGTTTTTAAAGGGACATCACTTGTGTATTTAATTAATACTTGTAATGTGACTTTACTAGTGGTCATTCCATCCATCCAGTCCATTTTACAATGGACAGCTGGTAGGAATCGGTTTGTATGAAGTCTTTGCTGCTGATATTTATTAATTTGATTAAAACAGCGCACGGCTTACAGCAGGCAGATACCTACTTTCATAACATTTATAATTACTTTTAAAAAATTTCGTTAGTTTAGGTGTTATTTAAAACCAACATAAGTTCGAAGAAGTCAATCATGAATTACTTTTACACAATCTAAAAGATTAAATTACTTACCTGCGGTATCAAATTCTCATGCTATTTAAATGTGTGTGTTGGAATGATGTTTAGTAAAGTGGACAGTGTTTTAATTGTCACTGTGAAACAGAGCACGCACAAAAGTGACAAAAGTATCTCAGGTAGGTACATACATGGAAATCTAGTTTGTGCATTATCCTCGCGAGACGCTAGTGGGCGCTCCAGTTACTGCGCTAAACACTGCATCACGCGCGACGCTAGAGACTGACCACCGGGTCAGTCTACGACGGCAGACAACGTTGGCACCGGCCAACGTTGTTTAGAATAATACATACCTATATAGCTAGCTCATTATAAGTATTAAGATAGCTACTAGTAAGCTATATAGCTAGAGTTTGCAATATATGCTTATAGCTCCCATGGTAGTGGATAATTGAAGCAGCAGCAACTAACATTCTGAACATTCCAGTCCAGAGAGGATCCATATGTGTGTATAAATCACACTATTTATATACAATAGAATAGATTTGCGATAATCAGAATGTTCATTGTCGCATTAGTAATAAATAGCCGAGAGAGGAGAGATGACCGTTTTCTGCTATGTGTAAGCACGCGAGCGATTGTTTGGCTTGCGTGATTGCTTGTAGAGATAGGTATGTGGGTTATTGTGTCGCCGGCCGAACTGCTCAAATAAAAGTAATTAGCGCATTTACGTATACTACTTTTAAACACGTAATCTTTTGTTCGTATATGCCTATGGATGTAGTGGTCAATTATATAATTGGCTTATTGATATGGATGGATTGAAGACGAATAATTGAAACTGGTTTTGTTGTGCACCGGCAAAGAAAATAAAATCTTTTCATTTGTTGGCCATTCACGAAAAAACGTTTGTGGGAATGTTTCGTTAAACGGTTATCAGTTGAAGATCTTTTGACTATTAAAACTGTGAAACATTCCCATAATTCACTAGCTCACAATTGAAATTACCTAACTCCATGCGCCAACAGAAAATTAAGGAAAGAAAGTTGCAGAAGAACAATGATGTACCTAGTTAAAGAGAAGACGCTCGCAACGCTGACGAACCCCTGGGCCCTTAGTATTCGTTTCGAACGTATTCGAATACTAAATGACTGGCACATAATTTTATTTCATTTGAGGCATATGCACTAGAAGATTAAGTACCTACTACAACTGTATCTACTTTCTTCTCTAGTGTTATAATTTATTCCAGTAATAAAACTTTAATGTGGCAGAATAGTCTATTATTAGGTAAATGTTTATTTCTACCAGTCTTTGTTTATTTAGTTTACGACCGAGAATATTTAGAAATATAGCTTGCTAAGACATCAGCTGTCGTGGAAATATATATCTGTACTGAAATTGGCATTCCTTTGTGCCATCAAACATCTCTGAATATTAATGAGTTGGTGCAACCCTCATGATGGCAGGTGCTCACAGGGTTTACCTACATATACATACTACCCTTGGCCTTTTTTCATATTATCTCCTTCGTTGACATTAAGATTATTATTTATCGGCAACTGAGATGCGGGCAAGGGGCAAGGTTCGTGTGTATATTTCCTTTTAAATGTATAATAGGCACTGAAGAAAATTTTGTTCGTCCAAAAAGCTGATGCGAAATAGCTTGAATGCCTTCCTATACAAGATAGAACACATATGCATTTATTATATAAGTTACATATCCCGAGACTGAATTTAAAGTAAGAACCCAAAAATATTTTCATAATTGAACACCAATTATGCTTTTATTCCACTTAAATCCAAGTAATTTAAATTGTCCGCGCTAGTATTAATACATAGCCGAGCCGGGAGTAAATTATGTAACTAAATTTCTACGACTATTTCATTTAGACGTTGTACATCTGAAATATTAGCTTTCTGGAACTTTTTGTTTATATATTCTATGAGAATAATGATTACCGAGATATTGCGTAATTCATTCGAATGGGTGCTGCTTGCCTACTGCCCGAGTACTGCTCCTGAGGTACAAGTTTTGCTTATACTTTCTCTATCACGAATCGGCATATTGCCATGACATTGCGTGTTTATCGGTTACACTGTAAAACCTCGCTGCTGATATAAATAATACAATACCGTTTTTGAATTGCAAACAATTGCATTTGTAGAAGTACAGTTTCTAATCGCCATCTATATGTATAGTTTTAACGTGATCATCTATTACGACAATATATTTTTTTTATTAAAATCATATTTATACCCTAGCTAGATATTTATTTAATACGGTTATATTTAAATGTACTTCATAGATAAAAATAAATCTATGCTTGTCTGTTAGTTTAAATCAGTGTTTTTTTATTATTACTACATGCTTTGGGTATCTACTTTTATAACAGTTACGTATTACTTAATTCATTTGGAGCGTAAGTATTATGTACTAACTACCTATGAGTAGCCAGTGCTGCAAATCAATATTACGCTCGATCAAATCAATCGTGGACAGGTTTCTTTATGCAATAGCACATAATCGAACACGATTCGGGTATTCTCAGGCACCCGACGAGATACGAAAAAAGTGAAATGCTTTAGAGTCAACAAACTCGAAAGTGGAGAAGCGCAATGATTTAAGGCGAAGTGTGTGTTTGTTGGCGGAAACTTGATCGCAGACAGATTTCACAACGACCTGTTCCTGTATCTCACAATGTGACTGGCATGCTCCGCTGCCTTTGACTTGTTATTCGACCCTCGTAACAATAAACGGCGGATATTTTGTTAGCACCTACTGTAATGTTTTATAGTGACTAACAAAAGCGTATTACCGTTCTATATAAAACTTTAAAAGGTTTTTTTTAAATCTTATTCTGTTTTGGTGGATTATATTATATTTGTGTGTAGTAGATAACCTCATAATCCATTTTAAACAAATACTCGATAGTCAATAAGTAGCTATGTATGTTCGCGCAGTGAGTTCAAAAGATAGTTCCGTATTCCGGTGTAAGCGACCTACTTTGCGGCCCCACGTCGGAACACTCCCACGCTTCTGGGAAACGCTCATTCGCTCTTTTGACAATTTAATAAAGCGTCAACGATGACGTGGGAATTGAAGAGTCCATAAAAAATAAAAGTTTACGCCATTTCACGGTTATTAAAAGATTCCTCTCTCACCCTGTTTTACGAACTCAGATGTATGACGAAACTTGTTTGTAGTATCCGGTAATTGACGTTAAAGTTACGTTTACAACAATTTATAAGTCTTCTATTTCGTTTTATTTTGATATATATAGTTGGCGTCGATGTTGTGAAACCCACGGACTGCCCATCGCACCAATGTGTGGGTCATAAACGAAGTTGGCGTCAACGACAGACTGGCAAATAAATAAATATCGCCAGACGAACACACCAACTATACGGTCCCACACTAAGCAACGTTTGTATTATGGGTACCGGACAATGGACTGGGAGCGAACCCAATATAATAATAATAAATATCGCCATACGAACACACCAACTATACGGTCCCACTTTAAGCTTAACGCTTGTGTTATGGGTACCGTACAATGGACTGAGGGCGAACTCAGTATATAATACTTATATACATTTTGATTTCTTATATTTACACGAATACTACACATTGAAATAAAACTAATTTTAAGAATTTTATCGCGGTTTATTTTTGATTTTACGTTCCCGACGTTTCGGCTGCTTTACAGCAGCCATGGTCACGGGAGGACTGAGGTGGTTGACGTCCTAGTGTCATAGTTTGACGGGGGTACCCTCATATTTAGTTGTACTTATATACATATTAAACATCCATGACTCGGGTACAAACATTCGTGCTCATCACACAAAGCTTGTGTCCCTACCAGGATTCGAACCCGGGACCCTCGGCGCAGAAAGCAGAGTCACTACCACTGCGCTAATCAGGCCGTCATATATTCCTTATATAGATATTAAACATTCATGACTTGGATACAAACTCGTGCTCATCACACCAAGTTTGTCCCAACCACGATTCGAACCCTCATCAGCACAGAGAGCAGCGTCACTACTAACTGCGCTAATAATGGCATGGCAAAGTCTGTCTGTATACCTTTTAATGGTATTTAATCTTGGTAATGATCAATCAAATGCAGCTCGTACATTCCTATCTTATGTGATTGGTGATCAAATCTTTAAGGCAGATTTTATTCCAAAGAATACATAAATAATGTTAAAATATCTACAGTACTAATATTTTCCACCGGAAACTAGTCGAAATGTTTATGTAATCAAAACTGTTTGCGTTAGGGAGATTATATACCCTTCGTATGATTATACTGTTGTTTTACTTTCAATAATCTCTTTGATGTATGTGGAGCGCTATGATACATCGCTGTAAAATATGACTACAAGTTTTAATATTTATACATTGTGCGTTTCATCAAAATCATCAAAATGTAGCACGGGGCTGTTTTTCTTGGAGCGTCGGTAAGATATTTGGGATCTCATTTCGGTCACAAAATACGTCAATCGAGTCTAATAATAGATATGTGTTCAGTGAAAAAAAAGCGGTTCGGTAATATCACCACCGATGACCTTAGTGCGGTGCTCACTGGAATCAAATGCAGAACATTTTCTAGGTCGGTAGTGACGAAATATTTATTAGTTTTTTTTTATTATTAACAAACGGAGATATAGGTAGTTACGTCAAATAAAATAAAAAAAATAAAGCTCAACAATATATGGAATTCTATAGTTCAATCATGACAATGTTGCTATCCTTGGATTTTTAATAATATCTAAACTGGCGTTCTGTATTTTTTCAACCCATAGGTGTAAAATGAGGGGATTCGAAGGTATGAAACGAACGTGTTTAGCGATATCCTAAAATTAATCCTTCGTAGGGGTAAAATATGCCTCATAAATTCTTAGTAGAAAATTACCAGTACCATAATATTCATTGAAATATTCTATAGAGGCAGAATTCGTCTGACGTCGTGGGCTGAGAGGCTTAGTGTTGAGAGAGTAACTCATCATCGTGCGTCAATGGATCACATGCCGCCTCCATGATCTATCCAGATAACTTTTATGATCTTGAGATTATTGCTACAATGTGAGAAACTGTATATTTAACATTGTTATGAAAGATTATTGTAACGGTTGTTGCCAAAACGTGCCGTTAGAGCGGCAGTGAGGGAAAACATATCTGCAATATTTAGATGAATTCCCACCCCTTGCTGACGTCACATTAGATGACAGTTTAACCTTTTTTGAACCCTTGTGATCTATATTACTCAATGTTGTATGTATGACTATGTATTTGCATTACTATACATATAAGTCACAGAGGTGTCAACCAGAGGTACATATTATTACTTACCTGCATGTTTTAACTTGTATTAAAAGTAACAATATCGCCAGACGAACACACCAAGCACCTGTACGGTCGCAAGCTAAGCAACGTTAGTATTAAGTATGGGTACCAAAAATATAGAAACGAAACTAATACTTGTCTTAATCGTCGACATCCGATTCCAGTGATGAGTGCGACATTCCTACAATAAATGCGACAAACGGTACCCACGTCATTAGCGATTACGCGCGACGCGATCAAAGGGCTTTGAACCATATGAACTTGTTCCCCATGAATATAAAATAGTCTTTATGTCCATTCGCGATAAATATTCATTCTTTACCTGCAAGAAATTAGCATATCCATTGAAGTTTTCATTTAAAGGTGATTGTCTCGCCATTAGATATACATTTATTTATTGTTGTATTTTTCATGGAATTAGTCAAGTTAGTGCAGCGAACTTTTGGGTCTGTGAGGATATATGTGGCAAAGTTGTTTATAGGGTAACGAACTTTTTTTTTCCGTAATGCCCTTCTTCGATTGAGTCAGGCTGAACCACAGGAATGTTAGAATAATAAGACAACACACGGCGTACGCTAAAAGGGCAGCCTAAAAAAACTCTGTTGTACCATTTAAACAACATGTTAGACCACAGCTTTTTAGGCTGTCTGTCTATTCTAATAAGTTTGTGGGCTCAACATGATTTGGCCAGTGTCGAAGTAGCGGCGGCGGGCTTACTGATTATTAAATTGTATTTGCGGCAACGAATAATGTCACTTAAAAACACCTGACAATATTTTTTAATTTGATGCAATCGAGATTTTTTTAATTAGGTCTTATTTAAAGATGTGTAAGTTAGGGCTCAAGTTTGTCGTGAGCCGGCTGATGCACGCAATGGCAATTGCCCGCCCAAAATATGGCAAGTAGGTGTATTATATCGTCCACCATTAATGTCATGTTTAATACCAACCAAAAAAATAAAAGTTATTTTTAAAAACTAAATTTTGAAATTCTTACTTCACGTTATGACTAAAAAAGCGCGGGGCAGGCTTGTATATTCATTATGAAACATCCTGAAAAACATTGATTTTAACATTCAATTCGCCTTAAATATAATAATTTCGCATTAAAATAAATAGGATCAAATGCCGTAGATAATACGGATGCTGGGTATATTTTTATACCTTTCTTTTGATCAATTTAAATAATCGGGTACATGTACTTGATGCCAATATTCTACGTCATTAACGTAACATAGATAATGTTTGGAAAATATGGCAGATGCTTGCAAACTTCAAAGGTAAAGTTTTTACAATTTTGCTACTCGCTTGTCGAATAGAACAAAAATACATATACCTTCCTATCAGAGCAGCAGCAGACCCTGGCATTTGGCCAATATATCGCTAACTTAGAATAGCAATGTTACACCATGTGGATAGTTTTATTTTTTGTTCACAAGATTCACATAGAAGTAAGTGCGTTAGTCGGAAATCAAAGGTAATCGAATCCAATTTCATTTTGACAGATATCCCATACAGTATCTGCCAAAAGTGACAGTTACTATGCGGTTCCTGTTCGATTATGAATCGATTGTGTTAGCAGACTCGGGGCCCATTTATATCAAAATGAATATTAACTTATACGATTATAACTGTTATAAGTATAGTTTGGAACTAATTGGTTCAGAAGTAGTTCTGAGTTTATCAGCGGTGATAATTCTTGCTCTTATGTCATCGAATGCAATGAGCGCTGCGTATTCAGCCGCCTACTGACATTGGGTGATATCGAATTAAAATGTATCTAGGATTATAGGTCATATCTATGATCATAGAATACATTTATGTTATTTTAATCATATGTTTAGTTTACATTATCATGTATCCGTGCCTCATTTATAAATTATCCTAGAAAAATAAAGTACGTCACTCGCTTGATGCAAATGCTTTTGACGTTGCGTGAACCGATTAATGGAATCAAAATTGAAGCTGCATTTTGAAATAAAACTATTCTTATGGATTTTATCGCGTTTATTTTAAGTTTTTACGTTCCCGACTTTTCGGCTGCTTTACAGCAACCATGGTCACGGGAGGACTGAGGTGGTTGACGTCCTAGTGTCATAGTTTGACGGGGGTACCCTCATATTTAGTTGTTACTTGCGGTCCGATCTACGCAGAAAGAGCTCACTGTGTCTTGAGGTCTTGCAATGGTACGCTTGTTTTATTTCAATGTGTAGTATTCGCGTAAATATAAGAAAACAATATTGAAGCTGCATTGTTCATACTAGCGTATGTATACGTATACCTGCGTATCTGATAAATATTAAAATACTACCAATGTGGGCACTGCAAAGGCAGTATAAGGTCGTCCGCTCAATCATCATGAGTCATTTGCAATATTTATTATCTACTTATATTTTTTTTATTTGAATCCTCATCGGCCATCCATTTGAACGTGGGTTTAGAAGCTGTGATTCATTTACTGGATATGCTAAGAAGGTTGGAAGTAAGGATTCTTATTTTGCGTGTAGATTATAACTATAAAAGAAAGTTTACTATGTTTTACACTCAATATTGCACTAGGTAACAAACCTTCGTATTGATAGTAGTTTTCCGAGTAACTATGTTGATCGGAACAAGCATTCTAATGTTAACCTTCGGGTGTGAATTGTGATCTATTCTTAGTTGTTATATTGTTTAAATTACGTAAATAATTTGAATTAGGAGGTATACCTTCTAATGAAAATCCTTATAAGATTTAGTTAGCTTATGAGACCTGGTGTCTGTTAGTTCTATAAACAATATATAGATGTTAATTCATCATAATTTCAAGTAGATTAGAACCCTTACCCTGTAGTCGTATCTGCCAAATATTATATCATGTTATCATTCTAGATTTCATGTGAATATTATACCTACTCAAAATAAAAATTTATTTTAGTAACCATCTGATGAGACCTCGATAACGCATGCGTGTCTTCTTTGTATGATGTAGTAATTAGTACGTCAACTTTTAGTTGTGTTGCCAGAGCTGTGTCATATTCTTTTGATGACGCCTCCGCCCATTTGTTTTGTAAGGGCGACGTGATAGTTTCCGACGTATTATTTGAGACGAATATGTGTCTGCGAGCCTAGCACCAAACAAACAAATGCGTGTCATGAACAAAATCTTTGTACACGTCGGCGACTAAAGTTTATTGCGTTCATTCATAAATTAAAATAATGGAACTGGTGACACCTTGGATTTGGTCCAAAAATCACAACTTTGACTTTCATCCTTGACACGAGGTAGACGGTTACATATAGTCTCCGATATAGTTCGGTAACACGAGTGGCCTTATTGCAGATACTCTCTAATAAAAGTGTAATTATAACGGAGACTTGAGCGCGACTAATGACGAAATTGTTTCGCGAAACTCGTATCAAAGGAGTCACCGTCAATCATATGCGGAGAAAAACAAATTAAAGTGATTCTTTACTTTTTTTTCAAGAAATGTAACTTTCGTATAATACACAAAAAATATTCTCGGTAATTGCGGTGTTTGCAGCCTCTCTATAAGTAAATAGCCACACATTTTATGCATTTCACAATATCTTAATATCAGTCCTTGTAGTTAGAATTACAAGTTGTTCGTACACTATTAGAAAATATTATGCGGTTGCTGGCAGTCAGTGTGCGTGGGTGCTTAGCTTTGTTTGACTAATATGTAACTGCGAATATTTTTTTGCTGCTGTTATTATAATGACATTTAATAAATATCATAGAATGTAAGTAATCATAGGTATAGTTACCTACTTACATATAGCAAGGAAAATGTTAAGATAGGCACGGCTATTAAAGATAATTGTCTAATATCCATAATTCTTGAATGATAGATACATATTTATTTTTATTAATATTACAGGCACTTGTTGATTTATTAAAACTTTAAATTTCCTTTAAAGACGAACTTGGTTTTTATCGGGTGGATGTTTTTGTTTCACCTTCACGCGAAGGTTTTCGTGTGCCGTCTGTCGTGGACTGGTGTCGCGTCATCACCAAATGCTGTTAGAATTAGAATCATGAAGATTAATGCCGATAGGAACGTTTAGAACATAAATAATAGAGTTCGCGTCAAGTTTTTGCCGCGACAGGAGCAGCTGCTAGCTGCCGTCACACACGTGAAAACATGGACTTTTCTTGATTTTATTTTAATAATTTACTGAAAGTGTTTCAGTTCCAAAGTTGGTCAAATTACGTGGGTACTACATTTATGTTTTGAAAGAAACCGATTTCACATTTAGGGAAGACCTATATTTGTTGAATTTAGATCATTTCCTGATGCTATCTAGGGCTGTAGACATAAAAGATGTTTTTCATATTAGTTGGCATACGCGTGCTATTTAAAATTGGAATTGCAATTAGATCGAAATTATAAATAAAAACAAAAGGGATCGGGGCAAAAACCTAATAACGTATCCAATAATCGAACTAATGAAGTGTTGAAGTGACGTTTGAACTTCAAACGGTTTTTTTATCGTTAGAAAGCCACTGAGTGGTTGGCAGGCGACGTAAGATTCAACTCAATTCGTTGGGACGTTTTGCGTCACACCACCTCGCCTCGGCCAATGAAACTGGCTGAAAGTAGGAACAGAAATACGAGTAGGTAAGTGTGAATAATTTCCCAGGACACGTGTCATCGCGGCGCTCTGTGGCGTTAATTGCTCTAAACTTTGACGCGTCCACTCACTTTATATTACTTTATTTGTGAGACAAATATAAATGTTATTTATATCGAATGTACTCGACTGTAGTAAACATAATTGCAATACCAACATTGTTGTTGAGATCAAAATATTTCCGCGGTATTGTGTGCGAGGGCTTTGTTTAAACGAAATTATTTGTGCTGAGTTGTTAATGTGTAGACTTGCAATTGTTTACAACTTTATTGGCCCACCAATGTGACCTATGTTAAACATGCATTAATGTTGTTGGGAAATTAAATAAGTAGGTATTGTAGGTATATAAATAGTACCTAAGTATTTAAATACCTATCTATATATTTTATTTGTTTACATAGATTATACGAGTAGGTATCTTATATCAGTATATTTGTCAAACTCATTTGTAAATATAGAATGAAGGCATAGGGCTTTATTCTATAGAATAGTCTAGCCCCTAGCCCGAGCCCTAGTGTGCTAACACAGATAAACCAATAGTTCTTGGCCTTAGTCGTCTTGACGTCAGTTTGACACGGACAATGCGAGAGGAAATGTAGCCCACAAAATGACGAATTTAGGTAACACATGCACTTATTTGAAATTAGAGCGAGGTTTGTTCCCAAATAAACTTTATTATTATGGCGGTAAAATAAACCAAAGTATTACCAGTGATACGGTCAATATTTATAAATAAATTTTAATATTCAGGTTTACTACGCTGCAAAACGATTCTTCATTGAATGTTTAATGAGTTTTAAATTTTTATTGCCACTAAAATATTAATTTTGCGTAAAAGTTTGTTAATCTGTTAAGCAATCGGATAAAAATATACCTACCCATCACTAGCTGTGATATATAATAGACCCAAACTAAAATTTAAAAATTGCCTTTACCTCCGCAACGAGAAGTGTGGAAGTGTTACTATAGTTATTTTTAACAGCGACTGTAATATGTTGCTAAAAATAAATAAAATAATAAATGTACGTAACGGATATTAATTGTTTAATAATTAAACCATTATCATTAAATGGGTGTCAAAATAAGTGAATGATGAAATTGTAGGATCGAGTTTTAAGTTACAGTTAGTGTTAAAAAATATTTTACTTGAATAATGACATTAATTATTATTGTTCTAGTTAATCCTCATAATGCCTGGATTACACGTAACGAGTAAAATTGCGAAACAGTGCTCTTGGCCGAGTGCTCGGAAGGTATAAACCTTGTTTATGCCTACCTAGCACTGTTTATACCTAACGAGGACTTGGCGGAAAGCACCACCTCACTATTTGACTCGTTAGGTACGTGTAATCCGGGCACAATGAATTTCAAGGCACAATAATAAACTATATACATAATAAGTTTTTCGACACTGGCGCTATGTGCGTATTCGCATATCGTGACCTTTGAATTGAGCTCAATTTATATATATTGTTATCCTAAATTACAAGCTACGTGATATAATTATAGCTTGATCTATTAATGTACGCAATGTGCCACGTACGTGAGGAGGTCGCAAATTAGCTATTTGCGGTTTAAATAGGGCTCGGGAAGGTTGCGGATTTTTAACATCCGATTTCCTTTTTCCCGTAATTTGGATCCCGGAAATATTATATTCGGAGATTCATTCAAGGTCATCCTAGTCATACAGTATAGGACATAAAGAGATAATTATATATATAATATAATTATTAATAATACTTAGATACCTTTCAATGATGATTACACCTTCAATAAGTATGACTCATTGTGATCGTAGGCCGTAAGATGAAATGAACGCCTCGCTGCGCGTACGCAGGGACAAGGTCGGAAACAACTTTTTTTACGTAACTTTAATTAGCATAGATGACAAACCGGCAAACAGTCATGAATTACATATTTTAGAAAGCGTCTGATAAAGGGCGATTAAGCTGGGTTCAAACTGCTGCCATTAATATAAAACTTTAGTAGATAGGAAATAGATAATTCTGGGAATATTAACCGGTGTGAAGTTGGCGGCCAAAAGTTGGCGGCGCATTATTACCCGACTAAATTAAAATGCTCACAAAAATTAATGAAAAATCTGTACAGAATTGCATGTAACGCGGAAAATAATGAAAACTAGGAAATTTTCAGTAAATATTCTATGTGGAAATAAAAAAAATCAATAAATTTTCGTTATTTTTCCAATAAAGTAAGACCATTGTGTTTATCACATTTTGACTTAGATAACACCCAAGGACGGCATGGGAGTACATGTTTGATAGCTCAAAAGGTAGATCTAGATACAGGCATCCCGCCACCAAAAGCCTAGAGTGGTACTCCGCTCGGTTTAGGTTTTATGAGTCCAGACATAACTGGCGGGCGAAATTTTTTCGGCAGATTTTGACTTAGATAACATCCAAGGACGGCATGGGAGTACATGTTTGATAGCTTAAAAGGTAGATCTAGATACAGGCATCCCGCCACATAAAGCCCAGAGTGATACTCCGCTTGGTTTAGATTTTATGAGTCCAGATATAACTGACGGACGTATTTTTTGGCAGATTTTGACTTAGATAACACCCAAGGACGGCATGGGAGTACATGTTTGATAGTTTAAAAGTTAGATCTAGATACAGGCATCCCGCCACCAAAAGCCTAGAGTGGTACTCCGCTCGGTTTAGGTTTTATGAGTCCAGACATAACTGGCGGCCGAAATTTTTTCGGCAGATTTTGACTTAGATAACATCCAAGAACGGCATGGGAGTACATGTTTGAAAGCTTAAAAGGTAGATCTAGATACAGGCATCCCGCCACCAAAAGCCTAGAGTGGTACTCCGCTCGGTTTAGGTTTTACGAGTCCAGATATAACTGAAGGACGTATTTTTTGGCAGATTTTGACTGAGATAACACCCAAGGACGGACTGGGAGTACATGTTTGAAAGCTCAAAAGGTAGATCTAGATACAGGCATCCCGCCACCAAAAGTCTAGAGTGGTACTCCGCTCGGTTTAGGTTTTATGAGTCCAGACATAACTGGCGGCCGAAATTTTTTCGGCAGATTTTGACTTAGATAACATCCAAGAACGGCATGGGAGTACATGTTTGATAGCTTAAAAGGTAGATCTAGATACAGGCATCCCGCCACCAAAAGCCTAGAGTGGTACTCCGCTCGGTTTAGGTTTTACGAGTCCAGATATAACTGAAGGACGTATTTTTTGGCAGATTTTGACTGAGATAACAACCAAGGACGGCATGGGAGTACATGTTTGAAAGCTCAAAAGGTAGGTCTAGATACAGGCATCCCGCCACCAAAAGCCTAGAGTGGTACTCCGCTCGGTTTAGGTTTTATGAGTCCAGACATAACTGGCGGCCGAAAATTTTTCGGCAGATTTTGACTTAGATAACACCCAAGGACGGCATGGGAGTACATGTTTGATAGCTTAAAAGGTAGATCTAGATACAGGCATCCCGCCACATAAAGCCCAGAGTGATACTCCGCTTGGTTCTGATTTTATGAGTCCAGATATAACTGACGGACGTATTTTTTGGCAGATTTTGACTTAGATAACACCCAAGGACGGCATGGGAGTACATGTTTGATAGCTCAAAAGGTAGATCTAGATACAGGCATCCCGCCACCAAAAGCCTAGAGTGGTACTCCGCTCGGTTTAGGTTTTATGAGTCCAGATATAACTGACGGACGTATTTTTTGGCAGATTTTGACTTAGATAACACCCAAGGATGGCATGGGAGTACATGTTTGATAGCTCAAAAGGTAGGTCTAGATACAGGCATCCCGCCACATAAAGCCTAGAGTTGTACTCCATTCCGTTTAGGTTTTATGAGTCCAGACATAACTGACGGCCAAAATTTTTTCGGCAGATTTTGACCACTCTAGGCTTTATGTGGCGGCATGCCTGTATCTAGACCTTCCTTTTGAGCTATCAAACATGTACTCCCATGCCGTCCTTGGGTGTTATCTAAGTCAAAATCTGCAAAAAAAATTTCGCCCGCTAGTTATGTCTGGACTCATAAAACCTAAACCGAGCGCAGTACCACTCTAGGCTTTTGGTGGCGGGATGCCTGTATCTAGACCTACCTTTTGAGCTATCAAACATGTACTCCCATGCCGTCCTTGGGTGTTATCTAAGTCAAAATCTGCCAAAAAATACGTCCGTCAGTTATATCTGGACTCATAAAATCTAAACCAAGTGGATTACCACTCTAGGCTTTATGTGGCGGGATGCCTGTATCTTGGTCTACCTTTTAAGCTATCAAACATGTACTCCTATGCCGTCCTTGGGTGTTATCTAAGTCAAAATCTGCCAAAAAATACGTCCGTCAGTTATATCTGGACTCATAAAAGCTAAACCAGGCGAGGTACCACTCTAGGCTTTATGTGGCGGGATGCCTGTATCTAGATCTACCTTTTAAGCTATCAAACATGTACTCCCATGCCGTACTTGGGTGTTATCTAAGTCAAAATGTGCCGAAAAAATTTCGGCCGCCAGTTATGTCTGGACTCATAAAACCTAAACCGAGCGGAGTACCACTCTAGGCTTTTGGTGGCGGGATGCCTGTATCTAGACCTACCTTTTGAGCTATCAAACATGTACTCCCATGCCGTCCTTGGGTGTTATTTAAGTCAAAATCTGCCAAAAAATACGTCCGTCAGTTATATCTGGACTCATAAAAGCTAAACCAGGTGAGGTACCACTCTAGGCTTTATGTGGCGGGATGCCTGTATCTAGATCTACCTTTTAAGCTATCAAACATGTACTCCCATGCCGTCCTTGGGTGTTATCTAAGTCAAAATCTGCCGAAAAAATTTCGGCCGCCAGTTATGTCTGGACTCATAAAACCTAAACCGAGCGGAGTACCACTCTAGGCTTTTGGTGGCAGGATTCCTGTATCTAGACCTACCTTTTGAGCTATCAAACATGTACTCCCATGCCGTCCTTGGGTGTTATTTAAGTCAAAATCTGCCAAAAAATACGTCCGTCAGTTATATCTGGACTCATAAAAGCTAAACCAGGTGAGGTACCACTCTAGGCTTTATGTGGCGGGATGCCTGTATCTAGATCTCCATTTTAAGCTATCAAACATGTACTCCCATGCCGTCCTTGGGTGTTATCTAAGTCAAAATCTGCCGAAAAAATTTCGGCCGCCAGTTATGTCTGGACTCATAAAACCTAAACCGAGCGGAGTACCACTCTAGGCTTTTGTTGGCGGGATGCCTGTATCTAGACCTACCTTTTGAGCTATCAAACATGTACTCCCATGCCGTCCTTGGGTGTTATTTAAGTCAAAATCTGCCAAAAAATACGTCCGTCAGTTATATCTGGACTCATAAAAGCTAAACCAGGTGAGGTACCACTCTAGGCTTTATGTGGCGGGATGCCTGTATCTAGATCTACATTTTAAGCTATCAAACATGTACTCCCATGCCGTCCTTGGGTGTTATCTAAGTCAAAATCTGCCGAAAAAATTTCGGCCGCCAGTTATGTCTGGACTCATAAAACCTAAACCGAGCGGAGTACCACTCTAGGCTTTTGTTGGCGGGATGCCTGTATCTAGACCTACCTTTTGAGCTATCAAACATGTACTCCCATGCCGTCCTTGGGTGTTATTTAAGTCAAAATCTGCCAAAAAATACGTCCGTCAGTTATATCTGGACTCATAAAAGCTAAACCAGGCGAGGTACCACTCTAGGCTTTATGTGGCGGGATGCCTGTATCTAGATCTACCTTTTAAGCTATCAAACATGTACTCCCATGCCGTCCTTGGGTGTTATCTAAGTCAAAATCTGCCGAAAAAATTTCGGCCGCCAGTTATGTCTGGACTCATAAAACCTAAACCGAGCGGAGTACCACTCTAGGCTTTTGGTGGCGGGATGCCTGTATCTAGACCTACCTTTTGAGCTATCAAACATGTACTCCCATGCCGTCCTTGGGTGTTATTTAAGTCAAAATCTGCCAAAAAATACGTCCGTCAGTTATATCTGGACTCATAAAAGCTAAACCAGGTGAGGTACCACTCTAGGCTTTATGTGGCGGGATGCCTGTATCTAGATCTACCTTTTAAGCTATCAAACATGTACTCCCATGCCGTCCTTGGGTGTTATCTAAGTCAAAATCTGCCGAAAAAATTTCGGCCGCCAGTTATGTCTGGACTCATAAAACCTAAACCGAGCGGAGTACCACTCTAGGCTTTTGGTGGCAGGATTCCTGTATCTAGACCTACCTTTTGAGCTATCAAACATGTACTCCCATGCCGTCCTTGGGTGTTATTTAAGTCAAAATCTGCCAAAAAATACGTCCGTCAGTTATATCTGGACTCATAAAAGCTAAACCAGGTGAGGTACCACTCTAGGCTTTATGTGGCGGGATGCCTGTATCTAGATCTACATTTTAAGCTATCAAACATGTACTCCCATGCCGTCCTTGGGTGTTATCTAAGTCAAAATCTGCCGAAAAAATTTCGGCCGCCAGTTATGTCTGGACTCATAAAACCTAAACCGAGCGGAGTACCACTCTAGGCTTTTGTTGGCGGGATGCCTGTATCTAGACCTACCTTTTGAGCTATCAAACATGTACTCCCATGCCGTCCTTGGGTGTTATTTAAGTCAAAATCTGCCAAAAAATACGTCCGTCAGTTATATCTGGACTCATAAAAGCTAAACCAGGTGAGGTACCACTCTAGGCTTTATGTGGCGGGATGCCTGTATCTAGATCTACCTTTTAAGCTATCAAACATGTACTCCCATGCCGTCCTTGGGTGTTATCTAAGTCAAAATCTGCCGAAAAAATTTCGGCCGCCAGTTATGTCTGGACTCATAAAACCTAAACCGAGCGCAGTACCACTCTAGGCTTTTGGTGGCGGGATGCCTGTATCTAGACCTACCTTTAGAGGCTATCAAACATGTACTCCCATGCCGTCCTTGGGTGTTATCTAAGTCAAAATCTGCCGAAAAAATTTCGGCCGCCAGTTATGTCTGGACTCATAAAACCAAAACCGAGCGGAGTACCACTCTAGGCTTTTGGTGGCGGGATGCCTGTATCTAGACCTACCTTTTGAGCTATCAAACATGTACTCCCATGCCGTCCTTGGGTGTTATTTAAGTCAAAATCTGCCAAAAAATACGTCCGTCAGTTATATCTGGACTCATAAAAGCTAAACCAGGCGAGGTACCACTCTAGGCTTTATGTGGCGGGATGCCTGTATCTAGATCTACCTTTTAAGCTATCAAACATGTACTCCCATGCCGTCCTTGGGTGTTATCTAAGTCAAAATCTGCCGAAAAATACGTCCGTCAGTTATATCTGGACTCATAAAAGCTAAACCAGGCGAGGTACCACTCTAGGCTTTATGTGGCGGGATGCCTGTATCTAGATCTACCTTTTAAGCTATCAAACATGTACTCCCATGCCGTCCTTGGGTGTTATCTAAGTCAAAATCTGCCAAAAAATACGTCCGTCAGTTATATCTGGACTCATAAAATCTAAACCAAGTGGAGTACCACTCTGGGCTTTATGTGGCGGGATGCCTGTATCTAGATCTATCTTTTGAGCTATCAAACATGTACTCCCATGCCGTCCTTGGGTGTTATCTAAGTCAAAATCTGCCAAAAAATACGTCCGTCAGTTATATCTGGACTCATAAAATCTAAACCAAGCGGAGTATCACTCTGGGCTTTATGTGGCGGGATGCCTGTATCTAGATCTACCTTTTAAGCTATCAAACATGTACTCCCATGCCGTCCTTGGATGTTATCTAAGTCAAAATCTGCCGAAAAAATTTCGGCCGCCAGTTATGTCTGGACTCATAAAACCTAAACCGAGCGGAGTACCACTCTAGGCTTTTGGTGGCGGGATGCCTGTATCTAGATCTACCTTTTGAGCTATCAAACATGTACTCCCATGCCGTCCTTGGGTGTTATCTAAGTCAAAATGTGATAAACACAATGGTCTTACTTTATTGGAAAAATAACGAAAATTTATTGATTTTTTTTTATTTCCACATAGAATATGTACTGAAAATTTCCTAGTTTTCATTATTTTCCGCGTTACATGCCATTCTGTACAGATTTTTCATTAATTTTTGTGAGCATTTTAATTTAGTCGGGTAATAATGCGCCGCCAACTTTTGGCCGCCAACTTCACACCGGTGGAATATTAATCGTTTGGTACGTATGTGTGACAGTGATTGAGATCGCAAGAAATTAATAAAACATCTAGCGACACATGATAGATTGCGGAAACAGTCAGGTCCCGTCGTTAATGGCTGCCTAGAGACAGAACGTGATATACCTAGCTAAGTACCTAACTAAATAATTAAAATTGCATATAATATGGGCATACAAAAATATTCCGAATATTGGCGTCAAATAAAAAGTTAACTAAAAGATATACAGGGTGACTTTGAATTCATTGGCAATATTTAAAACAACAACTCGATGAATGATTTAGATTATTTTAGAAACATTAATAAACAAATCGATTGATTAATTAATTTATTATTATTTAAAAAAATAACCTGCACGGATCAAAACTCTTGATCGATAGTACGCAACACACTTACTACTAGGCTGGCCATTTATGAATGGACGACGATGATAAACAAGAATTAATTAAAGATGCAAACGATAATGTATCTTATCCCAAAATGTAAACTGTGAAAAACGATTGTACCTTCGAGACGGCATTGAAATCCTTGTGTAAACAACGCGTACCGCCGCCCGTCCCGCTCTTCAAAGTATACCGCCACATAATCATCTCAATTTCAAAGGTCACCGGCCGACACATATGATCTCTCAATTTCATGGTAGGTAATAAAAACATCGAAAATACGTTATACCTACCCATGCAAGCTAAGTTATTAGGTAGCGACTTACACCTAGGTACTTACCATAATTCCCGCGTATTTCAACAGTTGGCTATTTACAGTTCACTGATTAGTTATTACAATCAAAAATCAAAACATAAAAACACAAAAAAAAACATTATTTTAAAAAATCACTATTGTAAGGGTTTGCCACGCACAATTACGTGTGTTTTAAAAGATGTTCAAAGTGTCCACATCTTCTCTGCACACAAAGTTCAGCACGACGTCTCAAATTGTCTTTGACTCTTCTCAACACAAAGGTTTGCGATTTCACGGTATCAAATGTTGCACAAATTTTACGTTTTAGTTCATCTCTGGTGTTGCTTTCCCGCTCGTACACTATGAGCAATAATTCTTACACATTTTGGTAATGGTAAGGATGCATACCCGAGCCGTTTAACAACTACCAAACATAATATTGGCTAACACCAAATTGTCGCGCCGCTTGTCTGGTGCTAGCTTGGGGATTTCTTTGAAAGTATCGCTTTATTTGTCCATACAACGCCCTTGGGTAAGTAGGCAATCTGCCACGAACCTGTGCATGCGCCGGCACGTGATAGGATCGATAGTCCAAAAGGTTTTTCGTTGTTCGCAAAATTAAATCCCGTGATGGAGTTGGTGCAGTCGGATATCGAATTTGGAACATCCGTTGCGTACGCAGTAAACTGTGCGTGCGCTCGTAAGTCACAACGATGTACAAATACTGCTGGTTGGTGTACCGTCCTTCCTCACCGTCACCTGGGCGCGGCATTTTTCCACAATTCACACTATGACTGCGCCCGCGACGGCACCGGCGTTAGTGTACCACGCATTCGCTAATTCGAACCGGGACTAAAGAAACAATTACAATTTGAAATCATTTTAGGGCCGGGGCACGGGTGGGTGCGGCGGCAAGTGTCATGTATCATCTGATCTTCGTTTTATTCATACCATTCGATGCCGAAGACTATGGCTCTTGTGTTAAGATACATTTTCCATCGTAAATTGAAGCGGCGGCGGCATAGCCTTTGACATTATTTTAGTTCGCTTATTAATAATACTCGAACTCGCATCAATTTTCAAATGTAAGATTAGGAGATAACATTCATAATCGTTTGTAAGTTTATTAATGTTAGTGTGTTGTGTGTAACTAGGTCATTCACACCTAGTTCGTGCGTAATTCTGTGTTAGTTTACATCGACCGAGTATTTTTGATCTTAGATGGATTTATTTTAATTACATACTAATTAATGAGAAATCCTGTTTCTTTTTTTTTACTTATTTGCTTACTTAAGTAATCATTAATGTTATCTAAGTTTTATTTTAAGGTTAATTGAACATTTATTTTTAAGCAATCAATTTGTGTATTAATGCTCCTGAAACAATCTAAATCATACATAGAGTTATAGTTTTAAATATTGCCAATGAATTCAAAGTCACCCTGTATATCTACAGCGCTGCTGCTGCTGACCGTGTCTATTTTTTCCTGTCAACTGTTGATGTACAGAATATTTAACAACCATTATGCCACGACAATCGTTGCCAAAACTGTGGCGAGTGTTTAGACGTAACATTTATCTCGTTGCACCTGTGAGATATCTATCATTTGTTTATGCAATGCTGGTACCAGCACTGCATTCGGATTCATTAGTTTCATATCAAAATCGTTACACCGCAAGTTATATATCAACTTGTCAAGCACACTTCAATTGCAACTATATTAACTAAACACATTCACGGCTATTTTCAAGCGAACGATACGAGAGCCGCGTGTCGTTTTTTAAATGTGCTAGTCAATTCGGAAATCAACACCTATCAACGGTTTGGCCAGGAAACGCGTGTCGTGTGCGTGGACGGTTTGGAAAAGTGTAAAATAAATCATCTGTTTAACATATAATTAGGCTATAGTGAATAAAGAGTGTGCCGTAAAGACGGCGTGCGTTATGCGCGGTGAAAGTGGTGGGACGGGAGTTCAACGAATAAATTGTCCGGCTGTTGTGACGCCCTTCACTGATACACCAATCCAAAAGGCATTCGTAATGGATTTATTGAGAAGTATATTATGTAAGGCCTGTCTGTAAAACAGATATAAAATAACACTGCAGTATATGCCATACTGCAGTGTTATTTTATATCTGTTTTTAAGTCTCACCGCACTACGTCAACCGCACGTCTCACACTGATCGATCGTCAGCTTGCTATTATATCGCGCTGAATCGCTTCAGTATGGTTAGGTACAAATGTGCCAGATACATATGGGTCTATGGTGTCTCCGCTATAGTGTCACACCGCTGTCCGCTATAGTGCGGGTTGAGCTTTATGAACCAGCTTGTTTTAAACTCATTGCACTAAAATAGTTGCAATAGTAATCTCCAACTACCTATTCCTATATTGCTTTGCATTACTGAAATTCTGAAGTAAGTCACGTTTGATATGACGTTTATATAAAGTTTGTGATTTTCTATTTTAATCTTGATAAATTACGATCGCTGGAGTTCTCGCGAAAGTACAGTGCGTCAAAGGTCAAATGCAGAAATTATATTTAGTTAGGTATCTTTTCCAAAGTATTTTTTCTGAGCATCGTCATTCTGGCATCTCAGATTGTTAAATTGCTGGCTTAACGTCGTATGCATGTTTATGATATACAGTGATACAGACATTACCATAATATTTTGCTTAATAAACATGGACGCAGTTTCTCAGTATGTTTTGTCCCTTATAACTTAGTTTGGATATGCGCTGTTACCAAACATACAATAATACTTAAATCAATATCATTATGCGAACTTGACGTGATATATTACTAATATTATACTAAAAAATAAACGTTCTCGTAGTGAAAGTTAACTTTTAAGCCGCTTGGTAGTTTGCCAAATTACAGAATCGTTAATAGGAATTAGTTTTGCTGTAATAAAAATATGTATTCACAACTAATCACAACAAAAATAAATATATAGTATTATTATAATAGGCATTCCCCGTCCTATACGAGGGGGGTTCCAGGTCTACCACCCTGCAGTGCCTGGCCTAGTACAGGTGGGCGGACTTAATATGGCTTTCGAATGAAACCTTTGGGATTAAAGACGTCATCGTGTTTATTATTACATTAATAATGTTCTAAAGAGACCAGAATAGATTTGTTGTGTATTAGAATCACATGTAGGTGATTTATCGATCGACCGATTATCCCGAGAATACTTTAAGAAGGCAGAGTTATCCAGCATCTAGTTAGTAATATGCAGGAGTTTGATTTTAGAGGGAGGATTATTATCTTTCGTCGAAGGTCTTTCCATATTTTTCATTTATATCTACTAAGCGATACATTGGGTCGAACGGTCGCTGTATCTTCACTTCAGATTCTATTAACCGGACATCCATCAAAAGGCTTGTCAGAGTATCTAATCTATCTAAACAATCGTTCTTACGTATACTGATATTTATCCTCTAGTACCTACTCAAATAACTCAAAATATTTTACCAATATTGCATTATGTAAGAAGATTAAGTTATAAGGTCACAAATCTAAAGTCTTAATAGGTACCTATATCTACTCGATACTATGCCATAGACAATAATATTAAATGGGGTCGCATTCTAAAACGGCAGTCATTTGAATAAATGAATTCCTAATCTTCACAATTTGATAAAAGGATCTGAACTCTGAATGATCCATTGTTCTTGGGTCTATTTTAAGGTTATTATTGAAAATATAATCAGGGGAATTCAGGCAAAGTTGCATTCTGTAAGCGTTCCATAAATCGATATTAAAATGTATGACTTATATGTGAGTCACACGATCGACCGAAACTAAATTTCAAGTAGTCTGTTAGGTATATAAGAGACGCTGTCTAGAAACTTGATTAGCTTTTGCATACACAAACTAATAACATATTTAAATTAAAAGCATATAGAGATGGTTAGGTGTCATCACCTTTTAAGATATGGAAGATATGAGGCGTTAACCCTATCTGCTTGACAAATAAAATACATCTATTTATGTATGGTCGCGCGATGAGTTGTGAGGGCCACGACAATGACAGATACTCGTAGTTCAGATAAAACTGGATTAAGTAGTTATATTGATGTGTTGTGTTCAGATAAATGTGACAGAAACATTATACCTTCTGAGATATGGCTTTGGGAATGGTTTATTATAGCGATGATTATCATTGGTAAAGGTTTCGTTTCACATGGGATTATCAAACTAATTTTTTTTTTTTTGCTATTCAAATGTTAATCACGAAACTTTATTTAGTTCTTATAAATTACAACATTACGACGTGTTTCCTTTGGAGCGACGATTGTTTTATGGCTTCGGAGACTATTTCTCAAGGAGTTGGCCCGCCCGGGGTTTGCGCAAGAGATAGCAGAAAATAAAGTGTGTGGAAACTGGAAGAAGCCGACGTCACGGCTCGCATTAACCGGTGTTACGCAAATTACACGCCGTATTAAAGATATCGTCTCGGCCTTCTGACCCAAATAGTAAACTCGTACTATATTGTATCTCGTATACTAGGGCGACCTATTTCTATCGTGACTAATGTTGCACGCTAATCGAACGCGTCCAACTGTCCTTCTCGGAACCAAGATTTAAATAGTCCTACGTAGGGTTGACGTTCATATTAGCGATTCTGTTAAAATGAGGCGTTCATCGGATAACGGAGTACGAATCAATGTAGGTACAGTATTTTTGAACCTACCGTATAATATCAGATAAAAGCTTAATAGCAATTGAAAATGAACTCAACGACGTTAGTGGTTGGTAGAGAAAGTGCAGAGATCTCTGCCTCGATAGAGCCTCAATTTTTAGCTACTTAGTCATGTTTCAGATTAAACTGATGCGCTACCGTTGTCTCTACGATGTAAAATCAGGCAATCTAAGTAATTATCTCTTGACGTTATCTAAACACGTTGTAAATAAAAGTACTTTTTATTAGGTTAAACGCTTACTCACCACGAATCATTAATGCTAAGTGCTGCAGAGCTTTTCGTAATCAATATTCATGTAAAAATGATGCGTTTTACTTTTACATGAATACGTTACTTAAAGATTGTCTTTACAGTTTATAAAAGGATAATTTCTTCAACAGTTAGCATCGAACGAAAATGTAAGAACACTCAAATCGTGCATGATACAAGGCGTCTTAAATAGACGATGTGTCATATAAGTGAGTTGACTCAAGGCGATTGAAAAAAAAATGAGTTAATATTTTTATATTAGCGTCGCGATGAACTCGTTTTGATCGTACAATTGCTTGTAGCTATAGTAATTGTTTTCAAACTGAAAGTTCAACAACCGCATGTTCTAAGCTCTGAGTAAGTCGCCCGCCATTAATGACATTTTCATAGCTCAACTTTACCTGAAGCTATTTGTCAATTAAAAATGCAAGACATAAATTCTTATTGTGTTTTTATATTCTTATTTTATGTAAATAATCAACCTTTGAAAAGTAATGTTTTTGCACTAGAACTTTTTGAACTAAAAAAAGACTTTTGTCTGCAATAGTTTTTGTGCATAGTCTGTTAAGTGGCACCCTACTTTCGTGTTTGTATAAGAACTAGAAATGCATCGCTCACACCGTGATGGCCATCAATTACATTACTAATTAAATCCACGTGCGGGCACTAAGTCAACTATTACGAAGGGGTCAATTAGTTCAGCCGGGATGCACCGAGTGATATCAATACTGTATAGCCAACGGGAGTGCTTGTCATAAAAGCATTCATTTAACTAAAAGCTTCTATAGATTGTAGAACGTACATAAATAATATATAAGTGTAAAAGTGGTTACATATTTTAGCGGAGATTTCATAAATTTTATAAGTTAATTAATACTTTAGGTTTGTTTTTGTTAAACTTAAAACAAGTCGAACAGACTTCAATGAGTAATATTTAGATTCTCGATTTGTTAACTGCTATCTGTTAAAGCATTCACATAATTTACCTCATACTGTGAGATTCCCGGCTCAATTACGATTGAGCCGGGAATCTCACAAGCTGAATCATTTATTCTGTAGGTTCTCGGAACTATTTTCATAAAAGCAGTATACTCTTATAAAAGTGTTACTAATGAAACAAATGAAATATCATTATCAAGCATAGTTCCCATAAGGGCGTTGTTGTTTAAGATAATTTGGATAAAGTGGTATACATACCCCGTAAATTTATTTAAGTTTTATTGATTAGAACTTTTATACATTCAAGGGCAACACCAATGCCATTATCAAACATTAAAAAATATCGCGGAGCCCTGGTAATAATTAAATAAGCGTAATATTTAAAACTATTTGTTGTTGTTCCAGGTACAGGCACATTCGGCCGCGTGTGTCTATGTCGCGACAAAGCCGCCGACGAGTACCTCGCCATGAAGATCCTATCCATGGCTGACGTCATCCGCCTCAAGCAAGTCGACCACGTCATGAACGAGAAGAGCATTCTCGCCGAGATCAATCATCCCTTCGTAGTCAACTTGTAAGTGCATCACTTTCAAAGAGAAATTTCCACGTCACCGTCCATCACTGATGCAATTAATTTTCCTCCAACGCGTCGAGACAGTGGCGCGATGTCCGGAGAGTATCATTATTTTGTCGGGATCATAACAACGATGTTTACTATTGAAACAGACGTTTAATTAAACTTGTATGGGCGCATGTGACGCACGTCAATTATTAGGTATGGTTGTTCCAACGCGGCCGGCATTGAGCCAATATAATTAGGTACATACTTGTGTTCTGACACGAATGCGCCGCCTTCAAGTGCACGGTCGGGGCTATAATATTAAAACAGTTGATTTCGATGTCAAATTTGGAGTGGTGCCTGGACGGTATCTGTGATTTAAGTATTTCTTACTAGCAGCGCCCGCGACTTATGCACGATGCTTGAGCCGTGGACTGTTCTATTTTCCGGGATACAAATATCTTATATTGGGTGTAAGAGGCGTGGTAGCAAGAACTTTGGGTAAAGGGTACACTTAATGCATGTAATAAGTATATAGAAATAATTTAGGACGAAAGTCATGGGTTACAAATTTTGTCATTTTTAAGCGTGTTATGTATCAAAAACAACGCGATCACAACACAACGTCTCGAGTTTTAATTTATTTTCAGTTTTAGCATAAAAATAGTGTATTTTATAATTGAAAATAACGTTGAGATTGAATTCTATTATAAAATGATAATAAAATCAGTTCAAAAATACTGGAAAAATGCGTATCATTCATATAAAGACGGGTGGTTTAGAATCAAGAGTTGAATCCATGGCATCAGTTTTCGTTACGAAGCCACTTACAACCTATATAATGAAAAAAACCATAAGCTAGTTATCATCATGTGCCCACTGCATTTTAAGATACAGTTTTTTTTTCGGTTGACTCATTGTAATTTAGGTCCCTCGATATGTTTTAATGATTTCAGAATATGGGCCCTTTTGATATCTAAATAACATAAACCATTTTGTCAAATGGCTTGCAGTGATTCTTGAGCCGACACATTTCAGTGCGTGCGCAACCTATTGCCAGCGATCTGGCAACCATCATCCTGTCACTTTTATCAGACCAACTTATGATCAATTGATTTATGCACAGTTTGTGTATAACATACAAATTGTAATATATGATCTATCTAGCAACATCAGCTTTGAGGGATTTATCTTAGGATGTGTATTTTTGCGAAGCAACATTTTTTCTCAGTCGCTATCTTAAGATCTTAGCCATTATATAGGACATGTATTACTCCTCCTATTGCATGTTTTGCCAATCGTAGATGTGACGGACAGAAAAAATTGTATCATCCATTTGTGAAATCCATCATCTTATACTCTCTCATTTTGAACACGCGGAAATGCTGGCAAAGAGAACAGTACCTCAAGCACTATCCTTTTTACGTACCGTTTCGGTAACGTATGTGATGAGCACAAATGTTTGTACCCGAGTCTATATATATATAAGTAGTATATACTCGGTTTGCCCTCGCTCCATTGTACGGTACCCATAATACAAGCGTTGCTAAGTGTGGGACCGTACAGTTGGTGTGTACGTCTGGCTATATTATTAGTATTGAATATGTTGTATTCCAGACGGTGGTGGACGCACGACGACTCGTGCATATATATGCTGTTTGACTACGTGTGCGGCGGGGAGCTGTTTTCCTACCTTAGGAACGCCGGCCGATTCAGCAATAGCATTGGTAAGTGTGCAAGTCTCTCCAAGCCTCCTTCAAATTCTATGGATAGTAGAACCGAAGTTAGCTAAGTCGTTACTAATAAATCGATTTTGACTCTGACAGTGAAGTCAGATAATGGCTTTAAAATGGCAATATGATTTCTCAGGTTTGCACCTAACTTCGCTAACATGGTTGGGATCGATTTCTTCAACAGGCCTTTGTGTAGAGCCGTCACAAGTTGTCTTACTCACAACTGTATTTCAAAAAGGGTGGATTAGTAGAGTCCTACATATACCCGTGTCAATGATAGGTCGATAACTCCATGGAGAGTCAAGCAAGGGGAAATAGGGAAGAAAAGATGACGATTTCAGATGCGGACACTACAATAGACAGAACCAAACCATGAAACAAACCAAAAAATATACATTTTCATAATAATAAAAAAGAAAGAAAACCTAAGAGTAGGTTAATTTACCCACAACCAGAATGTAATCAATCCAGGTTTAGGTAATTATAGAGGGCATGACAGAGCGATCCTGTTGCCATTATACGAGGATAGTTGGTTGGTTTGAACTTGTCGTCCTTAGCCATTTCGGTAAAAGTTAAACAGTCTTTGTCACAATAGTAATGGAAAACTTGGATACCGTTAAAATACCGCAAGAGAAATAAGGTTTTATGCTAACTTTGTTATATACTTGTACTTACTGGGATGAACAAATATGAGAGCTGTATGTTTTAGTCTACACATGCTATCTCTAACACGAAAAGGGACTGATTTCGTTGTAACTAGAGCCTCACTATAGGCCTACATAGTTGTTGGCACCCTGAGGAATCCTTTTGAGTGTACGCGCGTTTACCGAACAATTGTATTATTGTTTATTTGTCTTGTTTCCTGCAAACGGTGGCCACGTGCTCTTAACACGTGGCGTACCTACGCACTCTTGTAATGAAACTGTCTAGGAGTTATAAAAATATAATATGTTTTTGTGTGGTCTGAAAATATAGTCAGATGCAGTTGAAGGCCAAGCCAGTACCTGTGTTTATTCATTAAAACCAAAACCCAAGATGATTGCATATGTTCATTGAATACATATGTGCTATCTTGCCCGTAGTACCTCCTACAAGTCATCTTGCCAGTACAACGGGTACATTTTCATGCCCATACTACTGGAAAATTTTGTAGTATTAGCATGTAGGTATTATGGGAGATGAGTCACTTAGTACACACACGGTGGTGTTCAAACGGGACTAAGTCGAAATAGAAAACACGTTAGCCTCTCGACCTGTCAAACCTTTCCTTTGATGACGAGATTTAAAACAAAAATCTGTAACAATCTTGCATATTAATCGATGTAAATAAATAAATTGGAGCGGAATAAATAAATAAGTGTTGGAAGTTTGCCAGCGCGGCCGCGCGGCGCAGGCAGCCATGCCGCCGCGCCGCGCGCGCCCGGCCCGTACCATTTGTGCGCCCGATGCTCTGTAATCACACTTTTTACATCACGTCACTGCATTGCACACCTCAATAATTAGTCTTATTCTGTAAACAAGAAAGCTGAAAGTCCCGTGCGTCTAGTTGCTTCTTAGTTCCTTTCGGACAATCCTATGACAACAGTTACCGAAACTGAAAATATTTAACATAACTGCTTCAAAATATAAAAGCGCGACTTATTCGTTTCGATAGTTTATTTGCAGACAGATTAATTGCATAAAATTATTGTTAAGCTTTCCAAGATTACTTTTAAGTAATCACAAATATTAACTAGGCAGGACCAGAGGTCCAAACAATATATAACTAGAATGTTCTGCTAAAATTGTATGTTGATTGTAACATCTTGGCTGATTTGCAAATTAGTGGCACCTTAAATTCTAATGGGTCCGAGTGTACACGCCATAAAGTAGACGCAGGTAATTTTATGTCAACATAGTGCCAATTTTATAGTGTGATTTATCTCCACATAAGACGGTACAAACACTTGGCTCTGTGCTGAAGTAAATAATTAGGGCCTTTTAATTAACTAACACGTAGAATTGAACAAAAATAATATTCTATTTATAAATTGAAAAAAAATTTGCTTTCAAAAAATTTGTTTTATACTCACCTATACTTTCTAATGCTTGGTAAGTTATAGCTTCTCTAATCAAATGAATTAAAATATGCATGAATCATAATTCTGCTTTATTGGTATAAATAATTTATGATAAAATTATGACGGTAATATTTTATATTGCTTTGAATGGTCACTGTAATTATACTTATTAATTTAATTTATCGGCTACGAACAGTCCTTTGTATACAAAAAAAAATAAGACCCTATTCAGAGGTCGGCTATAAAAAATAAATCTGAAGCTAACCTCTGTATAAATTAAAAATATCGTATATGAACTTAATTAATTTTCGCGGACACGCGTAGAATAAATTGACGCGTCTACGATACATAGAAGCTTAGTTAAATAGGCGTGCAAATCACAAAAAAAATACGAAGCAAACGACCGACTCGTGTTTCTAGAGGAAAGACAAGACAGAAATAGGGGATCATGTAGGTTCAGTGACGCGAGCAGTGAGCGAGTCTGGCGAGAGTAGGAAGTGGATTCAATAATAATACCTACTACGCGTCGGGTGCCGTGTGGATCGAAGGTGTTCTCCCGCGTTTCTTATAGGTGCCGGTTTGTAGCGATGACACCGATTCTACTGTGGCCCGGCGATAAAAATGTCTGAGCGACTTGGCGGCTGCGGCGAGAGCTGGTTGGCCAGACACGATGACGCCCGCGCCTGCTTCGCATCGCGCCCCGCGTACATGTGTGCACCACGATCACATAAATTACGATGTGCATTAATAAACACGCCCCAGATTTGTTTATTAGGTATCGACCAATATTTACAATGATGAAACTGAACACACTCTCGAGATATGTCCGTGCACAATCATATATCAAATAGTTATTAGGTTTTGTTTAAGGTACACGTCAATCGGGACTTCGTTAAGTATATTCATGGATCTAAAGAAAGAGTATATGAGAAAGCATTTGTAGGTATGAATAATGTATGTAACTATCCTACGCAGATACATCTGACATGATAAGATTAAGTTTTCTTTCAATTATGGATATCGGGATTTAAGTTCATTTGAAAGGTAGATGAACGCAGATTATGATGGGTCAGAATAAGAATATAGATATTCTCGGTAACACGCGTAAATAATAAAAAAAGCGTATGGCACACTGGAGAAGAACTGGGCCACTAAAATGTGTATGAGGACTGATTACATATTCAAGGAAAACGTTTAAGTAAGATAGTAATGACTGTCATTTTATTAGGATTGCTTAAGTGACCATTGCACAAGTATGTGGGCAGATAACTTTTTTTTGATTCACATATTATAAATAGTATGCTTGATAAAAAACCTCTTTTGTTATGATTAAATTTTGAGTGGATGTCTATATCAGCTTGTATTGTTTGGGCGGCTATAGTCATGGCGTGATGTCATGCGATGGAGACGCCACCACCGGCGAGGCATACAATATTAAATATGGTTCCGCGCGGCACCATGTCGCCCACGCTCTGCATAATATGGATAAGAATTCAGATAAAAAGGTCTTGATTTATAAGTCTATCTTGATTTAATGAATCGTACCTACCTATGGGGTTATGAGTGTCCTCCTTGTTGAAAAACAATATACCTGCAGCCATGTTTTATTACTTACAAGATTTATAGGCCCTAAAATCTTATTTACGACCATTTTAATGGTAAAGCGGTGATTAAATTCTGTAGTAAATGAAATTATTTGTCAGCCGATTTTTCCCGCACGCGAGCTCTGCGGACCGTACCGCGGGCGCCAAGTGACGCCCGCCGCCCCATCCAGCTGGCATTGCTTTAAGAATTATAAAAATAAACGTGATTTGTCTAATCCTCAACTATATCTAGAATTTTTAGACCATTACGCAATCAAACTTGGTGAACGCGTGTCAAATTTTCACATTGAATACTTATTTAATTATTTTAAAAGTTCAAAATATAAATTGCCAGACAGCATTCATTATAACACTGTGCAGAGGAAAATTTTACGCGTATGACAGTTATATTGATATGAATAAAATACATATTTCCACTTGCCATTCTAGTTATAGTTTCTCCATAGTTTTATTCACCACGAGATGGTCATAAACATGTATGAAAACTAAATCTGTCATTGCGGCGTGTGGTTGTAATAAAACCGGTTTTGTTTGGTACCAACGGTTAAAAGCTGAAAATTTCAACTTGTTTTCATCGATAGTTATTTTTTTTCACTGTAGTTTCAAAAATGTTTTATGGATTTTGTATAAAGAGAAGGAAAACATTTTTTTATATTATTTGCGTATCATTAATAAATTATCCCTGAGTTATTTATGCGTACAGATAAATAATTTAAATATTTACGTGTATAAAATGATGCTGGCATGCTCGGTGTAAAAGACCATAATCACAATCCACAGATTATTAAAAAAAATCTATATATCGAGGAGTGAATGATGGAATGGTTTTTTTTTTGGCGGGAAACTGAAAAGTCATGGCGTCTATTATGTTTTAATTTCTAAAACTAGTGCTCCTGCGCGTTATAGTGAGTGATATAAGTGGTATATCAACCATTATAGGTTCGGTAAAGTGCACAAGTGTAGGTAATTGAAACAGAGTGACGAAACGTGGCTTTTCAGTTTCTCACAAAAATCCATTTAAAATCTTTCGGTAAAGTATCCATCACTTTACTGATTGAGGGATGGGGGGTATTTTACTTGAGCCTAGGCTTTGGGCCTGAGCATATGCTCAAAAACAGAAAAAAAATATATTACTTGACACTGGCAAAATACCTATGGTGATGCCAAATTAAAAAAAATAAATAAATGGAATGCTAGAATTTTCGATCAGACCAAAAATTAAAAGAGAAAACAATACTCGGGGTCATAATTTATGAATGTTGAATATACATAACATACCGAATCTATGTAAATTGGTGAAAGTGTTGTATCTATAGTCGCTGTGTTTACAATAGATGCGCTCGGCTTCATAGTTCACGCATAAAAAGCGTTATAAAGATTATTCGAATCGCAGATTTATGTATTTGTATTGAATATAATCTGGATATGTAAGCAAAAACATACTTACCAACTTGATTGAGTTTTTTGGCTGCTGGCTTGACATATTTTGCGGAATTGTAAAAATACTTTTAAGCCTGGATGAAATACGTAGAAAACAAATTATTGTTTTCAGGAAATAAGAAAGTCTTCGTTTCCTTGTATTGGGCACATACGTTTTTAGGGTAAACCACCTCTCTGTGGACTAGATCTTAGTAACATTATATAGAACATTGAACGTCGATTTTGTAGAAGTTTCTATCCATTTACAATGCTTTGTTTGCCATTGTTACGTTCTATGAATTTCGACGCTATATATTTACCTCCCTTCTAAATTGATCAGAGGCGACTGTTTTAGATTGAACTTTATAGTTATTATGTATAACTTTATATTAAAAGAATGCTGTCTCCACAGGAAACTTCTACGGCGCAGAAATTGTATCGGCCCTAGAGTATCTGCACGCCAGGAACATTGTGTACCGAGACTTGAAGCCGGAGAACTTGTTGCTCGCCAAGGATGGACATTTGAAGATCACAGACTTCGGCTTCGCGAAAAAGTTGAGCGACCGCACTTGGACGTTGTGCGGCACGCCCGAGTACCTCGCGCCGGAGATCATACAGAGTAAAGGACATAATAAAGCGGTGGATTGGTGGGCATTGGGTAAGCGGAGTTTTTATCTAAATCTATCACACTAATATTATAAACCACTAATATTATAAACATGAATGTTTGGATGGATAGATGTTTGCTACTCAATCACGCCAGAACAGCTGAACGGATCTGGATGAAATTTGGCACCGAGATAGATTATAGTCTGGCATAGCACATAGGCTACTTTTTATCTCGGTAAAAAGGACATACTGTTTAATCGCGGGTAACACCGCGGGGCGCAGCTAGTTCTTCATAAAACTGTATTTGGGCTGTGTGATATGTGTAAAACTACAGGAGCGATTTAAAAAAGGCTTTCATTATTAGACACCCTTTGGTTAGTCTAATATGATGAGGCACATATCATTACGATATGGCCATTGAGGGTCAATGAATTTCTATAGCACAGAGCACCTAAAGTACACCCTAGTTGATGCGCTTCCGACAAAAATCTATTTAATATTTTCACGTTATGTTAAGTAATATGCTAGAATACTATACGAAAAAGTCGCAAGCAATTACGTATGCCTTCATATTTAATATAAGAAATTGCTTTAGTAAACGCAAACAATATTGCTCGCTAAAAATGTCTTTCTTACAAACCCAAGATGGGCGCTAGTCACGCTAAGTTGCTTCGTATTAGGAACACGAAACCTCCTCTGTTTTATCGTTGTCAGTTAAAAATATAAAATTGCTACAGATAAAAAAAGCGAGATAATATCGTTATTGGAATTTACTTATCTTATTGATAGATAATTAATAACATCATTAGTAGGAGAAAGTTGAATAAAATTTTAGAAAATGTCGTCGGCCTAGTACCCAAAACGAGAATTCAGCCGCTAGACTGGTCAGTGGACAGGCAAAATATACTGTTATAAACCACAGAAAAAATGTGGGTACACTTTTTAGAAAACCTATTTTCGCCAGACACAAAACTAGTTTTGGGCTTTTTCCAATGCACGCGGGTATTTATAGGTTTTAGCAGCAGTTCGACACCGCTTGTGCTGTATAATGTTGTCGTTAAATGTATATATGTTTGTTAATACATATGTATAAGCTTCTGTAACATATATAGTGAGTCGATTTAATAAATTGTTATGTTTTATTTAGTATTCCGAGGATTTTTTCGTATTCTTCTCAGGCGAGAGTCGGTGTGATAATTTAGTTGTTTATCTCTCTCACCACACGGGCTATACCCGGATCTTTGGAAGGCTTGCGCGGGGACATGGGTTCAACACGTAGAGGACATTTTTGAGAATTTTAATGTGATCTTAGTATTTATTATTATTAAAATTAATAAACAAATATCTGAGTACACTTAGATAATTTATTACGCCACAGATACGTTTCATCTCGATTCATCCTCGTGCTTGGCATCAGTCGCGATTACCTGATTATTATTATATGAAAATAATAACACTACGGGCTTAGTGAGAGTTTTGATAGCACGAAATATATGGAATCATTCAATCACTTGATCGGTATTTGAATACGTTTAAAGGACCCAGAATATAAAAGTCAGCCCCACTACGATATTCCAATATTAAACTAGTTAAAAGTAAGCTTTTGTATGTTGCTGATTAAATCAGAAATCTAAAAAAATAATTGTATTCATATTTCTATAATACGCGCTGGATTTTGTATACCTAGCTACTTTATTTACGACTAGCTGTTTCCCGCGACTTAGTCCGCGTGGTATTTAACAAAAAATTGTTTGTAAAATATTGTAGCCTATGCTACTCCTTGTTACATCAGCTATCTGCCAGTGAAACTCCCGTCAACATCGGTCCAGTCATTTCAGAGATTAGCCAAAACAAACAGACAGACAGACAGACAAAATATGTAAAAAATGTTGTTTTGGTATAGGTACCGTGTATACATCCAAATGCACTTAGTAAAAAGCGTTTATTTTAATATTACAAACAGACACTACAGTTTTATTTATTTTTATTATAGATGCTCTACAATATAAGTATAACGAAATGTATCTATTTTAGCATCAGAAATAGCTTCATAGTATATTGTACGCCCGTTAATTAATTAGGATAAAAATATAAGATTGATAACGCAATAGCTTTGGCACCGGTTATTTAGTTGTTTATACTACTTTTACAATTTGATTAGATGTAGGTACGTCATTAATTAAAGTCCTCGACTTTAATTGCATGATGAAAATTGATTTTACGACGACGGTTGCTATTTTAATTATTATTACTAGAGTCATTAATTTATTACCAAGAGTCTCATCAATATAAAAATTAACCTAACTTTGAGAAAAAAATCTCTGATAATACCGATACATCAGTGATTTATAAACTTTTAAGATTCCTATGAAATGAATACTGCCTATACGAATATATGTATGAACATTTTATAATTTACGAATTGAGTCGATGGTAGGGTTACTAAGCATATTAGCTTGGGTATATTGCAACGACTTCATATGTGACAAAAATCCATGTGACAATTACTCCATTGAGTAGAAAAGATATAGTTATAACCATAGGAAATTGTAGTAAGCTTAACAGGTAGGTTTATATTTGGATGCTCTGCATTTGCATATATTGAAATATTTTACGACCATCGAGATGCCATTTTAATGTGGATATTTATAACCTTATAAAGCTAAATATTTTAGAACTTTGTTATAAATATCTATAGTGGGTATATCTAGAAGCTAATTTTTAGTGAAAGCTCTAAGAAATTAACTAAGTAGGTATTCAGATGGACTCGTACTATAATCAAATACGATAAACGATGTTCCAATTTCGTGACATTTATTGATCAATAAAATAGTATTGCCGACTTTCGAAAACTCACATACTTGACGACATTTTAGATTATACTATAGTACGATATACTTAGATCTAAAAATATACTTAATTTTTAATTAAAACTTTATATATTTAACCATGTTTTGTTTGGTTTTCAGGTGTGCTCATTTATGAAATGCTAGTTGGTTATCCGCCATTCTACGATGACAACCCATTCGGGATCTACGAGAAGATCCTGAACGGGCGGGTGGAGTGGCCCCGACACCTGGACCCTGTCGCTAAGGATGTCATCAAGAAGCTGCTGGTCCAAGACCGGACAAAACGGCTGGGAAACATGAAAGTAAGAACCTGTTTTATATTAAATTGTCTGCTTCGATTGTCTAGTGGTCACCACCACGGTTAAACTATCAGTATATATGCCGCTAATATATGCCGCTCTAAGAATTTTTCATACTTAATATAATTCATTAAACATAGATTTTCGATTTTCAACATATTTTTAAGTACAACGTTTAAATTGTTACGAAACAGGTGAAACGGTCATTTATAGGTACAGTTTAGTGAGGCTTTATAATATAAGTAATGTTTTATTTTATGCTAAAATTAAAACCTATCCACACACACACACCGACACACACACACACACTAAAACATCCACATCCCGTTTATTTCACTGTTTATTGAATACTAGCTGCGCCCGGCGGTGTTACCCGCGATAAAAAGTATGAAAAATTAAAACATCTATCACACGGGAACCATACATTTTACCGGGCCTATGTGCTATTCCAGACTATAATCTATCTCTGTGCCAAATTTCATCCAGATCCGTTCAGCCGTTCGGGCGTGAAAGAGTAACAAACATCCATCCATCTATCCATCCATCCAAACTTTCACATTTATAATATTAGTATAGTAGTATAGATTAACGTGTTAACACACGATTTGACATAATTTATAGAACTAGGTGATACTTGGCGGTAATATATTGTTATCAACTTTTCCAATTATAAATCAAACAAGTTGATCGATAATTTAAGAAGCCAGCAACACCGCAACAATCTTAGAGGTTCGGTGTTGCTGGCGTCTTTAATTATTTCTATACATTATATAAAATCGTGTGTTAACACGTGACTTTGCGAATGCTGCGGTAATCATTGTTAATATTCAATAAATAGTGAAATAAACAGGATAGAAATATAATTGGAAAAGTTAACAAGTCGAAGGTCAGCGGAGGGGCTCCTCTTCACCCATTTCTTGAACACGATTTGACGTTACAATTAATTTGATGTATACAAAAAAAAATACAAAAGCCACTCACATACAAATTGGACTTGTTTGCCTGATGCCAAAATGAATACCGAATTCTTAGATAGTAGGTAGTAATGAGGCGCAATGATAAGAATTATCATTATTTTTACGGGTTAGTTATAAATGATATTAGACACATTTAGGCGGCGAAATATTTAGTAAAGATATTCGTACTGACAAGAAATTGCTTTATTTTCTTATAAACGTTATCATAAAGAAGATTATGCGTTATTTAAGATGGCCTATTTTACGCTTTTCATTGCTCCAGTGTCTCTTAATTTTCCAAGTTGATTATCTTATAGTCGTGTCAAAACTAGTTATATTTTATTTCGAATGAGTATATTGTATAAGGCCAGTGTTCAGCGTAGGTACCGCGAACCGGTTGCGTTTTACGAAAACTGAAAATACCTCAGCCTTGCGCTTGACCCGCTTCAACTAAGTACTGTTTTGGAATATAATACGCGGTGTTTATACGAATATATATCATGAAAGACATGCCAAACTTTTACTTGCATTCTGTTTTATTCCTTCAAAATATTGTTTGAAAAAGAAACCCCGCAAGTTTTATTCTTGATACATATGCAACTAATTAACAGGTAGGAAATTTTTGGCGGTATTCGGAGAGAAAGGTTATCAATATTGTTTTATCTTGTGAGGCCATACTAAAAAAAAATCAGTTTGTCAATTTAATTTTTTTTTTAAAAGATGTATAATGTGTTCTCACGTTTAAGTCTCGAGTGTTACTCGTCGTCAGTAGTTAATTAACTTTTTAAAATTCTTATTCCCGACTCGTGTGCACTCTAATTCGAGTGGATTGTGAATAAAAGAAAATTTATGTAATTTTGATGTTGGCTGTACTCCAGCGCTTGCCATATAATAACTTTTAATCTAACACTTGACAATTTAAATGCAAGACTGTTTTTAATTTGTAAGACTATTTAGATTTATCTTACTGCCTTTCCTAATGTTATGCTCCGCGATTTTCCACTCGCCAATTTTAAGTTTATTTATATTTTCGCGAAATATCCTATAGGTCCAGAGAGTTGAAACTTCGATTAAATAATTCAAGGCTATTTATGTACTTCCTATTAGAAATTATAGGTACTTAATGTACATCAAACAAAGTACTATTTAATAATTGCAAAACAATACTCGTTGTAAAATTAATACATTTTCATAACATAACTATTTTTAGAAAGCAACCAATTCTGTTCTAGGCACTCGGCCAGTACAATTGTTATGTTCTCGCTCATTTCTTGTCGTTTTCTGATCGGTATTACGCCGGATGGATTCTTAATGTACTGCGGTCACTTAGTAATGGGGGAATAAATGCTGCCGCGCGATTACTTTGATTGAACCGCTGCGTTCGTAGGAAAGCTGTTACAATAATTACTTGGCTATTGAAAAATGTGTCTCCAAATAGCTTTAATGTTCAGGCTCTTAATGCGGTAATGCTCTTTTGTAAAGCCGCGTTTCTCATTGGGAGAAATTGAGAGAGACACAGTAAAAATTAATAGCCTTGGTTAACAGAGACATTTATGCGCTTACAAACAACAACATAATTAGGCAGTAAACTTTTCTCGTGTTAATATAGGCATGCAATAATAGAAGCTAGAAATCGGGCTGTGGACCACATAGCCAATAAAGTATCGCAAAACTATCTCGGTGGGAATGTATTTTTAAACGGTTGCAGTTAGTGGATGTTTTCACCGAGCTTTTTGCCGCAACGTCGCGGAGATGTTTAGAAAGCCATCAGTCAGGTGCCGCCGGTGACATCAAACGGCCGCTGTCCATCCACTGACTTATGCTGCGACGCAAATACTACGCATCGGAGACGTATGTGCCCGCAGTGCGAACTAGAAACTAGACGCCTGGATACGTTTCATGCGCTGACTCGCAGACCGCAAATGGGCGACTTTATGGTTGAATACGACGATACTATAATCTATTTGTTACGCCCGTTGCAGGGTTGGGTTGAAATGCAATGGACTCCCATGTCCATGGGCGTAGACAGGGTTTGCTACGGGATAGGGAAAATCAAATTTTCGTCATCAAAAAATCTAACATTCTTTATCTTCCTTGCCACGGCTCTCATTTGCCTTGATAGTATAGAGGCCAGTGAGCGATATTTTTTTTCGTAGATAAGAAGCATATAATTTCTGGACATAAGTAGTGATATATGGTTTTATTATTTCACTTGACTTTATCAGCCACGGTGGGGCCCTGCCTCATTGCGCCTACGTCCATGCCCATATTGATTGATATAAACGACCTAGTATATATAGATCTAGTGTGTAAAGGAACATAATATGTCCGAAACTATGTATCATAGGAACTATTTTGCTTTTCATTTGCAATAGTTCCAGAATAACATTCCGTTGCATATCTATAAATTGTGACAATGTCAATTCCCGTAGCTCCACGACGAGTGTCCGACTATTTGCGAGTGGTCCGTTTGGCATCGTCCCGTAGGACAATAAATAAACCAGCAAAATGTTTTACTAACTCTAAATCTAAGAATTTACGAGGGCTAACGGCGGAGGAGCGTCGCGAGCGCCGGTAATAACGACATTGCTCTAATTCCGCCCACAACTGCATATTACCGTCATACTTGATATTGTCGGCATGATTGATTAGCGTTTCAATCACACTAGTTTTATATGTTTATTTTTAAAAGGTTAGCCAACAATTGTTTACACCTAACTTTAAGACTATCATAGATTTATAAGTTAGTCCTCATTGCACCAAGAGTGACCATTTTATAATTGAATCAGTGGGATGAGTTGATCACCGTATACTTTTAGGGTTCCGAATCGGTAAGGGAAATCATCGCACGTAGCTCTCATAACGCGTGTTAACATATTATCTATGGGAACCCTTTCTGAACAACGAATTCGATGTTTACTAAATGTTTCTTTTTCAGTAAGTGCTCACATTGAGTCGAGCACGAACAGCGATCTAGCTCCTAAATGTAAAACCACAAAGCTATACAATTAACATCCTTTTAACAGAGAATCCATGGAGTTTTTGCTCGTTATTCTTCAAACGGGCGGTAGAGTCTAACTTTAATTTGTGACTTTTTCTATATAAATAGTATTCTGTAGATACTTCAGATTACAAAAACAATCATAAAATAAGAGGAATTAAGTCGAATTTTGTTTGCAAAATAAAAAGTATAACAGAACCTTTGACATGCGTGATATACGCACCTGACCTTTTACTCATAAGCGGTTTTACATGTTCTATGTTAAAAGGTTCATGTACTTGTTTGTGAAAATTAGTCAACTAATGCGTTTTATTCTCTATTACAGTGCGGTACCGAGGACGTCAAAAGGCACAGATGGTTCAAACACATAGACTGGGCTGATGTCTTCCTGATGAAATTACAGGTACTTAAAGCCCGGCAATTTTCTGTAAAGATCAAGACACTAGTATATTTAGAGGACACGACAAAAAAACCCAATAAATATGCTGCACCTGAAGGTGAAAGAAATTAGGCCGACTTTTTTTATCACCTACCTACTTTGAACTGTATATCGATTTGTTAAAGATCAATTTTGATTGCAATTAGGTCAAGCGAACAAAGATTGGTAGAGTTTACGTTACCTGGTTTTGGTATCTTACGGTAATGAATTTAGATAAATATTTATGTGGCCCAATTGAAATAAGAGTTGATATTAATTAGAACGCAGGCCTCCACCGGTTGTCTACTTTAGGTTCTTAAGTGGAGTATTTGCATGAGGATTTTATATATATCTTATTTTGTCATATTCCAAATTTAGTTCATTTACACTTCCCACTGTAACGACTCGATTAGCGCAGTTGGTAGTGACGAAGTTTGTGTGATGAGCATGAATGTTTGGACCCGAGTCGTGGATGTTTAATATTCACCTATATCCCTTAATAGCCTAGAGTTTCAATTTTGATACCAATCTTTTAAACCGAATGTTCACATTACTATTAGTTTTTTTTATAGGTTGGCTGTACGTATTTTACTGTTGTATAATATTCTTTCCAACGAAATTTAAAAAAAAATCAAATGTCATTATTATTAAACACAGTAATATTATATAAATAAATCACTTTCGTAAATCAGGCTACTAAGGGATATAAGTATTATATAGTGGGTTCGCCCCCAGTCCATTGTGCGGTACCCATAATACAAGCGTGTCGCGATATATATTATTATTTATTATACTTACAAACAATTTCAAGTGTCCATTGCTCTAACTATTGTGTTTGTCTACAGCCTCCAATAATACCTGCCGTGTCGTACGAAGGTGACACCTCCAATTTCGACGAGTACCCCGAGACTGACTGGAAGTCGGTCCGTTCCTTGGACCCCGATGAATTAAAACTATTCGCCAACTTTTGATGGACATCCCTAGTTGTAAATGGTTTAAAATAAGTGTATAGGTAATATTCGCTCCGATGCGAAATTAGAATACAATTAGAACTATTATGGAATGATTTTTTCATATTTTAACACTAATGATAAGTGTGTTAGTTGTTGAGGCCTAGTATGGCTTCGAAATGTTTGTTGACTTGATAGTAAACCGTCCGTATTCGAATATTATAGAATAAAATTTATTAAAAAGTTCTCATAGAACACGAGCGGCGATCGAATGGAGTTTTAACATTATGTTAACATGCATTCTTAAGTTTTTTACATTGATTAAAGTAAAGTTACGCTACTTATTTAATTTTCATAGCTAATGCACAAAGCACTTAAGTATACTCAAAAATCAGACAAAATCAGTCGATAATTTTATGCCAGGAAATGGATGTAAAAACTGGCGCATAAAACTATAAGTCACGATTCCGCTGCTCCCCACACATCTCATGTAGGTAGATATTCATCATAAACGTAAAACACGGTGCGCCGTGTATCGTAAATAACTTTTCGAATCACTATCACTAACTCCATTAAATATGAGTGCACATAGCTTTGCTATCCATTATATTTTTATGTAATCCCAGACCGTAACAGTGCAATCGATTGGAACACGTAACACGATCGTCAGCCATGTTGTTTTCTTTTTTTAAATATTTGTTTCTATTTTCACATTCTATCTAATTTTGAATTATGAACACTAGCGCCATCTTGATAGTCTATGCCTATACAATTATGCCTGTGTTATAGGCTATTTGGATGTCGTCGAATTCCGAATAAGTGTTTTTAGAATGCTTGTCTGTTTGGCTGTCCGTCCATCAGTGATAATCTACTTGGCCAATTTCAACGAGTCTTGCCACTACTGGTCCGGTGTTTAGATGGTATAGTCTATGGTTAGACTCATACATATCATCACGCTATCTATGACCATGCGGGTTTGATCTGCAGAGCTAAATACATGGTTGCGCGAGCGCAAACGATGAGCAAAAGCTGTTTATGAAAAAGTATTAATCATCGTGACGAATGTGTCGCTCAATGATTTCATGGGTGCATTTAAGTTGGATAATTGATGTATATAGGCTTTATTACTTCTGTAATGTAATATATACATTAACCAAGTCTTACTGCAGATACATACATATATATAATCGTGGAATTTAATATTCCATGTACGCATTGCTATTTCCACGAAAACTTGTACTGTAGGTAATGTCGAAGGAAGACAGAAATAGTTTAGTCATATCTAATTTTATCTGATATGTTGAACATAACAGGCGTACCTATAAGTAATCAAGTATTTGTTTCATGTTTAGAGAGATAGAGATGGGAACCTAAGTATCTAAATATACCATCCACAGTTCAGACCCCAAGTGTAAGTGTTTTCGATAACGAATGCTTGGTTGTCGATCCCTCTTTGTGTGGAAAAATAATAGTACGTTTTTAAAGCAGAATTTGAATCTAGTATACGTAGGTAAACCCCCCTCCTACATCTATAAAAGGTATTCGACCGGTTATAATGGCAGAACCAAACATTTTCCAGAATAAAACTGATTTTACTGCCATTGTAGATTGGTAAAACTTCTATAAATTCGGGGTTCGCTATTGGAGTCCAAGAGGCTTTACCAGAAAAAACAAAATGTAAATTTTTATTTTTATGATTAATAAATTATGCATTACATTTCCAATGCTTTCTTTCTAGTTCAAATGTTAGTTTGTAAGGTTATCTATAGAATGCTGGTAGTAGCATCATCATGTTTGTGATTTTTTTTATAGGCCTATTGTAACATGTATTTTTCTTTAAAAATTCAATGCGTATTTAATAAGAATGAAATTGTGAACCAGGTAAAATTACTGTTCAGATTGTTAATAAAAAAGATAATACATATTATTATTTTAATAAGTACTGCGTAATGTCAAATGCTGTAGCGGCAGAATATCGAGATCTCACATCTGTTCACCATAATGTGTCTACATGTCTCATACACTTAATTTAATTATTATAATAATTTAATGGATTTATTATTATAATATCGGGCCATAATAATATTATTTTCTGTGATCTTATAGTCTTGGCGATATAACAAATGTTGATAGGTACTTGTGAGAAGTACTTAATGTCATCAAATTGATACAGCCAGTAATTTGTTTATGAATGGTTGAATAAAATTATTATAACAGGGTTGTAGATAAAATTTAATCTTAAATTGTAAATACACAAAAATAAATGTGTTGTTTAAAACTATAGTTGTTTGATTATTTCATCTTCAAGGAAAGGAAACTTAATAAATATTATAAGATAATGAGATTGTTTTAAATATACTTATAAATTACACTTGAATAACATTATGAAGGGGGAAATGCTTCCAATTTGACCATACCTACTCTTTATAAATAACGCCATCCCGGCAAACTTCGGACCGCCTCAGAATCAAATGTATGAGAAAATGAATTATATTTATGACTTTTTTAGTGATTTTTTCGAAGGATTCGGTGGAGAGCGTTTATGGAATGGCAATATGCCAAATAGGTACTCAGCTACAATTTCCCTGTTATGCCACGTGGCATATAGTCAGTGGCGTAGCATGAGGGGGGTGGAGGGTGCGTTCCGCACCGGGCGGCACTTTGCCGGCATTTCACAGGTGGCGGTTAGAGAAAAATAATAATTAAGATAATATGAAAACAAAAAATAGTAAAAAAAAATATCTTTCAGTGTATTTTCGTCATTTTTATTGTAGTTATCATACCCAAATTTTTTTATAATGAATAGCAAAAATAAGAGGGCGGCAAATTTGAAATCCGCACCGGGTGCTAATGACCTATGCTACGCCACTGCATATAGTACGTCTCTAGGCGATTTATGCCGCGTGGTTGCTTTTTTAATGTTGATATTTAAGGGGTCAGCGTTTTTGATTTCTCTTCGTTTAATTATATATGACTGTGTTTTGTTTTGAGACTATTCAACATTTTCCATATCTCCGGATTTATGGTTACGTAACTCTACAAATACATTTTCTTAGCGCTACATTCAAAATAGAATTGAACAGATATTATTATATCAAACAATTATACTTTCAAAATAATCTGAGCACTTATGAGTTAGTGTAAATAAATGGAAAGATAAAAATTGCTTTTACGTATACAAAGCGAGAGACTTGACGATAGTTGCCTACTTTATTTCTATCTGCGTCGTACCAACAAACACTATTTGGAATAGAAACTTCAATGTTTGAGATGGAATGGAAAGCAGCCGTCAACTGGTGAAATCCTCTGATTTCAAATAATGGCTTTATGTTAGCATGAAAGCTATGATGTAATGGAGAGCCATTGCATCATAGCTTTCTTGGCAACAAAAAGGTATTATTTTCAATCCACAAGCAATGTCGTGTCTTAGATTGAAAATACAGAAATTTAGGTAAATACGTATCCAGCCAAGCATTATGTAAATCTCCTTTAATTATCTATGTTAAAGAAAATGAGAAGTGGATCATGCAATATATTATACAGGTGATTCAGAAAGCATTTACTAAACTTTGAACGCGTGCTCCTACAGCGCATTTGTGATCATGATGTAAAGTCAGAATGTCGATTCTAAAAAATATAACTTGGTCCCAACACAATGACAATATTGATTTTTTTTTAATGTTTTTTTTTCAATTCACTTCGAAATTCTGACTTCACGTAGTGATTAAAAATCACCTGTAAAGTTATGCAAAAAAGCTATCACCCCGATTGGGCTAAAAAAAATTGCTTACCTATTTTAATAAATTTAAAAAAAAACATGGTTAGACTGTGCTACACTAAGACTTAAAAACCATCTCATCCTATATTCCTCCTCCTCGTACCTGTAAATCATGAGATTGATTTCCAAACATGAGAATCTAGTGGGGTGCCTGGGGACATTAAAGTACCTACTTGACTAGTTACCAACAATGCTAACTAATAAACTTTATCAATTAAGTATTGTCACCTTATTTGTTAGCATTTACGCTATCAGTTCAATTTTATCGACCCGTTCGCGAGCGAACAACCGATATAGGACTGATAAATAAATTACAAGTAGGTAGGTGTACCAGTCCTTGATATAATAAGCGCCAATAACTTTCATTGTTGTAAGTATGAACGATGCTGAAATCTACTCAGATATACCAAAATATAATAATTATCAGGAAACCAAAGAACGTTTTGTCAACGCCTGTACATGTATGAGTCGAACAGTCTTTTTGATAATTTTTTGGTGTAAACGGGGAATAAATTATTTATTAAACAATTCTTTTGCCTATCCTTGGCCCAATCCCTTGATGTTTGGTTAGCTTCCAGGCTCCGTTCAAGACTTTGCGATTAGATTAATTTGTTTCTCATGTTCTAGTTATCCTTCAGTCTTTCTTTAAAGGCAATCGAATGGAAGATTCAATACATTCGACCACACATTCGCCTTGCTGATGCAGTTTATAGGTTAACAGAGTACCTAGTACACTCTCAAAAAAAAATAACATACTATCTACCAAGTGTAAAGCGTCCATTATAGTTACGGTTATTACCGTTGACGAAGAAATCATACAGACAAAGTGTTGCGAACAAGATATATTATTTACTCGTCTGAAAATATGTAGCTACTTAGTTTTATAATTTTGGAAATTAATCGCTTATCAATTAAAGAATTAGGTGACATGCGTAACTATCTGTTTGCAAGGAAAAATAAGTTCAATCGATAAACACTCCGTTCTAGGGTACGGCGTTGCCTGCCGTGGATTACATCGCAGATAACTAATCAAAGATAATTTCCGAATAACATTTTGTATGATATAATAATTGTAGAACGGTTGTGGTGTTTTGTGTGACAGGACGTTTTTTGTGGCAACATGTCCGTCAGATCCCTGCCCCCCGCATTAGCGGAGAAGGCCCGCTTGGAGTTGAACGAAGACCCAAACAGGGTGAAGGATGACTTGCAGCACATCAAGGATTGGCTGGCGAAGCAACCCCACATTAAAGCCAGAACAGGTGCGATTGTAAAACACTTTTTAATTTTTTTGTGAATTCATATCGAAAAATTCAAGTGTTATTACATGTACACGTCATTAAGGAAGTAGTAACTGTATGATGCATGTTGAAATATACAGGGCAAGTGGGTGATGGACTCCAAATAAGCTAGGGTTCCGTAGCTAAGTCAAAACGAAAGAAACTAGTTGGTATTTCCAGGCTATTTCTATGTCTCGCCTCGCCTCGCCTCGCAATACAGATTTATTTACTAAGAACTCAATAAGTACGCATCTTTATTGCGGCGACAAATACAGTGTAGCACCAATTTTAATGTTTAAAATGTTATTACATAGCTTTGTAGCGGTGACAAATATTTATAAATGTGTATTTTTTTACTGTATGTAGTTGTAGTTGTAATTTAGTCTAGCCGTTGTATTCTTTGAATAAAATGTCTGTAGTCGAACAGGTGGACATGGTGAAATAAAAATCGTTTGTAGTTTGAATGTAGAATCTTAAAACATATTGTAGTTCACGTTCCGCGATGATTGACACGTTACAAGTAGAGCTGCTATAAGAGTTATCACTCGCAAGGTGATAAGACTGATTGTATTTATTGAAAGTGATTATAGGGATTAATTAATACTTGCTTTATCTATAGATTGTGTTTAGTACTAAAGTTTTCTCGTCTGAAAAAAATACTTGTTACTAGCAATTACTATTTTTTGAATTGTACGTACATTCCATTACGGGCCATCCATAAATTACGTCACACGTTAAGGGGGAGGGAGGGGGTCGACGAAGTGTGACATTGTGTGACAAGGGGCGGGGAGGGGTCCCAAATTTTGTGACATCACATTTTTTCAAAATATAATATTTTATATCTAAGTATTACAACTATTTATTTTATTGAAAAATAATTTAAATAGAAATAAAAACAATTTCGGAACAAAAATTGCAAAATATGTGACATCACACTAGGGTAGGGGGGGTCTCTCAAATGTGACCAGTTGTGACAAGGACGGAGAGGGGTCAAAAATTCATGAAATTCGTGTGACGTAATTTATTGATGGTCCCTTATTAGATGTGAATATAGTAGAGCTGTAAATTAGATTGGACGACTTCTACGTCTTTTATGCATATTTAACATAACTTTAATATCGGTGAAGCAAAAATAATATTTGAAAGGTGTCCAAATACCATTTTCATGACTTTATGATAGAGTCAATGCATATAGTTAATAAACTCCATATAATCATATGTATAATAAAATAAAACTAGTTTCAAATGGTACAGACCTATAGTAATAATTTGAGCAAACAATAATTGTTGCCTAGGTACCTTCCATTACCAAAAAGGTCATTTTAAAAAGAACGTATGAAGACCTATGCTTATTTTTAGATGACCAATGGCTGCTAGCATTTCTTCGCGGGTGCAAGTTCAGCCTGGAACGCACGAAAGAGAAGATAGATCTCGCGTACTCATTAAGGACAGCAGCGCCTGAAATGTTCGCCATTAAACACAGAGATGCCAAATTTGATGAAATTTTAAGTTTGGGGTAAATATACTTGCCATTTTATTATACTCGTTTATTTCAAAGTATGGGTCATGTTAAGCTAGCGCAATCAGCAAGTGGTCGGCATTCCACATCAACGGTATATCACTTAAATGTTTGTTGGGTGCACAGACGAAGAAATAATACAGACGGAAAGTACTTAATACGGCTTGTTGTTCGCGACACTCCATTGGTTTGGGTTCTTTGACCTTTGTTACATAATATTGATTGACATTCATATGTCGAAAAATAAATAAAGTCATTTCTGAGACTCATAAATGATCTACCCGCCCATCCAAGCCGCGCTGGGCCAGCCCCAACCCGAGCTGGGCTGACGTGGTGGAATATGGCCTTATCCCCCTCGAATTGAGGGGAGACCCGTGCCCAGCAGTGGGACATTAAAAAGGGCTGGTATTATTATATATACATGATCTAAGCACTAAAAATCATAAATTATCGATATCATCTGTGTGTCTTACAGGTCATTTTTAATATTGCCCAAGCCGTTGGGACCCGACGGACACCGGGTGACTATGGTTCGTCCAGGGAAATACGACCCTAGCAAATACAGCATCGTAGATGTCATGTCAGTCTACAACTCGCTTCTTAAGGTACATTTACAATCCATTTTACGCTGTAACCAGGCTTGGTTTTGCGCGAGCAATCCCTGCCGTAACAAAAACTGTTTAGTAATTTCCTTTTTTTTTTTTTTTTTTTTTTTTTTTATTACATTATAGGCAAGTATTTGATCTCGATCTCACCTGATGGTAAGTGACGATGAGATCTACGATGGAGCACACTTGCCTAGGTAGGAAGGCGGCAGTAGATCGAGACGCTACATTCACTAGGCACATGCAGCGCAGCTGATCTGACCCGCCATCCATGAATGGCAACACCGAACATCATGCCGGAACACGGCTAGGCCGCTTGGCGACTTGGCTTTGTTCGGTGGGTGGTGACTAGCCACGGCCGAAGCCTACCACCAGTAGATAGATGAGCCATCCAATATAACACCAAATAAGGTGACAGATAGATGAGTTCTTCTTTTTCTTCTTTGTTAGTGGCGTTTGCAGCTATTTGCTACAATTCTGCTAGTGTCATAAACTTGGATGTAGATGAAGGTGAGGAAGAAATATGGCCGGTGGAGTGATCGACGATCCTTTGCCCTTATTGACCGATATCTAAAACCAAAGACAAGACACCATATAGGACGGCACATTGTTAGTACGTTACTTAGACAAATACATAATAATAATATTAGTAAGATTTAAAGAAAGGTGTAGGTATAATGAGCCAGCCGAGTTCATTACCTACTTCATTGTTTTGTCGTTTTATTCAAGATCCTCATGGTGGAAGACGACAATGCCATCGTCGCGGGCACCCAGACCATCCTAGACCTGGACGGAGTGTCCATGGCTCACTTCTTACAAATGACACCCATCACCATGAAGAAAATGGTTGTAGCAGGACAAGACGCGTCTCCCTTCCGTATGAAGGGAACCCACTACCTGAACACCCCGCCCGGTTTTGAAACCGTGTTTAACGCAATAAAGGGCATGCTCAATGAAAAGAATAGGAATAGAGTGAGTACCTAACTTATTTTAGCTTCATGAAAGCTTAAAGTAGCTTAGTGTTCATTCATCAGAGCTATACTCAGGGTTTTGCTACTCGATAAAACTACAATTGAAGTATTCGTAGAGGAATGGCGGGGCGCAAATCTCGAAGATGCGATAGCAGTTAGGTCAGAAAAGTTCTAGAATGGCAACTACGAGCCAGTGGAGGTAGTTTAGGACGACTCATACAAAGTGCACCGATGATTTCACATGCCTGATGGTGATAGTGGACGAATGCTCCCAATTTCTACAGTATGTCATGTTAAGTTTCATCAAAGTCTGTGCAGAAGTTTTCCGGTGATGCACGATAAGACAGACCGACAAATATTTACAGCACGGCGATTTCAGCTATTGTATCTATATTTTAATGTTGCCCACTATTCTATTTTACAAAAAAATATTAAATATATAGAGACGACGTTACAGTCTTTTTAATATGATTGGATGGTACTGAATGTTAATCCTTATTATTTAATGAATTTGTAGCTGTACGTGCACAATAAGAATTACGAGGAGATGTATAAGTATATACCTAAAGACATCTTGCCTGCCGAGTATGGCGGGAACGGGGGAACCACAGAAGAAATTGTGGGTGAGTACGATTAGGATATATTTAATGAAATATACGTATAATGATACATACATTTATACTCACGCCTGTATCCGATGCGGGAGGGGGACCAATGTTTGCTATATAATGATTATAATATCGCAGACGAACACACGTAACTGTAGGATCCCAAGCTAAGAAACGCATGTAATAGATATTAGCACCGATATCTATATACATATAAAAAATACTTGATTGTCTATACATTCGTGCTGATCATAAAAATATTCTCCTTACCGAGATTTTGAGTTCCTACATTCTTCTCACATACATATAACAATGTATTGCTCAAAAATTTAAAAGATTAAAAAAAAAAAGAGCAACCATGGAGTTTCTTGCCCGTTCTTCTCCATAGGAACGGCATTCCGAACGGGTGGTAAAGTAGTAGCATAATATTTTGTAACTTTTGACGATTCATAAGTACTGTACTTAATGGTCTATGTGAATAAAAAATATTCTGATTCTGATTAGAACCCGGGATCTTGAATACATAAGGCTGGGTCATTACTCCTGACAAACCTTTTGGCTTTAAAATTATCTTTATTTATATCAAACCAACTTAAATTAAATGATTATAAATATACGGTACCTGTTATCAGGTAGGTAGATACCAAACTTTTATTTAGGTCAGTGCTAACGAAATAGCAATAAAAAACTCAAGTGTGAATGGTTCTACAACCTCGGAGCAGGCTATATACTACTATATAGTGTCTTCTCGACTCGCGGTTCGAGTGGACCTCATCTTATTCAAGTTTATTTGTTATAATAGATTACTGGAGAAAAAAGGTAAAGGAATACGGCGCGTGGTTCGACGAGGATCTGCTCAACGGCACGGACGAGTCCAAGCGTCCGGGCAAACCCAAGACGTCCGAAGATATGTTTGGACTCGAAGGCTCCTTTAGAAAACTGGATTTTGACTAAACTATTCGTTCAGTTTTATAAATAAATATGTATACATTTTGTGTTTCCATACTAGTCGTTTATTGTGTGTACATACAAAACAAACTAACCTGGTCCAAATAGGTATACCTACATAAGACTACCTACATGAAACTTAAAAATATACACTACTACTTATATACTTTTTCCAGGAATATTTATAATATTGCCCAGTTTCGTCAGTCATCAGAATTCCCTAGATCCGCGAATATAATAGTTCCGTTAAAAAATGATGTGTTAAGTACATAATACATAATGGTAGGCTCATTAAAAAATAAGGCACCTATATTAAAATTATAAGTGTATAAGTAGGTATATAGGTTTAATGATAGTCGCGCGCGACCCCGTTATACGAACCGAGCAGGAGTTTTGCTCACAATACTTGTTCAGTGTTTATCGTTAAGTGCCGTGTTCTGTGCTCTTTCTCCAGTACATAGAAATAACTACCTTATTTGTCTTAGTTTCTGGTTTAAATTATATTTGCCAGCAGTGTCTATCATAAATTAAGGTAAGCGCTTGGTCTTTGAATCTAAATTCGAAAGAGGTGTATTTTTGAAGTAGTATTTTTAAAGCAAAGCAACAAGTAGGTAACAGGCTAACTTACGATAATCGTAACAATATGACAATAAGATTTACCAAACATAGATGGTATAGCTCATAATAAATAAGTAATTATTCTGATATTAATCACATCTCTTCTTCTTTCTTTACGAAATGAGATGCGATGAAATAAAATGGATATGAAAATGGCCTCACCCACAACTTAGCGGGTATTTTGCCAATGTCAAGTAATTATTAGCAATAACACAATCAATAAATACACATTATAAATAAAATAATGGATGTAACATGATGATATGAAAATGGCGTGTCTAATCACATCTCAATAATGTTGTTCATAGTTGTATTGAAGGCTGTCCGTATTTTATATTGAACTAACTTGGCGTATCCTTCTTATACGATGGTAAGTTATAGTGATAAATATTTTCCATTATATTTTACTTACCACTTTATACAATTATGCGGAAAGTTGGATGGATATATATAAATCACACTGATTAGGGTAAAACTCAGATAGATGCCTCGATTTCAAAGAACCTAACTTCCCAAAGTCGCAACAAAGAATTTATTGGTAGCGTCGACCCAAAGAGTAAAATAATATACTTAAAAAAGAGAAGCAAGATGGGGAGTTTGTTGTCACCTTCACTCATGTAAATTAACTGGCGCCGTCTAGCATTCTCTTTGGTACTAAACTCTAGGTGCATAGCTACGTATAGGTAGGTATGTAGGTAGGTATATATCTATAGGTTTTCTTTTTGAATAGGGGATTCGTACTGTGGTGCTTTGTATATACACGATAATACAAAATTGACGTTTTTCTGTTAGATATAACAGGTTAGTAAGTAGTAGTAAATATTAGGTTTGTAAAAACCGCTACTTTTATTAACTTTATGGTGTTGTATCGGATTAGATACTTTTTTAAGCAAACTTAATACACCGAGACATCCAATGCAGAATGCCAATATCGCAAAACACTAAATTACATCGTAAAGATGTCCAAATTTTTCGTAAAAAAATAAAAACCATTGACATTTTGAATTTCGCGCCCTGACCCTGAGCTTCCACCTTAATCGTGCGTATTTACTGTTGCATAAAATATAAGTAGTATAAATTCCGGTTTATATTTATTATATCAATACACTGGTAATTGAATAGTACACATTGAAATAAAAATAAGCTTACCAATTTTATCGCGTTTATTCGATCGTTAAATCGTACCCAAAAACAAAAACTAAATATGAGGTGACCCCGGCTCGAACTATAACTAACACTAGGACGTAAAACACTTCTGTCCTCCCGTGACCATGGTTGCTGTAAAGCACCCGAGACGTCGGGAACGTAAAAACATAAAATAAACGCGAAAAAATCGTCAGATTAGTTTTAATTCAAGGTATTTAAAAAAATTACAACCAAGATTATTAATCAATGTAAAGATAATAAATATAAACACATTGCGCCTGTTATAAATGAAGGTAGGCAGAATCCACTCATAGGCTCATGCTAAGATCCCTTCATAGTGCATACCGCTTTCGGTACATGATACATCCATACCAATGTAAACATAATTATACAGACATATATAAGGTGTAACAATAATAGTGTAAAATATTTTAATGACAGACCTAATGTCCCGTAGGTTAATATCAAGTTAACTAAAATTCAACAAATTGGTACCGGGAATCAATTAGGATTTGATTGCGATAGATAAAATGAAATACTGGGTAGTAATTTCTTTCCAAAGATGTCTGTGAGACCCCTCAGCGCTGAGTTGGGAAAGATAGCTGAGAAGGAGCTGAACGAGACTCCAAAGAAACTTGAAGATGGAATCCAGCATTTGAGGGAGTGGACGATAATGCAACCACACTTGAGAGCGACAACAGGTTTAGATAAAACTATTCATCTTTCCTCTTAGAAGTGTCCATGAACATGTTTTTAATAGAAACCTATTTGTAGGTCATCATTAAATATGTTCATAGATAGATAAAAGAGAAACCTGAGGCGTATCTAATCCAAATATAAAATATGAAGGTGATTTCATAGATACATTTGGTTTCCTCGCTCGATATGGCCAAAGGATAAAGGATGGATAAAGGATGACACAGAAGTAGGTTCACCTGGCCTGAGCCTACTATTTTGAATCTGTTTTTTTATAGATGCTTTCAATTGTTAATACTTTAGTGTGTTTAAATGAGCGCGGGTATAGGTACCAGCTTTCTCTATAACATTACCATTACAAATAGTGCCGTAATAATTTTTTTCAGATGATCAGTGGTTGGCAGCGTTCTTGAGAGGATGCAAACATAGTTTGGAAAAAGCAAAAACAAAGCTGGACCTCTATTACTCTTTGAGAACTATTTCACCCGATTTATTTAGTCTTAAGCACAATGATCGGAAGTTTAAGGAGTTGCTCTTAATAGGGTAAGTTTTAAATACGAAATTGGCTATGTTTGGACTTACCACTCAGTCTCGTAGGGCTGGCTCGAGCGCATGAGCCCGAGTCAGCATCGAGTCGAGAGGCTGCGCGGTTGGTCTGGATATGGCTAGTCCTATGAAATTATTGCAATTCATTATCAAGTGTAGGTCCATCATATATTTCTCACCTTTTTCAGTTCTGTGTTAGTGTTGCCGAAGATATCGGCGTCTACGGACCCAAGAGTAGTATTGATAAGACCAGGTCGATTCGACCCCAACAAGTATTCAATAGCGGAGTTTATTTCGCTATCGCTAATATGTCAGCAGGTATTTTTGTCCCTATAATTATAAAATGATCTTCATTCTTTACTGCTAGCCACAGGCGTTCCATCCATACTAGGGTATTGGGGATTCAGGCTATAATCCATGGCATAGTGCGAGCTTGTGGATTCCGTACGCGTTGTAAGAAATGTTTAGGTTCTCTGAGACATGTTTTGAGTTTCTCCACGGTCTTATACTGTTTAAGCAGCGATCGATAATCCTAGTTCAAAATGAAACTCATACGTGTAATATTTTTTAAATTCCCAGAGATGCAAGCTGGAATTTAAACCTGCAAGAAATTTCTTTCATGGCGAGTTTACCAAGATAATAATAAATAATACTTTAGTAGTCTTTTCTTATACCTATAAGTTCTTGTGCAGGTGCTGTATGTAGAAGATGATGTATTTATGGTTAATGGGACGATTAACATCATTGATCTGGAAGGCGTTACTACCACCCACGTTCTGCAGATGACACCAACAATCATGAAGAAATTTAGTGTAGCTACTCAGGTGGGATATAGTGAGAGCAGTATGTAACAATGGTGACATGATAGTACATGTTTAAATAATCATATAACGTTAATTAGTGGTTTAAAAGTCTCGTGGAACAATAAATGCAAAAGGTTTATTTTAATCGTGGAACCGCACGATACCGTCGCTGTCATGCATATAAAATGCCATTACAAAACACTTTTCTTCTAAAATATATTCTAAAACTAATTTTGATTGATAACAACAGTAGGCATTTAATGTAACTCCCCCAGCACAAAATGGGCATTATTTCTCTAACATATATCAAATCGTATCTTTCAGGATGCTTCTCCACTGAGATTAAAAAAAATATACTTTATCAATTCGCCGCCAGTTTTTGAAAAGTTTTTCTTAACTGTAGCCGTACAATTTCTTAGTAACAAACATAAAGATCGGGTAAGAACTTAATTTATTTACTTTTTTTTTCAAAAAAACAAAGAACTCTTAAAACATTTACGTCATCCTACATATATAAGTGACTTGATTTTATATATCAATCCTGTTTTAACCGGGATATCAACATCAAGGCTGCGTTTATTGACGCATGAATATTCGTCATCCCACGGCTAGCAGCTCCGGCTATATAACTATCCCTGCTGTTTTATAATCAGCCATATCTGGAATATCCTTTTGGAATGCATCCAAGGTCATCCCTTTAACATTTCTTGGGCCTGCCTGTGTGACGATACTCATCTTTATTTATATTGTGGCATTAATATTCCAGATACACGTCACCAGCAAAGGCCTCAGCACGTTTTGCAATGGCATCAACACAGATATACTCCCAGCGGAGTATGGAGGGAAAGGGGGAACAGAGCAGGAAATTGTTGGTAAATGTTTTTCTATCTACTACTAGCTGTTGACAAGTGACATTTGGAGTAGTATTTTGTACAGGCCATGCTGAATCTGCTAACCCAAGCGGTCATAAAATACGGCTGTTACAAGTTTGAGGCCCTGGAATCGAGTATCAGCCTATAAGATTAGCACAAACGAGTTGCCTTATATGGTTTACGTCGTTTAGTTGTTTCGTTTGTCGTAATCAGCCTTTATTACACGACCAGATTAGCGCAGTTATTAGTACGCTTTAGCTTTCTGGGCTGCCTGTCCCGAGTTGGAGTCCTGGAGAGCAAAATTTGTGTGATGAACACGAATATTTGTACCCGAGTCATGAATGCTTAATATCTATATAAGTATTATATACTGAGGCTACATTCCATTGTAAGATAGCCATCGTATAAGTATTACTATGGGAGAGTATAGTTGGTGTGTTCGTACGGCGATATTTTGATATATGTTTATTTTGTCTTCCCCTTTGCAATTGAGGGAAAACGATAAAGTTGGTGTTTGTGATTGCGGGTTCCGAGATATTTAGTTTCTCTTCTTGTATTTGTTAGCGTCTAGAAAAATGATTGTTCCTTCGATCTAATATGTGTTACATAGTACCCATCCTTCATACTTATCATACACATATCAATTCACAACTTTGTTCTTTCTGCAGAGGATATGTTGAAGAAAATAAATAAATATGAATCGTGGTTGGACGAGGATATGAAATGCGGCACAGATGAGTCCAGAAGACCTGGCAAACCCAAGACTGCAGAGGACATGTTCGGGGTGGACGGCTCTTTTCGACAGCTGGAAGTGGACTGAACCCTGTGGAGGGGAACGTTATCTGTGCACTAATTTAATAAAACAACTTATTATATTTGAACTATCTAGGAACGCTACAATAAAATTTATAAGTATGTTAAGAGCCTATTTATTTCTGAAATTACTGACTAAGAATAAATATAATAACTTGCTAATTGCGCAGTCAACTATGATGTATTTACATCATAGCCACACGCATTGTTACCTTGTTAATTAAAGTATTATATTAAATTATATTGTTGTGAGTTTTAAATTATCATACAGTCGCTAGTGGTAGTTCGCCTAAGAATATTTATCCGCGCCGTTGCACCGCACGCTAAATAGTCATTAGGTAATTTTATGATTTGTATTGTTTGTAGAGTTTGGACTGTGTAATAATATAAAAGGTCAGTAGCTGCATTTTATTTAAAAATATAATATAATTCCCGTTAACTCCTCCAACTAAGCCAAAGCTTGTGCTAGGTATATGTCAATAGTACCCTAGGGCGGGAATCGAACCCGGAACCTCTCGGGTACGATATGGCGGTCCCTATAACCATCTAACTAGGCCATTGACACCCTTACCCTTGACCCGGAGGGAACTTTAACTAGATTTTGGTTGTGCCTACTACAACATGCTAAATTGACAATTGTATTGAAATGTTGTGTTTTTTCGATTAGTAGAAATACCTATCAATATAAGCTCTATAATTATTTCTTACGTTTTAATATTATTATTGATCCTTAACGGCGTTGGGGACCGCACTGTAAATAAAATAGAATGACTATAACGTTGTGGCCTCAGACGCCTTCAATAGGCAATAAATTATGTGAAAACGAAAAAAAAAACAGCTATCATTTTTGACTTTTTAAACGACTGTTTTCGTTATTTTCTTATATATAATCCAAGCGGTAATAAAGAAATGATAGTGAAATAACTAGCTAGATATATTATATATCACAAAGGTATATTACATTATGAGAATATGATCTTTCAATAGTAGCAGTTAGGTTATTTTTCTCAAAGCGTCCACTCTACACGGAAACACGCCACACAATCAACTTGCAAGGCTAAATAAAAGCAGCCCTCATAACTTGAACTTGACGTAGGTATAGGTCAAAAAGGGCCACTCTACATCGCTAATCGTTATTGTGCGCGCGATGCTTTAAAACATATTTCATACTACGAGAATTAAGCTGGTTAATATGTCTGAACAACAAAAATGCGTCGAGCATTTTATTAAGATAAACAGTACGCATTTTTTAAGCATAAATTACCGATCGAATTATAGAATCTATTCATATATTTCAAAGCTCCTCTGGCAGAAACGCAGCTTTTTGGGTAAATGTATCGCTCATTTGGCCCATATTTGAAAGCTGTTAAAACTCAAACTAAGGGCCCAATGCACGCCCAATGCAACGGCAAAAGTGCAAACAAAGCGAACGCGGTATTGCGTTTATTATTATGTTTGGGTATACGCTGCATCTAGCGCCACAAATATGGACAAAGCTTTACATGTTTACGCCTTTTAAGACTTTTTATAGGACTCATCTAAGTACATGGCTATATTGTGCAAGGTAGTCACATACTTGCATTGTGCGGCAGTTTACTCTGTTGTGTGTATGGCAATACTTTTTCAACACACTTGATCGTATAGTGGCTCTTATTGCACCGAATTTAGTTTCATAATGCAGCTTATTATTCACGCGTGTTTTCCACTTTATATAACTGCATTAGTGTTATAAATCTCGCTTATTTATAAATGTTAACAAAGAGGTTTAATGTCTATAAAAATGGCTACAATTTATGTAACTAAAAAAGCTGAGATAGTTAAAATATGATGAAGAAATATTTGATTTCTACTTATTATTTATATACAATATTCTTTGTTTTACAAAAATATTCGATCAATTATATTTTCAATATTAAGCTGTTTTACGGCTTTGTTATCTGTGCGTCTCTTTCAAGGGGTGGGAAAAGAATACCGGGCGTCAGACCACTATAGTGTCTTTTGATGATATTTTACTATTTCGTTCCTCACAAGTATTTTAAAAAAAGTTGTATGACACGCTTGAGCATTCCAGTAGAGGGACCTTTACGCCCTCGCCTTCGGTTTGGGCTGCAATTCCGCCTCGACTGTAATGACTAACTTAGCTCACTTGTATCGTAATATACTATATGTTGGAACAGATAAAAAAATAATATTTTTATACGAGGCAGGAAACCACGCAGTACCTACGTAGAATAACTAAACTGATTGTTGACATAAGATAAACTTGGAGTCCTTGTCTTTTGTTTTTCAGAAATGTATCAGCCTTTTACTTTCGTTAGTTGTGACAATTGACTAGTTCATTTTAGTGCGTCGTAGTGGGTGCGTCTTGTAGTCTCGATTGCAGTTTTATATTAAGTACAAACAAGTAAGTAATGACTATTATAACATGTTTTACGCTTAATTCGTCGACGTGATTAGCTTTGATGGTAGTGACCGTGCTTACAATGTCGCGGGTCCCCTTTTTGAATCCTGGTAGGAGCATACTGTATAATGAGCACGGTTGTATGTACCCGAGTCATGGATGTTTCATGTAACTATATACAGGATGTAAGTGTAAGTGGCTGATACCATGGATTCAACTCATATTTTTTATTAATTATAAAAAAAATCTGTATTTTAAAATTGATTTATGCATGAAATCAAAATAGAACTTTACCTCAATTGGATTTTAAATAAAAAAATATTTCATATCATAATTACTAATTTAGTCCTAAAACTGTAATGTAAGTCAAAACTCGATACCCTTAAACGCTCGTCACTTGCACGCGTTGGATATCGCGCGGAGCTCTGTCTTGTGATCGCATTGTTTACGATACATTGCGGGCTCCAAAATGACACCAATAGGTATGTTAGTAAAATCTTTGAAAAGGCGTACATAATTTTGTGATCGCATTCAACTGCCCATGTCTCAAGCCCAAGTTCAAAAATCTTACGTTTAAAAAAATACTGTAAATAAATATATGATTTAGGATATGAGGGTTTTCTTGAGGTGCAAAAGTATGGAGACCACATAGGTAAGTGATTTTTGTATTTTTTGACTTGGTGTATACATTATAGGTAAGGTGCGATAGGACGAATAATTTACATTTTTTTTTTCAAATATTTAAGTAGGTACCTATTTCAATTGTATCTTTCTGTTGGATTTCTTATAAAAAGTATTATCAAGTTAGTCTGTGTAATACCTGTTGACTATTTTATAGTAGTTGTAATTATATTTTTTTAATTCGTTTGCGTAGAATGTTAGTAAGACCACTGAGTCCTGTGCTGGCAGAACAAGCGGCCAAGAACATCAACGAGACTCCAAAGAGACTTGAGTATGGGATCCAGCATTTGAAGGACTGGATATCTAAGCAACCTCATTTGAGAGCAAGGACAGGTAAGCTGAGCAGTAATATTATGGACCTGACATTTTGATCCTCAACTTGTTGACATTTTACGATTATCCTTAAGCGTTCTTTTACCGGCTTAATAAACTTCTGACTTTAGGAGCACTCAATAAACCTAGTAAGTACCTCTATAAAGTAAATTGAAGCTTAAGTAAATTAAGTTTTTATGCATCTTAATATTTTTGTATATGTCAATTTCAGATGAGCAGTGGTTGGCAGCATTTCTGCGAGGTTGCAAACACAGCATGGAACGCGCGAAAGCGAAACTAGACCTGTATTATTCACTAAGAACCATCAGCCCAGACTTGTTTAGTTTCACATGCAAGGATCAAAGATTTCAGACAATGATAAAAACTCAGTAAGTCAGTTATAAGTAAATAATATCATAATAATACCAGCCCTTTCTAATGCCCTCGATGCAAGGGGGATAAGACCATAGTCCACCACGCTGGCCCAGTGCGAGTTGGCGGACTTTACACATCTTTCGAGGGGTTCTCCCAGACATGCAGGTTTCCTCGCGATGTTTTCCTTCACCGTTTAGCAAGTGATAATCGTGGTTGAAAATGAGATTCGCACATGAATTCCAGAAATCCCAAAGGTTTGAAACAGCGATCCTCGTTACCAAGGCAAGCATTCTACCAAATAGGCTATCACTGCTAATTAGGTATAAGTACTTATACATAATATAGTCACACAAGGATGCTAAAATTGGTCCCTTTGAAGGGAAATAATAAAATAACTAATTCATGTACTGTGTATAATAAAAATAATAGTTATACTTTTTATAAGTATGTATAGTATAATCCCTCATTTGCACGGAAAATCATGGACCGTTACAATGATGAAAATCATGCAGAATTAATTCCGTATAATATCATTATGTATGGAATAAGCATCCCGCATGCTTATTTTAATGAGACCTTACGACTTTTTTAATACCTGGTTAAATCAAATTTATTGGCACAGTAAAGAAATAAATCCCCCGCCCGTGCGTACGTGCGCACCTAATGCATAGCGGTAACATTAATTAGCTATTGGGCGTCTCCAGACCAAGCGCACTGCCTCATGAGTCTGCTGTGTTAGTTTGCACACGGCTATTTAAGCTGATATTTTGTAGGTCTGTGCTAATATTACCAGCAACAATAAATCCTGGCGACCCAAGGGTGGTATTGGCGCGACCCGCCCTGTACGACCCTCACATGTTTGGGATTGTTGAGTGGTTCTCATATACACATCTAATTCAGCAGGTACATTTTCATCTCTTACTCGTTCAACCAATACTGCTCTCTGACTATGACATTACGATTCATTTACGAGACAATTGTGATGGCAGACGATAGGTTTCCTAGGCTGGAGCTTTGTCATATGCATTGCAAAACTAATTTAAATTTCTGTAAATTCGAGGGTTAACGACCTTATGACTGACTATGAAATGAAGATAAACTGTACGTGTACCTCTTTTTAGGGTATATAGGCGCGATAGTATTAATATTAGTACCTCTTAACAAGGTTACCGGCCGTTGGAAGGTGTATTCACACGGACTATAGTTTGACACTAGCAACGCGAGTTTCCCATTGGCCTACACAATTTTTTGTGTGCAGATCAAGGAACTCATGGTCAAGAGGTGATGAGGTTGTTTGCCTTTTAAGATGTACTCTGTATACAATAGATAAAATAAAACAAAAAAATATTAAACAGATTTATGATGCTCTAAACTTCATCATTATAACCAATTAAAAGCTCGTTTTAAGTTATATTAGTTTGTAAATATATTGATTTCTTATATTTACGCGAATACTACACATTGAAATAAAACTAATTTTAAGAATTTTATCGCGGTTTATTTTTGATTTTACGTTCCCGACGTTTCGGCTGCTTTACAGCAACCATGGTCACGGGAGGACTGAGGTGGTTGACGTCCTAGTGTCATAGTTTGACGGGGGTACCCTCATATTTAGTTGTTACTTGCGGTCCGATCTACGCAGAAAGAGCTCACTGTGTCTTGGTACGGTACCATTGCAAGTCCTCCCGTGACCATGGTTGCTGTAAAGCAGCCGAAACGTCGGGAACGTAAAATAAAAAATAAACCGCGATAAAATTCTTAAAATTAGTTTTATTTCAGTTTGTAAATATTTCAGTTATTTTCGTTCTAATTGTTATCTAAATAAATTTCTAAATTAAAAGCTTGTTATTTCATGGTAAACGAGGTTGAACATTTTAAATGATAAGTCTGTAGTTTCCTAGTTCATAAAATTTTAAATGATAAGTCTGTAGTTTCCTAGTTCATAAAATTTTAAATGATAAGTCTGTAGTTTCCTAGTTCATAAAATTTTAAATGATATGTCTGTAGTTTCCTAGTTCATAAAATTTGAAGTTATCGTGTTGAGATTATTTATTGATATATGTGATTGTATTTCTTGCAGGTCTTGTACATGGAAGACGATATATTCATGGTGAATGGATCATTGGGCATTGTTGATCTAAAGGGCGTAACAATGGCCCATATAATGCAAATGACTCCTGTGCAAATTAAGAAGCTTATTGTCGCTGGACAGGTTTGAAGAAGACATTTATATAAGCGTATATTTTCCATAATTTTTTGCAATATTTTTAACTGAAGCAAGTGACATTTCAATGTATTTGTGATGTTTAATAATAATTATCTCCTACATTTATTATTCTTTTTCAGGACGCGTCTCCGCTGAGAGTTAATAGCTTACATTTTATAAACTCAACACCAACGATGGAAACATTCTTTAATCTTGCAATTAAACTTTTGAATGCCAAACACAAAGACAGGGTGAGTTGGTACGATAGAAATAAATAAATACAGATTATACAGTTGATTCAAAGAGGGTATACTAACCTTAGAACGTGCGATTCTTTTCCGCATTTGTAATCGTCATAATATATCAAGTCAGTATTCCTACAGGTCGTTTTAAAAAAATAAGTGTTGTTACAAAAAAAATTTCAATTGCGATTTTATGCCAGCAATGAGATATCGAAATTCTGACTCCCTGACTTCATATGATGATTAAAAATGCGCTAAAGACACGACACGTAGATCCAAAGGTTAGTATACCTTTTCTGAGACAATTAACTTTATCCCGGGACTCGCCGAGGGTCAAACCTCGGTGTCTTCATTGGACACCACTGTAGATCCTGGCTTACAGGAGTAGCAGTGGTGGGAGTGTGTGGCGGGCCTAGTCCCAATAAAAAAAATACGTTTTCTGAAATATAACGCTATATAACTCTAGTTAGTAGACCGTCGTAGACGTCCAACCAAGGCGGAAGACGCAGAACGCAGTGTGGGACGTTTTATTAAAAATTGGACCGACAAGATGTGGAGTCAATGATTGGGAATGCCAATGGCGGTAGACCACCATGTTTGAATGTGATGTGTGGACATTTACTCAAAAGCTTGATCTTGACGTATTAGTCCATAATTTCAGATACATGTATACAGTGAGGATGCATCAGTGCTTCACGAATCCTTAGTGGATAAGCGAATACTGCCAACGGAGTATGGCGGAAACTGGGGGAGTTCTCAAGATATTGTAGGTAAGTTAAGTGTTGTAAAGGAAATTGTTTATTACAAATCATGGATAAAGCATAAAATTAAAAGAGATGAACCACAGATCATGAGAGAGAAACAGGCTCAGTGTAACTATGCAGCAGGTAGGTACTTGATGGTTGCTATACATTACAGATTATTGGATGAAGAAATTCGATGAATACGGCACCTGGTTCGAGGAGGATATAAAGTGTGGCACGGATGAGTCGAAGCGCCCCGGCAAGCCCAACACCGCCGGGGAAATGTTTGGAGTTGAAGGATCTTTTCGAAAACTTGACGTTGATTGAATGTGTAAATCATTGTGTATTTTTTTATAAGATCTTTTATAGGAATATCGGTAATTAAAAGTTATTTTAGTGTAGGATCTTAAATTAATTGGTTTTGATTCTTATAACAAATAATTATATTATACCTATAACCATGGATGCCATTCAGAATACAACTTTGACCTCCAGTTTGACACCCAATGGGGAGTCAAAGTTTGTATAAATTATTTTATTCTGTGGGTAGATTAACTCGAATATTTGTGAAGAGATTCTTGATAAAAAAATATTCACATAGGGTTTTCACAATTTTACCAAAGGCCTTCATGAGTAGTTAGGAGGTCCTAAAGTTTGTATATAGAAAAATAATTAAATGGTGCAATTGAGTTCAAATTATAATACGACTCCTAACTTCCAATTTTTCAAAAAACCGTTTTTTCGTCGGTCAAAAGGAAGTTAGAATATTGTGGTCGAATTTCGAACAAAAATCCCATCCTAGTGGATTCTTACGTCACAAAATGAAGCTACGGGCCAAATTTCACAATTCTGCGTCCAGCGGTTTGGGATGTGCGTTGTACTCACAGGACAAAGCTTATACAATATAGATAATGAAAATCACTATAAGTATTTTTTTATTAAGAATTTTACTTGGAATAAATATGTAAATTATACTACTGAATAGCATTGTAATCGAAATTAGATTATCTAGTGCTTTAAGGAGGTTTGGTGTTTTTATTAGGTTTTGCTATGCACGCTCTAGCAGCACTTCATTTATATAGTGACGATTACGACTATAATATAGTCGTACTTCCAAATAAAACACGTTTTGCGTATAGTGGTCGTAGTAGAATCCTATCGCATGTTAATCGGCTAAAAGTGGGACCGCAGCCCGCAGCTATCTGCGGTGAGTTTTACAGGAGTGAGAATAAATAACTTAAATACATACATTTTACTGGTAGCCCGGTGAGTACTTACATTTATCGTATCGCCGATATAGTCCACACAGCATTGTGACACATTGCAATAGTGATAACAAGTGTTTTTTATCAGCTAGTCGATACACCGGCGCCGCACTCTACCGAGTCGACAGGTAAGTCTGTGCAGCTAACAGTTCTCATATTCACAATTTAAAGTAGTAAGAACTATCGTTCGTGGACTTATGACGTAGAGATAATAAAACTGCATTCGTTCCTTATTCGTTTGCAGTAGAGTGTTTACAATTCGTATTGATTAATTTCCCGCTTTATAACTAGTATGTGTCCTCATTTATTATCAGTGAGTTTTGGGTAAAATTACTTACAAATTGAAATTAGCACTTTTATTGTCACTACTAATAGTTATCACACATTCAATTTTCAGCGTTCAAATTGGAGGACTTTTCAAAATGATTCGTGAACTACCACCAGAGTTAGCGAAAATCGCGAAAGATGAGTTAAATGAGAATCCGAAACAAACCGAGGCGGACTTGAGGCATCTGAAGGAATGGATCTCCAAACAGCCTCATTTGAGGGCTCGAACAGGTCAGTTTCTACTAGATATCTAAAATATATCTGTAATAACAACACTTGTGTTCAACTTAGCAACTGATATACTCTGTTCATACTTAGATCAACAATGTACATGTTATACTCGTTCCAGATGACCAGTGGCTCATAGCTATGCTTAGAGGATGCAAGTTCAGCTTAGAAAGAGTTAAGAAGAAGTTGGACTTGTATTACACTCTAAGGACAACGGCGTCGGATTTCACATTGCGGATCCGACCCACGGATCCTAAGTTTATAGAGTTTTTTAGATTTGGGTTAGTAAATTCATTGTAGTGGACAATAGAATAGTTGTTATGGATCGCCTGTGCGGAGGCTCTTGGGAAGTAATAGATAACTTGAACGAGTTTCTTTGCCTGTAAATCGAGGTGATGATAAACTGCCTATACCCGTAAGAGATAGCAACACAATATGTATATTTAACACAGAGGGAATAACGAAAGTAAGTCTTGCTCATGGTGTCGAAATTCTACAAATACCTTACACTGATGAGAAATAAAAAAAACACTACAATCAAATTTGGTTGCCACATGTAATTTCTCTAGACACTTGTAAAAAAAATAAACGGATACTCTGAGGAAGGCACAGAATACTTAATGCATCTCGCTCACTCTATGCATGTATCTCGCTTAGCTATCTATCATTTTTGAGTGCTTAGCTGCGTCTGTGTACGCTACACGCAGAAACCAGTAATGGATTTTAATGTAATTTTTATTCCCAGTAATAAAAGGGTTTCCACTAATAGCCAAGGTCCTGCGATCTGAACGTTCATTCGTACAGTCACTAGCGCGGTTGTGTAAGGAAACAATTAGTTTAACTATACAGTGGATAGCAAGTAGGTACTAAATGTTTATGTTTTAAATTAATTTGTTGAAGCCAATGCTGAAATCAACGTAGTTTTTTTTCTTACGTTGAGGTAAGTACGTACCTACAATTTTATTATAATTTTAATTACACCTCGTTATTTTTAATGCATTCGTAACCAACATATAAAGTGATTAATTCTATACTATTATTGTGTATATATTTATTATAATAATTTAAACTTGAAAATACTATTGACGCAGATTTAGCTAACTTTATTTTTTTTCATTATTTTTAGGACATGTATAGTGCTGCCTCAGCCTAAAGATAAGCTGTTTCCTCGAGTTATTCTGCTGAGGGCGGGGGCCTATGACTCCGCCGTTTATAATGTTGCGGATATTATGTGCATGCTGTACTATTTAGTTCAGGTAAATAATGATCATGTAATCAGTGCTCTATCTATCTATAAACAGATTCTAAAGAGTTTCATCGCTAAAGTAGACCGGTTTCACTACAGGACAAAAGTATTCCATCTAAAGCACATCGATAAAATATTGCTAAGTTAAGTACAACTGCATTCTCGGGCTCCGTCAATTTCCTTACCACTCACAGAGTGTACGATATCACTACTGAGTTAAATTCTGTAGTGGAGTTGAGAGATCCACAACTCCAGGGTTTCACAGAGTTACGAGAACAACTTTACACATATCTTTGTACCTAATAGTGTCAACACCTTGCTGTCGGGGATAGGACAATTTTTTTATTATCTAAAATAGTGAATATAAAGTAGTTAGATGTGAATTATCGCACACCTACAACCCACCGTGCTGCCCACATACAAATGTATATATGAAAGGCAAATTGCTCTGTAATCTTATCTTTAAGGCCTAACAATAATAGTCAAAGTCAAAGTCAAAGTCAAATCATTTCTTTCGTATAGGCCTACGGGGGCACTTACAAATTGTCATTACATTTTTTCCTTAATACTACAACCGGATCGGAACGCGACCTCAACTGAGAAGATCCGGCAAGAAACTCAGCGGGCTTGTCTTTTTTTTTTTATCCATTATATTTACAAAAAAAATAATAATAAAAAGTAAGCTCCAGTGTGTTGCCATGCGAGGCGCACACACGCTACACTTGTTACTTGTACAGTGAAGAATATTATCGAAAAAATACATCTAAAAATAGGTAACACTTCGTACTCAGTTTGCGGCCAAACTGTACTTGCTTCCGTTCTCACAGAAAAATCAAAAACTGTATACACATATATTTTATACATAAATGTGTTCGCTATCCCCTCCTCGTTAACCCCTTAAAATATTTTACACATGTTTTGTTAAACCAGGTACAATATATTTGATATTTTTCTATTCTTACTGTTTTGTAAAGCATAATATTTAAATATTTCCAGCTGATAATCATCGAAGATGACGTGGCTTCTGTGCTGGGCACCAAGATAGTGGTGGATTACGACGGCGTGACCATGAACCATTTCGTTCAAGCGACCCCGGCCGTTTGCAAGAAAATGGTTAATGTTTGCCAAGTAAGAGATTATCAAGTTTTTTATTAATGTCATGCACCGTTTTTTTTCTGTTATAGTCTAGGTAGTGAATTAGTAGGAAAATATTTTCTCAATTGCTATTCTATATTTCCCCATTTAAAAAATATGGCATGAAATCATAGGAAAATTGTTTAAAAATATTTTGTTCATATTGCAGGACTCTATGCCGCTACGTTTGAAGGGCAGTCACCATGTGAACCTGCCAACGGGAGTGGAAAAAATATTCACTATTATGTCAGTGTTCTTAAATGACAAAGCTAAACAAAGGGTAAGATCTCTAATATATCTGTGGCTAAGATATACCAGTTTGCTTTTTTGTGAAGGAACTTCTTTTGGAGAGACGTTTCTTTTATAGAGACCATTACTGGAGTTTGGCTGCCCGCCTGGCGACCAACCTCCAGTGGAACATGAATCACATGGCATGGTCCCAAGATACGCAATGCTTGTATAATGAGTATAATCGACTGGAAGCGCTCCCAGTGTATAATTATTTCTTTAGATACTAAACATTCTCGGGTACAAGATTTCTTGTACATCACACTCCATTCGAACCCGGATCCCCCGGTACAGGAAGCAGGGTCACTACCAACTATGTGTCAATCCGGGCGTATTAAACAGGGATTTGAATAAGGCAGTATTCTGATCACAGCCAACGCTGTATATTTCTTGTTTTGATTGTGTATATAGGTTTTTGGGATGTCTTAACACGTCTTACAACGTCTAGTTATCCCTGAAAACTTTCAAATTATACTTTTTCATTTTAACTTTAATGACGTCGTGCTATAATGTTATTATAATATGATCATTGTTTTTCCTCACTTAATACAGTTCAATCAACTGTAATTATTGCTGCAGTCGATTACAAAATGTATATAGTATTTTCTTTCAGCTGAAAGTCCACAAAGATTGTAAGGAAATAATGGAGCACATTCCCAAAGAAATTGTTCCGAAAGAATACGGAGGTAGTGCCGGGAGTGTAGCGGAAATTACCGGTTCGTATCGCGCACATGTATTAAACAGATAAAACACTTAAGTAATAAACTAAGTATCTTGACGCTTAAGTCCGCGTTCACACAGCAAAACACCTACATGTATATTTCAGTCGTAGATTTTTCTCCTAAAAAGTGCGATGCTTTTCCGTGTGGCTCGTCTTAACCTATGCAAACAATTACTGAAAGAAATTTTCATTATAAACTGTATTATCTCCGAACAAAAAGTATAAAAATCTCAGTACAAATTTGGGATATCTAATAGCAAAAACATATTCATGACCTCTACGATCTAGTTATTTCAAAGCGTTTTTATATAACCTTCTTATTGAAAACTAGTGGACGCATTATGTTATATCCAATTTGGTTGGTAGATACCTATATAATTTTATCAGTCGATAAGACTAGAGGGTTCAAATGATTATGTGAATATGGTATCTGTGTCATAACATTTTATTTTATTTTTTTAGAGTATTGGGTGTCTAAAATAAAACAGCACCAGGACTGGCTGAAGCAAGAGGAGCAGTTTGGAACCGACGAATCGAAACGACAGGGTCCACCGCCGGTCGATGACCTCATGGGAGACGGTTCTTTCAGAAAACTGGATATAGACTGATTATTGTTTTATAAATCTATATAGTTGTATATAAAATGGTGTCTAAATGGTATATAAATAATATTTTTATTAGAATTTTGTTTTATTATCATGTAAATGTGGAAGGTAAATGAAGTTTACATATATGTGAAATCCTTATTCCCAAATTTATAGGATTTCTAATCAATATACATTCGCCATTTTTTCAAAGAAAAGTGCCATGGATTTACATTGGTCATTTAAATAAAAATGGAGGTAGACCTTTTCATAGTTAGATGGGTAATTATTTGGCGTGCCTATGTTTTGGTGTATGCGACTTGATTCATTGAAATGCGTTAGAACCGTACTATTTTGTTTGTGGTTAAGTCAATTACTGTAGTCAAAGATGACGTACACGAAGTACATGCGACAAGTGACGCTCAATGCCATTTAGATAGTACACTGTCGGTTTTCAGTAACGACCTGAGATCTGGTGCAGGCAACAATGTAACCTAGTTATTGTGTTCGACGTAAATTATGTACAAGTTCTGAGTGATTTGTGTTGATTGTGGTTGATTTGTTTTAAGGTAGGTTGCATATTTAATATATATATACTCGTAATTCTAGGCCATTAGCTTGCTAACTAATCGGTAAAGTACAATGGCAATTATATTTACAATTACTGTGTTCATAGTTGAAACCCCAATAGATCTTGTACTAATTTGAAGACTATTAATATAGCATGTACAAAAAAATACTTATTTAAATTTTAAAAAGATTACATGAAATGCAATACTTTTCGTTTTTTTTTTATTGTGGTATCTAATTGTTTGATCGTGATTTGACGCTTATGTTACTGATAGTTTTATAACTCAGTGGAGGGTGAGGAAAAGGGGGATAGGGAAAAAAATAAAACGATTTTATACGCGAACATTATAATGGACAAAACCAAATTAAACTATGACAATAAAACAAAATAATAATACATCTTCCAAATATAATAAAAAGAAAGTAAACCTATAAGTAGATCCTATTATCGTATTGTCTTAAATAACCTGGCGTTATGTAAGGATTAACCAAAGCGTTATCTTATCGGCCATCGATATATACTCGTACATACCTAAATGCACTTGTTTCTGTTTTTTTTTCATGGTATTCAGATCGGTCGGATGCTGTAATTTAAATGTGTGCCGTGAATACTTGCTCTAACATTAATTAGCAACTTGTCAAGGCTGTTGTAGGTACTATTTAAAAATATTAAACTAGAACACTTTTTTTTTAAATATAGTACTTTAGTTATCTATACATATAAATAAAATTGGAGTGTCTGTTTGTAATATTAAAATAACCGCTTTTTACTAAATGCATTTGGATGTATACACGTTACCTATACCGAAACAACATGTTTTACAATTTTTGTCTGTCTGTCTGTCTGTCCGTCTGTCTGTCTGTCTGTCTGTCTGTTTGTTCCGGCTAATCTCTGAAATGGCTGGACCGATTTTGACGGGACTTTCACTGACAGATAGCTGATGTAACAAGGAGTAACTTAGGCTACTTTTATTTTAAAAAATAAGATAGGATCTCACGAAAAAAAATTAAAACCTTTGTTGCAGCGCAGCGCCTGATTAAGTTTGATAGCAACAACCAGCAATGCGTCCCGCGGGCTCAGAACACGCGAGCAGGCTGTTGTCAACGGTTGTCTTTGTTAAATATCACGCGGACGAAGTCGCGGGCAACAGCTAGTGTTTAAATAAGTTTCAGTTATAAACAAATGAATATATTTGCTAGCATTTACATTAAAACATATTTCAAATGTTTTACCACGACAAATGGTTTAATATATATATAGGTATTGGTATTCATAAATAGACAGACTCTGGGGTAATATTTAGCGCAATCAGCAAAACACGATATCATGCACTTATAACATATTTTTTGAAAGCGCAGACAATTAATGTTACTAATCCAATATTAATTACTACAATTAGTGTTATTCTCGGTGCCGGTGGACGATGACGGCGAGGCCATTGACCGACGCGCTGCGCAAGAGAGCCGAAAAGGAGATAAACGAGAACCCTAAGAGAGTCGCTACGGATATCTTAGGTATCAAGGAATGGCTAAGGAAACAACCACATTTGGAGTCTGTGCAACCGAGTAAGATTAAAAAACGAACTATCCTTACCCGTCGACTATTTTTTGCGTCGTGACTTTAATCTCTATTTACCCCATTCGATTGCTAAAAAGCAAATGTTGTGGTATTGGATTCATTCTCTGTTAAATTTAAAAAAAACATGTCATACGTAGGTACTTATTCAAGACGAATAATAGCGACAGGAGGAGACAAAAATATCACTATGTGTTAGGTCCCAACTATGATGGCAAGCGATGTTCGTATTGTGAATATTCTATTCTTCGACTCAAGTGACATCTCTTATCGTACTGTAGAACTAATTCGAATCGCCGCATTCGTTCTTGATTTGATTTTTAGCTCTTCTACTTACATGGGCTAGGCTAGTAGTTCTCACATAAACCAATAGATGTCACTGTGAACATCAAATCATATACTTTTAATTATTTTTTTATTCTAACAAATACGTGTTGATAATATTATTGTTTTAATTTCAGCGGATCAATGGCTCATTGCATTCCTGCGTGGCGGGAAATATAGCCTTGAAAGAAGTAAAGAGAAACTAGAAATGTATTATACCCTAAAAACAGTAGTACCAGAATTCTTCGCAAATAGGGATGCAAACTCCTCGTCTATACAAGAAATCCTTAAACTTGGGTAAGGTGAACGCCAGACGAACACACCAACTGAGCACACCATGTCTGCTAACATAATTGACATAATAGTTGATGAATGACATTGTAATTGTTTAATATCTATATGTGATTGAGCCCTGTATCGTCTCAACCTTAGCAGTGCTTGTATCCAAGTAGTACATAAAGCAGAAAACCTTCGTAAATATAATTTCCGAAATGTGCCGAGGCAATCTAACTGACGATATGGTGCAGTGAGCCGAGTGGCATACTTTCAAAATATTAGACTCAGCTGTCGCCAATATGGTATATCTATATGTCTACCTACAAATTAAAGTTTCGACAAAAAAACTCTATAAAGGTTGAAAAAAAATGTAGATCCGTGTATAATTTTCAGAGTTTTCCTGCCATTAAAAAAATGCAAAGAAGAAGATTCTCCACGAGTATGCATAATGAGGCTCGGCCTAATCAATGCATCGATATTCCATTTATCAGATTTGATCAAAGTGGCTCTCATGGTGACGGAGATTCTGATGCTTGAAGATGACAATTTCACTGTCTCCGGTGAGGTAATATTATCCTTCTTTACATGGCCGTAAAAGTGATTATACTTTGTTGAACCCTGTATGTAATGCCATGGTATATGTAACTTTATATGATGTGAGAGGCAGGCAGGCAGGATTTAGTGCGCCAGGTCTGTCGTAACGACTCTTCAATCGGAATGGTTCCCGAAATCCAAATTTATCTTCTTTTCAGGACGTGGTAGTGGATATGAAAAATGTAGGCATAAGCATATTAAGTCAGTGGACTCCAGCGTTAGCGAAGAAGGCAATCACGTGCTTTGAGAAAGCACTTCCACAGCGAATGAGAGGAATCCACATTTTGAACACACCACCAGGGTTCGAAACAGCGTATACGATCTTCAAAGCATTTTTAGGAGACAAAATACGGACAAGGGTAATAACTTCCAACGATTCCCTGGGAATATAAAGGGATATTATTACATCATCATTTAAATAGGACGTCCTAGATCTATCATAGGGTACCTAATATCGATGATAATATCAAATGATATAAAACGAGGGCATTCTGGAAAGCGTCTTCATAAATTCTTCTTGGTTCGACTATTTTCTTCAATCTCTAGTTTTTGATTCTTAATTCAGGTTCAATACACTTATTATTGCAGCTGATCCACTATGTCACGTATTCAAAGACGCCACGAATGTGCTAGTTCCGTATAGGGTATGACCCGGTAACGTCAGTCTTGTAACGTACATATCCCTGATAGGAATCCTTGACAGCACTATGCTGGTGTATACGAAGCATTTTTTTTAAAGAATAACTACTGAGTTTCCTTCAATCTCTTCTCAGTGGAACCGACATTCCAAACAGATGGTAGCTTTTACCTATTCATAAAAGATTTTTTGGCTTCCATGAATAAAAAAAACTATTGTCTGTTCATCACACTCTGCTAAATTGATTTATCATCATAGTCATTGGTTTCAATTTGATATTCTTATTAATCTTCAATTGTTTAATTTCAGTTGCAAGTTCACAATCAGAACTATAATTCCTGGTATAAAACAGTGCCTCAGAACATTTTGCCAATTGAATACGGTGGAAGTGATGGGACTTTGGAAGAGTTAACGGGTAATCTCAATTTTCAAAGCTCGCTTCCTTTTCTCGTAAATGCAGAAAATATTTAACAGAAAGAATGTACGTTTTGTTATAAAGCAATTATATGATTCAGAATCTAATGTAAATTGCAAGTAATAGCAGTGGATCTACGACCTTCACGTCGTAATTTCGACTGATTTGGATATCACTGCAGTGCTAACGACGGCTTATATTTATACTAATTTGAATGTTTATCGTGAGACGTAATACTGCCGCATTGCATTACCAAACACATACGAATAGAAACTCTCAACGTGATTTGCAGATTACTGGAAAGCTAAAGTAGAGAGCTATCGCGACTGGTTTCTGCAGCAGGAGACAGCGAAGACCGATGAAGCAAAGAGGCCCGGCAATCCCAAGAGCTCCTCCATTCTGTTCGGAGTTGAAGGATCTTTCAGAAAATTAGAAGTCGATTGACGCCATGTTTAACTTCGAATAAATCACATATTCTATATTTAAAAAATATGAATTATTTATTACGAACTTACCTTTAATCTTTGTGAGGCGAAATATAAATCAATACAGATATACTGTACTTGGAGATAGATACTTACCTATTTTTATTTATGTCAGTTTGTAGGCGACTGCAGTCACCTTGAAGCAACAACTTAAAGTCTCAGTTAATTATAAGATTTCGATTTAGTCGTTTGTACAGTTGCAGATCTTGTACCTAGTAATTGTGAACAAGATTGTAAAATAAGAATTACCGTACATATGTAGGGGAGTACACCTTATATTTTTAGATATGCCTTATCAAGTTCTTATTTTCGTTCAATGCCACCTTGAAATGCGAAAATAATGCTGCTTATAAACAATAATACATTCTTATTATAGGTGAAACGCGAGCTCAAATTACATTGGTTGATAACACTGATAACGTAATTGCCATTAAATTTCTTGCAACAGCTGCCTACTGGTTTTGCAATTTATGAATCAGCGCAACGAAGACAAACAAAAATATTTCCACGGTGTTGCCGCATCGTCCAATATTAGTTGAGCGCCACGTTCCATTTACACTTGACAGTCCGTGCTATGTGCATTGCTGCTCAACGAAAGCGGTCGGTGCGGCGGGTGGCGGCGGCGGCGCGGGCGCCGGTGGCCGTATGTCAGTCGAGTTGAGTTATCAGTCGCGTGCGCGTGTCGGCTGTGCGCATTGTGTACGCTTTGATATGAACCCGACTACCCGTTTTCGCGGCCGCTTGTGTTATATTCTGTTTACCAACATCGCGCGATGACACAAGACGAACTCTACGCTCGCTTTGACAGAGAGATCCAATCGTCTTCCGAGAATGCCTCTGACGAAGACGGTGTTATCATCAGAAAGGACAGAGCAAGCGTCAGAGATATGATTCTCCGCTTCGAAAGGACTAAAGTAAATAACAACCTCGGTGATTCTAGAGAATCATTAGAAAAGTGCAAAGATCCTACGTTGGGAAGTTTGACGAGTGTAGTGAATCCTATTCAATCTCATTTTCAGCATTTGTGCCCAGTGACAAAGTCTCTAGATAGAAATTCGAATGTGTCAGTGAATTCAATTTTATCGAATGCTTCAGAAAACAGTTATGAATCTAGTTCATCAGGTTTTATTTCTGATAGGAAGTCTGGGGCGGACGTGCTAGTGCCCCACAGACCGGCCCCGCCGCCTCCGGAGGCATTTAAGGACATTCATTCACCACAAAATAAATCACCCATTCCCGAGGAGGTCACGTATAGGGAAAGACGTTTTTCCTTTACCACGCCATGCTCGTCACCTGTAGTCACGCGGCGCACGCGCCAGCCACCTGTCATGAGAAGAAAATCTACGAGTGGAAATCAAGGGCATCCCGGTGAAAGGCATTGGTCTTACGGAGTCAAGCAAAGTGACCTAGAAAAGTTACTGAGGCTTAAGAGATCAGATCCTTCCGATAACGAGGAGGAAGCGCCAACGGAAGAGGCCGCTGCGGTGGAATCGTCGAGTGATGATAGCAGCAGCGACGAGTCAATTAGTGATAATAATAGCCATGGCAAGGAGTATGTGGTCAACCGGGAAGACGGTGCAGCGGACACGCTGTCCACTGATCATTCTACGGACACTTTGATAAACGAAGAAGACAGTGATGAGGACGAGGACGACGAGTCCTTGGCCTCGGGTGAATCCGGTGGTCGAAGTAATTATGACAATATTAGTATTAAATCTATATCGTCCTTCGATATGGTACCATACCAAAAGTACGATAGTATAACTGTGTCTTCGGACGAGTTCGGCTCGGAGGTGTGCCACGCGCCGGACACCGAGTTTCTAACAGTGAGTGCGGTGAACGAGTGGTGTATATCCAAGTCTGTGGAACCGGTATTGATGCCGTTGGCATCTAAAAAGGAGAAATATCGCAGGTGAGGTCATTTGATTTTATACGCGATATCGATGAAAAATATTTGCGATATCACCGCCTGGCTTTGTCACACATTGATAATGTTATCTTTTACCTTTGAGTGCGTGTACATTGTTAGATACGGCTAGTGCGTCTTTGTTCGATACCTATTCGATTTAGTAAATAATATAATTAAATACAATGTCATCTGTGGGCATCCGTCGTCGTTAAATTAATTGGGGATTCAATTAAAAGAGAGTAATAATGATTACATATACAGACAGACGCACATACGTCTTGTTGCCGTGTGTGAGGTTTCACCTTGACGTTATTCATATGGTACGGTGCTAGTGGGCAGGTAGCTGTGTACCTAATGCGTAGTATAAATTAGCGCTTGGTTGATATAACAATAATTTACAAGTACCATAACAATGTAATATAAATATATTCTATTAAATATCAATGTTTTAATAGCGGCGTTTTCCCTGAAAGAAAACGCATATTAAACTACTTACCTTATTCGAAGCTTATATAGTGAGATAGGCACTTCCGGTTTCCCGTCGTCTTTGTTCCTATTGGCCTACACGTTCGTGGTTCGGGCGGACGTGGCGTCACATCATCGGGCAGTGGAGTGAGTGCGGCAGAGCTCGCTACAATTTTGCTCATTGCGTTGAAACGCCAGGCAGCCTTAAAAAGTAAGCTTCGAATAAGGTAAGTAGTTTAATATGCGTTTTCTTTCAGGGAAAACGCCGCTATTAAACCACTAGACCGTTATTCGAAGCTTATATAGTGAGACGTGTTTGTTATCGCCTGGTGATGTCTGTATGCATAAGACGCCAATGTGAACGTGCTGAAAGTTAGTTGTAATAAGGTGCAATTGTAAATTAAAGGCATTGTGGAAATATAAAATGATCATTATATTTCTAAACATATTAGGCACCCATATAAAGATAAAAGTAATTATGCCCTTATTTTGCTATGTCAATCACATACGTTCAATTTTAATTGTTAAACACATATAGTAGGTAGTACTCAATAACTTAGACATATCGGTATACACTCAACACAGAGGTCTAAATAATCTGGTAATACTGGATTGTATACGTTAAGGCGTGATCTTGACCTTGCGCTTATAAACTGTTTAAATGTTTCGAACGCCAACTTCCTCATGCTAGGATATTATTCAATTGGAAATTATTCACCTAATTAGTTGACGCACCTGCGGATCTAACACTAAGCGGTGTTGCTACTATATTTGTTTCTTTAAATATAGTTTTAAACCATCCAGCAATTACAGTCCGAAGAGCAGACTTCGTTTGACCTTGTGTTGCGACAATTGAATTGTGAGTTTGTCTCCTCTCACCTATCAGAGAAATTGTCTTTTCGATCCAATAAACGAGATCAAGATTTCGATTCGAATGATTGATTAACAATTTTCAACCAGATTGTTGATTATCATAACTGTCCGTTTTCGAACCAAATACTGGCCAAAAGACTATAGAATCACTGTATCGAATACAATGTGTATGATCTACTCTTAACTACATTAAATCGTGTATACGTCGCCCTGAACACAATAAAAGCAGAATAGCTGTCACGTTGGGTCTGAAAGGACTTATCGCTTTCAGCACGGTAATTAGTAAGAAAATTAACTAAATTAGTCAAATTAATAAATATTCCAGACATGAGGCTTAGGATCTTTAGGATTGATAAGCGAAACAGATTTCACAACATGTTTCACCAACAACATGGGAACCTAAATAGCTAGACTGATCAGTGTTACACAAAGTAGAACCGACAGATTTATGTAACATGTATTTAAGATAATTTATATATTAGATGTAAATCAGCTATGAATTTTGCCAAATCCGATGGCGATGGCTAACAGGCCTTATTTTTAATTTAGTAGACCAAGCAAGCCAGCTATTCCAAGCAACCTTGTATGTTTTTAATATGTCGGGGCGCCATGCAGATTTTACTAATACTAATTGACTCGGATTCCACGAGGTGAAATCCTCCGACCAACCCCATATTCCCAAAACATCCAAGGTCATGGTGTCTTACTAATGGAGGAGGCATCCACGTTTTATGTCCACTAGAACTCACCGAAGATTGCGGTGCGTGAATGGAGCCACCAAGGCTCGGCTTTCCAGAACACTCGCTGCCAGCGAGGAACCAAGATGAAGTATGTTCCCAGTGCTCGATTCAAATGCGCGAGTATTTTGGGTATTAAAAAGGGTGGTGGAAATATCCACGCCATAGAATAGTTCAATTCGACGCTGAAAGCATCGTGTATCTCATCGCTTTCTTGTCGCTCTGATCCAGGGTCCTATTATTGGCGACAACGTATGGTCACGTGTGCAACGTGTGCAACGTGTGCTACATAAAGATCTACTACGGGCCAGCGCCACTTGGCAATTATCATTTTGGTGCCATCGGGTAGACTAGGCTACTCCTCGTGTGTTGTACATGCCCGGCAAATAATGAATTTTGATTTTATTTGATAATGGTCTAGTAGGGATAGAATTTTATAAGTTATATACATAAGCATCTGTGAGAGAGTGCCCCCCCCCCCCCTCTATCGCATATAAGATACTACTGTCTTGTTGTCGCTTTGTATTAGGAGGGAACTGTAACTTATTTCTGCCGCATATCCTTCAAGGAAACGCAAGATTGCCCGCATTTCCTTTTGATTGCATTGTAATTGCTGCTCTTTCTTTGCCCATGCATCCGATATTGCCAGGTTGTTTAACTGCGCACCCCATGCCCGTGTCGGATGCATCTGCCGTCAAAAATTTCGTGGGAGCGGCATTGTGTAACATTCCTGGATGTTGACAAATTTTGTATCCAACATCTCATATCGGCTAAAACCTCCAGGGACAGAAGGTGCATTGTTGTCATTATTTCGGGTAACGAACTCATGAAACGAAGGATCCTGCAATGATAGTCTCCCTGTTGAAACGACAAAACTCAATAGGCCTACTACTTTTTGTAGGTCCTTTATAGTAACCGCAGCTCGATCTATCGTTGCAGAAACTATTTTCATGAATTGGTCCGATTTATTTTTGGGGTGTGACATTTGATTGGGGAGTGACATTTGATTGTGCCAGGGTCCCAATAAAATCCTAAGAAAACGATGCTCTTTTGTGGCACGTTATTGACTTCTCCGTGTTGATTTGCCAAACTAAATACCAGAGGATCACTAACAGAGTTTTTAGATGTGTCTGTAATTATGGGGTCTTGATGCGCCAGAAGGTAATCGTTCAAGTAAACGACTGATCTTATTGCTTTCTCTCGCATAATCTGCGCAATCCAATTGGTGAGCATAGCAATCGTCTTTGGGGCAGAACTCCGACCGAACGGAAGGCAGGTCATTTCGTGTAGTTCTCCCTGGAAGATGAGGCGTAGGAACCTGCTGTAATTTTGCCCCTGGCAAAGTATGCCTGGGAGAGATCAACTTTGCACATCCAATCGTGAGGTTGCAGAAAATCAGGAATACTACAAATGTTTGCGGATACCTGTGTATCTTTATACCAGCTCGAAACTGGGTTAAGTCTTTGATGCTTGGCGGAGCCTCTATTGTGAGAAAGGGAATGGCCGCTTTTTCTGCTACAACGCTGGAAAGCGTAGGATCCACGACCTGGCCGCGAGCCTTGGTTATATGTTCCTCTCTGATGAGGATTGTGTCGAAAATGATTCTAAAATTCAGCTGCATGCTCTTGCGAAGAGCAATTATGTGCGCATCCTCCTCGTGAGGGAGGGTAATTATGCGTGTATCCTGCCCTCAAGGGAGGATAGTTACATGTGCCAGCTCCCCGCGAGGGAGGGTAATTATTTGTATAAAACCAGTAGCATAATGTTTTTGTAACTTGACGATTCATAAGTACTGTACAATAATGGTTTACGTGAATAAAAAATATTCTAATTCTGATTATATAATCTCCGCGAAAGATGATAGTTAAGTGTGCCACGTCCCCGCGAGGGACGGTAATTATGTGTATATACTCCCCGCGAGCGAGGATAGTTACATGTGCCAGCTTCCCGCGAGGGAGGGTAATTATGTGTATATCCTCTCCGCGAAAGAGGATAGTTGAGTGTGCCACGTCCCCGCGAGGGGGGGTAATTATGTGTATATACTCCCCGTGTGGGAGGATAGTTACGTGTGCCACTTCCCTGCGAGGGAGGGTAGTTATGGTATAATGTACCACGCGATGGTACTTTATTTTGATAGTGCTCCTGCGAGACTTGCGCAGAAGGAGCACTTTGTTTTGCCACCGGCCAAAAGCCTTGCGTACGCCTTCGGCTTTCTCTAAAGCCGTTGTTAATTGTTCACCATGAAAAATATTAGAACATGAGGATGGGATTCTGTTAAGAGAAGCCTTTACCAAAGGGTCCTTAACAGATTTTAAAATAGCATCCCTTACGCAATTCTATACTTTCCGCCCTATGTCCGCAAACGAATTGTAACAAGTCTGCAGATATTTTGTGAAATACACCGTTGATAAATATTTCTTCTACCTTCTTGCTCAGTGATTCATATTGCAATCACTCGACCTACCCCACAAAAAAAGGTCACGAATGCTACCTTGTATTTCTTTTTCTTTTAAGACACAAAATATTATGGCTGCAAAAGCTTTGTCCATATATGTAAGATTACGGGAATTATCATAAAATTTAAGCCTTCATTCGTATCTAGGTTGTAACCCCTGGACTATGGCTGTACATCCGAAGGTAATTTCAAAAAGGGGCCAGTCGTTTTAGCAATAGCAGGCTCTTTTAACTTAGCCTCATGTCAAACGTAATTCTGGTTGAGCGACATCGTCCCGGTATAAATCTCCACTAACACCCAAGCTAAGCGATACATTGGTTCGTGGCTGGTAGATGCACGGGACAATCGATATCCGCTCTTAATACGTTTGGAATTAATCACTAGAATATAATTCTTTTGTAGGTAGCTGAAAGAAAAGCGTTGCTAAAAATCTAAGGAAAATAAATAACCTTATGCAGGTTATCTAAAATAATTGCCAAATATAATAATTATGTAGGTAACTCAATTCATTCTTTCGTCATTATTGTAGGCCGTGAAAATAATTATTGCAGGTAGGTAAATAAAAGGATTCGTTAACACAGTTTCACATAATTAACCATTACCTACCTTAATCTGTCTAACGATCGTTATTCAAACACTAATCATAGTAGGTACGACCAAAATTAGGAACACACAGTATATTTAACATAATCGAACGGCAAAAACCGTTAAATATTTAAAATTACTTACTGGTCCATTTCGTTGCTATATTGCGAACTTATTGGAGATCTCGAAGTATTGAAGTAATTATATGAATGTTAAAAACACATTTAATAAATTAATTTAAGATAAAATGTATCTTACTTAAATGAAATATTTAAATATGATTAAAAAATTTGCTTGTGGGCTGTTATGACCGCACAAGTGATCTTGACGGGAAACAAAACGCCAATGAGCAAAATTGTAGCGAGCTCTGCCGCACTCACTCCACTGCCCGATGATGTGACGCCACGTCCGCCCGAACCACGAACGTGTAGGCCAATAGGAACAAAGACGACGGGAAACCGGAAGTGCCTATCTCACTATATAAGCTTCGAATAACGGTCTAGTGGTTTAATACTATCATTATTTTAAGCTTCGAGCAATTGTGCCAAGCGATCCTAAATATGTAATATAAACATTCCTAAACTGTTTAGATAAATATGTAACTGACAACCTACCTACATATTTTTAGCTTAAAAAGGCTTAGGAAATTGAAGAAAGAAGAAACTGTTCAGAAATTAGTTGAACTCATAGATCAACAATCAGAATAGAAACCGCTTTGGATGACACAAATTGTTTACCATTACATGGCCATTAGGGAGGATGAAAAAAAAGCAGTAACAAATGGCGGACATTCTAATTTTAAAATGCTCCCTTTTCATTGCAAAAAGTGACCATAGTTGTGCACGTTGAAATATTAAGTACCTCCTATGATCCACATAAAAATATTTCTTGCTTATCAAAAAGACTGTGCACGTGGGTGAGCAAAGTCCTTCCTTAATGTTGTTTGCGTCTAAACAATGTCAAACAATTAAATAAAGTTTAATCTGTCAACATTCGTTTATTATATTTACGATATAGTAATTCTGTAAAATATCCGAACTCGGATCGGACTAGCCCCTTGATGTCGAACGGTCGACTTCCTCAGCCATCGGCTGTAATTTGCAATGGGAATAGTCAATCAATCAATCATTTTATTTGGAAAAAATAGGTAGATACATTATAATTTGTATACAGCATATTACAAGGTGCTGTAATTCTTTAAAATAATATTCAAGTATTAGTACCAGGCAAAGAAACAACTAGTAAAACTTGATATTTTTTATTCAAAAACCTATTTATTTACTCGTACTTTGATAGTACCAAGTACTAGCATAGTAAAAATAATAATAGTGGTATCACTCATCATGACGGTTCAAAATGATAATTTAGATAAACATGTTTATCTAGATAGACTAAGGTCGCAACAGACCACTGACTTACCGGCTCTTCTCAGTGGATCCAACAATCCGAACCAGGGTGATAGCTTCTGACCATTCAAGTCCTTTTTAGCCCTACATGAAAAAAAAGGAATGTGATGATTTTTAACAAAAACCAAATTGACAACCAATTGACAAATATCCAAAGTCTAATTTGTCTTTACTGAGAAATATAAATCACTTAGGTCCTCGTAAATAAACCAGCTAGAAATATAAATCGAAATACAAAATCTGTATTTGTTTATAAACTTTTCAACCCACAGATAATAATGTTGCTTACATTCCGTCCATTGTTTCATCTGGATCTCGATTATCTTAAATCATTAATGTGTTGTTGCGTACGCCATTTAAACGTGGGTGTAGTAGATATCACACCTTTTTATAGTAAGCTTGTGTTTGTGATTCTATATTTAAAGTCATGATCAAGTCATAAACCCATGGATATTAGCCATTTTCATCTTTTCACGTCATAATCATTTTTTCTTTAATAATATGTATTTATTAAAATTTATAGCACTATTAAATAGGCACTGGCAAAATACCCACTAAATTTCATATTAATCCATTGTACCTATTTCATCGCATAACAATTCGTAAAAGAAAAAGTGAAGTTAAAACATGTTGGTTTCCGTCAAATTATCTTCCACCACAAGTTACCTGTAATAAAGTCAACATTTCGTTTGGTTATAGTTTATGGGTAATCATAGGTGCAGTTTTGTACACCCATTCTTAGTCAATGATACACCTAGGTCCCTAGGTCCTCAACGGATGGAAGCGCATGAAAAGATAATCTGATTGTGGATTTAGCGAACGGTGTATCACAGGATTTTAGTATGTGGCAATCAGTGATTTGTATTTACTCTGGTGGGATACATGTGTGAGTATTATGTATATTGTTGCATAATATAGTTTATTTTAGGGACATTAGAACGGTGTAAATATATTTATAACTAACTGTTACCCGTGACTTCGTTCGCGTGGTATTTAACAAAAAAGTTTTTCTAAAATAAAATTAGCCTAAGTTACTCCTTGTTACATCAGATATCTGCCAGTGAAAGTCCCGTCAAAATCGGTCCAGCTATTTCAGAGATTAGCCGAAACAAACAGACAGACAGACAGACAGACCGACAAAAGACACTCCAATTTTATTTATTTGTATAGATTACAACTAAATACCTAATAACGACCTCATCTTCTAATTTTGCAAGTTCTGTTACGTCACGATGCTATATTATACGTAGAACTATTTTTGTATAGACGCGCAAGCGTCGTGGATGCCAAGGTTGTATGTATTTACGTTTCGTCAGTATTATTTACGTTTTAAGAATATATTTCTCGTTGTGAATTTATATAGATCACACAGCATTATGTGCTGATTGTGACAAGATTGCGGAAATGATTCAAGGCTCTACATATGCCAACACCAAATTTAACCCTTATGTGTTTTGCTTAGGGTGTAAATACAATATGATATCTAAAAGTATACAATTGCAACGTCATATAACTTAATTTGAGTTCTCACGCGAAACAGGTTTAATGACGTCACTATATCGCGTGGACTTTAGTCTATGCACGTACTTTCTCGTATAAGTAAAGGCGATGAGTCATACACAATCATATAGGTATAAGCTTATTATCAAAATTATTGTATGAAAATACATACCAAATGGTATTACCGGGCCCTGTGTGTGTCTGTACGCGCATGCATCATGGGAAAACAACTGGTCGGATTTCAATGAAACTTATAATATATTATCTTCTGACCGCTGCTCAACCCGCGATACTTCGATGGAACATGGCCTATAGTACTCAGCGCTAATGTAGCTTTCTATTACTATATGATTTTTTGGTATCGGATCAGCAGTTCCAAAAATCCCCTACATCTTACAAAGTAACAAACCTTACCTCTTTATAATGTTAGTGTTGATGTATATTTAACATCGTTCGTATATTGATTTCCGATGTATTTACGTATACTACTATACTATACATATACTAGTTATAATTTACTAAAAATCCCCTACATCTTACAAAGTAACAAACCTTACCTCTTTATAATGTTAGTGTTGATGTATATTTAACATCGTTCGTATATTGATTTCCGATGTATTTACGTATACTACTATACTATACATATACTAGTTATAATTTACTGACTAATAATAACGCCTAGTAACTAGTGATTGTTAATTTACAAAATAATGTCTACTGTGACCTTGAATTAGGCTATCACGATAACCAATCAGCAAGGCTTTTCACCACGTTACCAACAATTATTTTTAGGTAATTCAGAATTCAAAATCGTTTGCAATTTCATAATATAGGAAGGTAATTAAGGTTTAATTTCATTTAATTTTTATTAAAATGGTAGGCATTACGTATAATTTGGGTCAAATTGGGATGTAAAAGGTATGTAATTTTATTGGGAATGTAAGTAGTATTACAACTAAAGATAGGTATTAATGGACTTTATTGCTTTAGTAGCTGAGATTTGAGTGACAACAATTCCGAAGCGATTGTCTTGACGTATGACTCATCTGTTATTCTAGTTGACATTGCAAATAGTCTATTAAGATTTAATACCTACTGTCTTTGAAAATACGTAGGTATAGTTCGCATCATGTAATCTGTACCGGGCTGAAACCAGGCTTTTCGAGCGGAATAGTCGAAATATTACGTAGTCATTTGCGGCCCACTTCAGAGAGGCACAGTTGCATGACGCAAATTGTATTGGCTATTACAATATATACATATATAAACGACGCATTAAAGTATGTGTTAATTCTACAAAATTCGAAATAATTTTCTGGCGTATTTTTGATTGCATAAATAATTATACAATTAACAGTAGCAAAATGCCTCTAAAGGTGAAAAAAATACAGATATAAAAATAAACGAAAATAGTGCTAAAAACGAAAGCAGTACAGGGCCGTGACGTCACCACCCCAAGTCGTGCGTGAAGAGAGTGCGACAGAGAAAAGAGTATAGAGTTGGGTCGCACATATACATAGTACCAAGGTGGTTGAAATCAAGTTATTTTACCAAACGGTATTAGCGAATATATTTGAAGTATGCACACATGTAATAATATTTCATAAGAGAATACCTAGGTATACAATTACAAAATCGTGTAATGTGAATTTTAAGTGGTTACTTACATACGAATGTGTTCCAATATTATTAGTGATTTTATCACGTAATCTTTGCTTCAAAGATACTTATAAGTATTTTGTTTCAATTGTGTCAGCAACATTGGGAGTCTTTTGTTTCAATGACAATCAGGAAGTACTTATTATTTATCATTTTGCACCTAATTTCAATATATCGTCATTCGACACCAGAATAATCTTGACCCATTTGATAAACCTATATGATAAGCTATGTATGTACCCGCAGTTAGTTGTCATATGCACGAATCGATTGTCATTTTTTTCTACTGTGTGCAATACATCGACGGCGTAATGCAAGCGTTTATCAATACCTTTTTTTAATTTACGTGTCTTTAATGGTCAAAGAAATGTTCGTATTCAGATCAACCTTACAGCCTCGTGAGACTGGCTTGCAAATATACCACGCGCGGGCTGACGGTGAGGGAAATTACAGATGATATCTCTCACTAGAGGCATAATAAGAGGCTTATCCTTATGCTGCCTTGCTCATCATCAGAAAATAGCTCGTGTCAGTTCGCGTGCAGAATGTGCTCAATCCAGACTCGTCAGCCTGCGGAGTTGGGGGGTGTTCGTCGATTCACACCACAAGCGGTTCGCACCATGGTGTGAAACGACGAAGTGTACTTTTTGAAGGCGCTGTTTCACACCATGGTGTGAATCAGCCAATGCTTTTTTAGACTTCGTCGTTTCGCACCATGGTGTGAATCAACCCAGGACTCTTTTTGGCTTCGTCGTTTCGCACCAATATCAAAAGTTTGAAAATATAATGTGTTTTTGTACAGATGAGTAGAAAACTGTTATTTGATAAAATGAATAGTGCAATAAAATACAAAATAGGTATATAACTTAGCTTTTTTGTTATTGGATAAAGTATTAATACGAATCAAAATAATTGCATTTTTTACTTAAAGGTATAAAAGAGAGTTAATAGTAAAAATATAAACGATAAATAATCACAGATGAGGCGGCGGGGGGGGGGGGTCTATTACCCTTTTACATATAACGATTTTTACTACATAGTCATTATGCTTACATTATTAAAGTAATAATTGAAAATCACAGGCTGAGCTGTATGTGTGTAGTGTTTGAACTTTTTTCCATCACATATTGCCAGCCGTCATCCAATAAGTTCGGCAGCAAATGTGACAAGACCCAACATTTTGGCTTTCGCCACAAAATGCGGCTGAAGACAAAATAGCACCCAACAATTTTTACTTCTAGATTTTTATGGCTGGTGATATAGTGTATTATTTATATTAAATGCATATCTAACAACTAATTACTATGATGATTTTTTGATGAAAGTTTATTATAAATGAATAATTTAGTTAACTATTCTTATACTTATATACTTTTATTAATATATATATATATATTATTTCTTTATAGTATATATATATATATTCAAACTAATACAAATCATTCAAATTTACAAAACAACGTGAACACCACCACTCTCTGAATATAAACTCCTTACTGTAACCTTAAAGATAACCCAATGGCACGCAAAATAATAATATAATTGTTATTTGCCAATCAGAAGCATGTATTCCTAGCCCAGAATAATTTTATTCTTTATTTGACGAGTGACTATTCACGAAATGGATTACTTTGACCTGAGAATTTTAGAGCGTCGAGAATTATTATTATACGTGTTGTTGTCTCAAATATCAAAACTAAGTCTTTAGTACAATATTAATTACGTTGCTGCACTACATGATCTTATATTTAGTGATCTTTAATTTAAACATAATTCTGGCTTCCAGTGCTTGCTTCCGTGCCAGATTATGAATGGATGAATAAATAAATAAATAATTCCATGAACGACTTTTGTGCATGCTTATATTTTATTGAATAAATAATAACAAAATATCATTGGTGCGAAACGACGAAGCCAAAAAGAGTCCTGGGTTGATTCACACCATGGTGCGAAACGACGAAGTCTAAAAAAGCATTGGCTGATTCACACCATGGTGTGAATCAGCGCCTTCAAAAAGTACACTTCGTCGTTTCACACCATGGTGTGAACCGCTTGTGGTGTGAAACGACGAACACCCCGGAGTTGGTCCAGAGACGGTTATTGAGGTTGCATTCCATTTTCCTAGTGCAATAAAAAGATAGTGATTTTCCAATAAAAATCATTACCATACATTCCCTGAAGAATTCTATTCAGGAAACGCTGAAACAGAACTTCAATAACTTTCTCCTTCGCAGACGGCTGACGGAACGAGTGAATGAGCTTATCCATACGGAGAACGTATACGTGGAACGTCTGAGGCACGTGGTGGACGACTACATACCACACATGAGCCAGCCAGACCTGTCCCCCACCTTCAAGGGCCTGAAGCCGGAGATCTTCGGAAACATCGAGAGGATATTCAGGTTTCACTCCGAAGAATTCCTTCCTGCTTTAAGAGAATGCGAAAACGATCTCAGAAAGTTGGGCCAATGTTTTAGGAAATTCGTAAGTACTACCTACTATTCATTGAAGTTTCTCCATTTAGTTTGCAGATAATCTGTTAGTTTTAAATTGCAATTTTTTTTTAAATCGATTCTTACGAGTATTTACCTATAAATAAAACATTCTTCATGAAATAATTATCTATAACGCCGTCGTTTAAACGCAAATTCTTATAAAAACATCTGTGTCACGGTCCAAGTGCTCGCGTGGTTTGCTTTGCTTTGCTTCGTAAACAGGCTTTTTACTTATAACAAGAACGTCTTTCATCGTGTCAGAAACCATAGTGAGTTTTAGTACGTACCGACAGTTCAACTTTGACTAATGTGGGGCCAAATTTGGATGGAACAGCGATATCTCCGTATTAGTAACGCACGATTTTTCATGGTGCCCGTGTTACCCTACATTGCCCCCTGGTCGTGGATAGATTTTTATTTGTTGGTATTCGGTGAAAGTATTGAAATTTCACTTGGATCATGTCCATCGTGTTTTAAGCCTAATGACCGTGGTTAATGTTGCACCTACGTGATGTTCGATCGATTTTTACTTACTTAAATATCACATGTTATGTAACAATCACGTATATTTGTCCGCAGGAAAAAAGGTTCAATATGTACGTTATGTACTCTAGGAATAATAAGAGAGCGACGAGACTGGTATTTGAGCACAAACAATTTTTCCAGGTAAGCCTAGTTTATAACATCAAGCAATTTCTTAAAGCTTTCCTTTAATTAAAAAAAACTGTTTCTAGGAAAGAGCAGTCATAACGCGTTATTAAATAATTTATAGATAATATTGTTAACATTTCCATGTGACTAAATTGTAAATACCGCAATGTTGTGTGTTGCTTATCAATGGTAGGAAATTGTACAATATGTTAAATTATTATTTAATATTAGGGATATTCCGTACACAAAAAAACTAACGCCCACGTGTTTATGATAAAAAATCCTAACCATGTGACTAAACTGTTATTTCCGCAGTTTTGTATGTTGGTAACTAATCAATATAAGGGATAGCCCTCCAACACAAATAACGCCTACGAGTGTATGATATTTTTTTTTTAATAATTATTATTGGTCTTTAATTGATTACAAATATTATAAAAAGGTATATACATACATACTGAGTTATTGTTTCTTTGGCACTGCGGCGTTTGACTATTGTTTAATTTAGTATATTGATTATATTAAAATATCTGGCAGTGTTCACGACTTCGTAGGCGGGAGCCGTTTATTTGGCTGTCCCGGGGAGCTATTACATTTTCCGGGACAAAATCCGTGCTGCAGATGTCAATAATTGACTAATCCCACCTTGCCCGATCCCCGGGGAATAAATTAAAACTCAATCTTCATTCAATATCAATAATGATGACTTCATTTATTTTATAATTCGCACATATGGGACATAGCATTAATATGGGAACCATTTCCTTAATATTTTCAATGACACTAATCTATTTAATAAAATAATGCAATAAGGTCGCATCTCAGAGCAGTTGCCCCTAGTAACGTCAGTAAAAATATCCTCAAATGTATGGTTAGAAAATTTTATCGATATTAATCACTTATTGTCGATAAGTAGTTTGCGTTAACATTAAAAAGTCAATTGATTGGCACATTATCGGCTGGCCGCATGCAGGCGTAACGATGTAAACCAACGATCCACATTTCCTCATTTCTATAGTAATTCTGCAGCTTACGGTGCGTTCAATGGCCATTGCTGTTAAACAGCCGCTTTACTGTTGGTAACCGTTACCCTGGCACATTCATAGAACCACAGAATATCTTGCATTATTTTAAAAATATTAAACCGTTATGTTATGAGGTAATTAACTCACTACCCGACGCAAAAATATAGATATTAGGTATAGTTTAGTCGGACACTTTTTGTGATACCAATTTTAAGTCCTTTGATGGTGAGCAAATTGTCTTCTTTATTATTTTCTATGTTATATTGATTTCTTATATTTACGCGAATACTACACATTGAAATAAAACTTATCTGATGGATTTTATCGCGTTTATTATACGTTTTTTACGTCCCCGACAGTTCGGCTGCTTTACAGCAACCATGGTCACGGGAGGTGATTACTTTTATTTCAATTTCTGTTATTTTTGGGAATTGTGACATTTACTTTTTTTATGAATCTTCATATTTCAAATATACCTTTAACGGACTTATGACATTTTTATCACGATTTGAGAAGTATCAACGTTTTGTCCACTTGATTGTTATGCGCCATTTCCCGGCTCTTCTCAGTCTACTTGCTCTTTATAATTGCGCCCCAGTTATCCCACACCTCAATCGCGATCACATATCATTCGACCCAAATTGCGTATGAAAGCCGGTGAAAGGCAACAGATACATATATACATTACATATTGTGTTTATTACTTAGTGTTACAATTACATCGAGATCACTTAAGACACTTAATTATAACCAGAAAATCTGACATCATGGTAAAACGAGAATCAATTGCTTAATAATCCATTTCATACTATTCAAAATTAAGATTGCACTATAGCACGATGCAAACAGTGTATCTAATTTAATCGTATCGTCATGAAAAAAAAGTATACTGTAACTGTCATTCCTATTAATGAAATCCGTGGTGTGAGCGGAATAGAACAGTACGTCAATTGCGAGATTATTGGCAAGCTACCTGTATACTTTACATATTTAGATACAGTGTACGGTGAATTGTACGGCGCCTCTAGCGGACAGTATTTGAAACTTTCAATTCTCCATACAAAGTGACGTATACGAAGACTATAAAGTAATGGTTTGCTTGCGAGTAATCTCGCACTTGATGTCCAGGTCTACTAAGTTAACCTAATGCTATATAAAAACTATGTATGTCAGCCACTCTTGCCATGATTGCGCTAAGTCAGTTCTCTTTTGCAGGCAGTACAATTGGAATTAGGCGATAGACTAGATCTCTCAAGCTATCTCTTGGAACCAGTGCAGAGGTTACCAAGGTACAAACTCTTCCTCGTGGATCTGGTAAAAACCTACAACAACTACGAAAACGAGAGATGCGAATCTGACTCAAGGATATCAAAACTGAGTGTGGACAGTGACGAGACGGGAGGGAGCAACGGGGAGTCCTCGGACACCGACGAAACACCATTGGAGAGCTTGAAGTTGGCCAAAACCATGGTAGAGTGTGTATTGACGGCAGTCGACGAAATAATGGCGTTGGAAAATATAACAGACTGTCCGGTGAGTGAAAACAACCGGTTTGTTTGATAAACAATGCGACGTTTAGTGTCGTTGACTTTGAATACTATTTTTTTGTAGGTAACAGAACAGTTTTAATTCTTTGCGACCGTTTTCATATCCTAATTTGTTCGTTCTTGTTTTGTTAACCAATTATTTATTTAGTGTTAGTAAAATTGTTATGGTTATGTATCTATGTTTCGAATTAAGAACGAGATAGCACTCTGTGGCGTTCTTCGCGCAAGTTCTTTTCGCACTCTTTACATTTAATTGAGTAACAATTATCTTTGAACGCTATTCGTAAACCATCTGTTTATAGACACGTCTATTGTTGAAGCTACTTCGGTGAGCTATTGTCTACGTACTACTTAATATTTGGCAGAGTGAACAACGTGACGTAGTTCTAGACATGCGCCACACATTCATAGCAGTTTTCATCCATTCATAATAACATTACAAAGAGGGTTTCTTCTGAAAAATGCTTTATAAAGCATTTGTGAATTAACACTAATGAATATGGGGATTAATGTTTAATTACCCTTTTGCTTTTATAGGTTGTCTATAATAGGTACTCGTAAAATCTTCTCGTTGTAGGTCGCATCAAATAAAATGAGAAAAGGCCGTGGCTCTTCTCGTGCCGAATTCACGATTGCATGCAGAGCCGACGTCTTTGCTCATTTTATTTGATGTGAACTGATGTGTACATGTTGATTTTTGCATCTTAGTACATTAAAGATAGCAGTTGTCAATTCCACTAAGTTCATTCATATTAATTCGCGGAACTTATAGTCTAATTAATTGCACCAATAAATAGTGACAACTCGCCATATCCAATAGCAGTAGACATAAAAAAATCTCGATGGTGTGCGGTTAACAGGTTGCGTCTAGTTCTGAGTGTGGCGCGTTCTGTTCCAGCTGTACCTGAACCTGCTGAACCAGGGCCGGTTGCTGCGTCAAAACGAGTTCTACGCGATGGACACCGCGCGCCGGCGCAGGCAGCTAATGAGGATATTCCTCTTCGACAAACTCGTGCTCATCACCGTGGTGTATAGAAAGGTATCTATATAAATTTTAGTTTTATTAACTCACTAACTCTCAAAGCTAAATACGTAACTGATTAAACAGTCATTTATTTCGTATAGGCCTACAGGGGGAACTTACAAATTGTCATTTTTTTTCCTAACTCTACAAAGGCTCGGAACGCGATCTGAACTGAGAAGATCCGGCGAGAAACTCAGCGGGCTTCTCTTGTTTTTTAAGTGTCATAATTTTTACAAAATATTTAAAAATAAGCAGTGTGTTGCCATGCGAGGATTGCCTACATTTCATGTACCTAGGAAGATGTCAAAGATGATGACGCAGTAATATTAGTTAATGCAACGGCGCAAAAAGCTAAACATGTGCAGCATTTAATTTATTAATTACTTGTCAGAACGGCTACTAAACAGCTAATGAGACTGGAAGACCCTGATGACACCCCAAAATTAATTAACAAATAAATTAATTGCTGCTAATAGATACATTAAATGTAATATTGTTTCGATGAGTCAATATCCAGTGAGTCATGATTTATCAACGTAACAATAAAATTATTATAATTACACCAGCCCGTGCCGGCCAACCGGCGATATGATAAGGGACTCGTACCCATTTTATGGCAAAATTAATGGTACTTAATTCTGTACCAGTTGGAGATTTCATTGCAAATCGAATAAATATTGTCTGGGATGCGTGATGATGATTTAGGGATATAAATTTTGTAAGGAATGTGTCGTTCAGCTTACATAAAGATAAGACCTTAATATGATAAAACATAATCTATTTTACGTATCATTTGCATTTAAAGATTAGCGAACAAATGGATTGGTGAGTTATGGATGAGTTTTTTTTAATTACCATATATCGTGTTGCTGTGAAAGTTTTCTTAAGCCTTGAAGAATGAAGCATGACTTGCAAAATTCCTTCGGAATGATTTATTTCAGGAGGGTGTCTTGTATCACTAACTGACTTCATGGCTCCAAAGATATTAATCTCAAACGATTTTTAAGGTCATATAAGGTCCGTTATTATTCACCCCAATTTTTATGAAATAATCATATTCTTAATAAATGGGAGAAATATATCAGATATTAAGTAAATGTGCTTCGGCATAATTGTTTTACTGTAAAACTTAGATTAGTTAAGTATCTCATTCCTATACAATGTATCCTTATTAATTTGAAAAGAAGTAATTAATACTTTATAGTACGTATTGTTAAGTTGTGGCCATTTAGCCGGTACTTAAGTTGCAACATAATGAGATACTGTGCAGCGCGAACATTACGAACCGTTTATGACGCCGACGCGACGCAGTGGCGACGCGCATCCGACGCACAGTATGAAAAATGACCTAAAAAGCGGTCATCCAATTTTTATTCCTATATTCGATAGATTAAATGATTTCAAATGCAGGAGTAGAACTCTCGCAGATCAAATGTACGTAGATCCAGAGATATGATTTTTTTTTCATAAAATCTATGGAAATCAGAAAAAACATAGAAATAGCTGTAGTTTAAAAGGCGTTTAATATTAATTATTGATTTAAATGCCACATTTTAAAAGAATAAATTCCCTTACTTATCTAGTGAATATTATAATTTTAGCTCTATAAATAACATAGAAATTCGAATTTAAGCTTATTTTCGTAAATATTTTTTTTTCTTAACTCTTCACGTATTAGGATTCAATTCTTAGATTAAATTATTCTTCAGGTCCCACTTAACATGTTTTAAAAATCTGAAATCTTAATCTCGTAGGATCTGCAGTTTATTGGGATTTAAAGAAACTGGCCTAGGGTTGCTACCTACCGGACTATTGTGTTTATCAAGTAAATATAGGTTAAAACAAATGGGTTGATCTGTTAATAATATTAACGGTATTATTAGTAATTTTACATATTATATTAATATCTATCTAAGTATTATATACTGTACGGTACCCATAATACAAGCGTTGCTTAGTGTATAGTTGGTGTGTTCGTCTGGCGATATTATTATTATGTGTGTCTCCACACGGACTATAACCCGGATCTTTAGAAGGCTTGCGCGGGGACAAGGGTTCAATACGTAGAAGCCCTTTTTGAGAATTTTAATGTTACGTTTTATTATTATTATATATATAAAAATATTGTATCTTTGTAATTCAAACTTAGAAAATTCCGATGAAAGGTAAATGTGGTATGGGGAAGGTGTTCGCCCTCGTAAAGCTTAAGCTAAAACCCTATACCTTTACATTTTCTCTGGAGGGACGGGGGTGAGGCACCATGGAGCCGTCAAAGACCCATGTTGCCACTATTTTCAAACGCCTATTTTACACCATTAATTTATGTTGCAATTTAAATTAACAGTGTCTATTTATTTGAAACTATTTACTTTAATATCGTGCCCCTAACTTAAATAATATAGGACTTTCGTAGATATTTTCAACCCTTTTTCACCCCCTTAATCCTGACCTTTCGTAAAATCCTTACAAGGACCATACTTGCCAAATTACAGCCTTGTGTCGAATGTCTCGTACTTTTCGGAATTTTGTGTTTAGTCAGTTTGGTAATGGCATTTTAATTTGATTAACAACAAACTTCAAACAACATAATATAATGAGTTTGATCATTATATTCGATGTCTAATAGGTTATAAAACATTCACAAATTATATCTTGAATATAATGTGAAAACACTTAATTTTGTGTGAAAACCCTAAAACCATAGAAATTATGGAAAATCTTTAGACGCTCATAACTCCAAGATCCTACAAGATTAGGATTTGATTTTTTTTTATATCACTAGCACAATGTCAGACATTATATTAATTATGATTTTGAATCCAAATATGGCAAAATATAGCAATTAAAAAATAAAACCTTTTTTTTCTTTTTTTTTCAAATATCTTTCACGCGATTGGAGTTACAATCTGCTAGTTCCAAACATTATTTGCCTACGTAGAACCGTCATATGAGGACACCAATAGATTTACGAAAATATTTTTTTAACTATAGATTTTTAATATTCAGTAATTTCGCAAAAAAAAATTAAAAAATTAATATCTTTGGATCTAATTACTTTTGACTTTCGGGAGTTCTACTCATGCATTTGAAACTATCTACTCCTTCGAAAAGAGGAATAAAAATGGGATGACCGCTTTTTTGGTCTTTTTTCATACTACGCGACGGTACGACGATGGAATTATTTACCTCTGCACTCTCACAACAAGCAAACCTTCATTAATATTATAGCAACCGAATAATAGCCAGGAGATCGTCCCTTGTTTGCTTTAACTCAAGTATTGTATATACTCTTGTTTGTAGAAAACTGCGAGAAAAATAATAAAAAATATTATGTTCGATAAACTGCTAAATGATGTCATATTCCATCACTTATACTTATTTAAAAGTTTAACTGTAATACGGTTGTGTAATGAAGATGTTTAAAAAAATGTTTCATAATCCAAAACACGTCTGTTATGAGAACCAAACTAAATATACCCTCATATTTAGTTGTTACTTGCGGTCAGATCTACGCAGAAAGAGCTCACTGCGCCTTGAGGTCTTGCAATTGCGCTTGGTTTTGGATTTAATCCATAACTATAATTTTATTTCAATGTGTAGTATTCGCGTAAATATAAGAAATCAATATTTTAACGAAATTCTATTAAAATAAGCTATTGAATCCAATACAGAGTACTCGTATTTTTGACAATTTTGTACAAGATATAATAAGCAAAAAATCTGACTTAAGTTTTCTGTGCTCAATAGATTATTTATACTTATATTAATATCGAAGAGGACAAAAGGCGTGTAAACATATGAATATTTGTGTAAATAAACACGTCGTGGTTTGTACACAATACAAATAGATAGTACTGGTGAGAGTTAAATGACCTTGCGAATGCTTCGGAACGGCTAATTAGCCGCGCGTCGGTAGTTGCAGCTGTCTGACGACAGGAAGTACGTAATCTGTGGGAGACGATACCATTACACATACAAATATGCATCTATAATATTTCTTCTATAATTTACAAGTTTGTATGTTACGCATATGCGTGTAATTTCGAATAAAGAATGGGATTGACGACACGGTATGTCGGTGTGTGTGTCTGATACTTTATAGAACTTGATCAGAGGGGGGTGGGGGGGGGGGGGGGGGGTCTCTTTGATATTTTTTTATTGATATTATTTGTAGGTACTTAATTATTTCTAAAAAAAAATGCAATAGTTTGAACACACCGGTAATAACTAAAGCATATAATAGAACCCTTATTTTTTTTAAACTGTGAAATATCCGAGATTAGTAAACCCTCAAATCCATAGAAGTTTTGATTTGTTTATAATGCTAATTTACGCATTTCTCCGTCGAAAATTTATTTATGCAATGCCGTATATGTATTTAAACTTACTGTAAATTTGGCCGTAGTCTATAAATTGAATTTTAGAGATTCCAGCTGGCATAAATTATGATCAAGTACCTTGTAATGATTTACCCAATTCCAAGTTACTATTTCAAATGTAAGTATGCATATATTCTGTATGACGAAAACAAACATTGTGAGGATACCTGCACGTGTTTCGAGAGTTTGTGAAGTTCCCCAATTCGCACTGGGGAAGTCCCCCTCGCATTTAGGGAGAGTATGTCCAGTATAATGACAATAGGTGCCTTTGCACCAATTATGGCGAAATGTAGGTGCACTGCACTGCAACTCTGCCCACCCCTTTGGAGAAAACAGAATTACAGACTTCATTATTTTTTTTGTTATATTCCAGCAACCGAGAATAGAAACCTTCGTATACAAAGACCACATCCCAGTGGATGACCTCGGGATCACTGCCAAAGAGCACGATCAGATTAAGTTCACGATATGGTACAAGAAGAGGAACCTCAAGTCATACAAGCTGGAGACCAACGAGCCCACCGTCCGGAACGCGTGGGTTGAGGACATCACATCGCTGTTATGGGAACAGGCTATGCAGAAGAAAGGTAAGTTCATCAAATATAATCTTGAAACGTTAGTTCATTAACATTGACCAGCGTACGTTTTATGATAGTACCTATAATCCTTAAAACTATAGAAAAAATCGTCTATTTACATTAGCATTACATTATTGTAAATTGTATAATTCTTCTATATATTCGGGGTAGTAGTAAATTACTGATAAGATTTCTTTAGGAAACATTTTCTTTGAATTGAGCATTGCTATTGGCCACGAACGGTCTTAACAGCTTTACTAAATTAATAAGGAAAATGTGTTACTTGTACTTTTCATTTCTACCGCAAGACATCTTAAGGTCATTTTTGCATGACAATACTTAGTGATAGCGCTATGGTTGTATATTGTTTTTATAAATGGGCAAGGAGACCCGATAGTACCGAATTTAAAACAACTTCCAATACTGTTCTTATAAGTACGTATTGTTTGTCTATTTCTTATCTCTATGGGTTAAAATATAGATCTTGTCCAGCAATGATACCGGGACGGCCGTATCACACAGATAAGGAATGCGTTAAAACAAAGCGATGACTAACACTGCAATTTTAATCGCCTGCCATTGTGTGGTCACCGGTAAAGATTCAATTATTATTTACGAATAAAAGATCTGAGGATGCTCGTACGTGACTTTAGACTTTTGGCGATCCTGGAAGACCTATTTCATTTCCCGGGATAAAAAATGGATCGTTGACTGGTATATAGGCTTTTAACATCCTTACTTATCTTCTTTTAGTTAAATTCCCATAGAAGATGTCAAGATTCAGTGTTTTGGTTATCCAGGGGCACACCTTTTTGGGATCAAAAATTTACCTAATAAAAATGTTATCTTTTGCAAATGTATCACATTTTGTATTCAGAGAATAGACACCTATCATAGGTTATGCAGAAAACAAATGCGGAGAATGATAATCAAATCTTGAATACCAGTAAAGTTGTATTTTAGTAGTAAACAAATTTAGTAGCAGACGCCTGACGGTTATATAAATTAATGTGCCTATTTTTGAGGATGTAGCGGTTTTGAGAATTTATCGAAGCCTGGACATTCAATAGAAAATGTGACTATTATTGTCTGTACGCATGACTTGGTAACCCACACCTCATATGCCCCAATAGCAACGAAAATTGCATTCAATAGTGCGATAGTATAGATTAAATATTATTTAACCACCGCAGTTGCTTGCCTTGCAAATTCACAAGCAGAATTCGCCGACAACTCGTAAATCCTGACTTGTCTGCATTCCATTGTGAATTATAGAAGTCGGTTGCGGAAACGAAATAACGCTTGCAATAATAGACGTAGAGTGCATAGATTCTTATACACTGCTGACACTGGTGACACTGCAGTCATGTCCTACGCGTGAAATTGAATTGGATCGTATACACGGCGATATTTGATACGATTTCGTTACATGCAACTCGTGCAAGCAAGCAAATTTTAAGCTGCAACTACCTGCCTAACATAGTGCGGGAAATACACCTTTTGCTAACAGCTGACTGTTTCCTCTGTAAGTAGGTGATGTAAGTCTATTGCGAACTCCTTAGAACGTAAGGTACCTATAATATATTATTCAAAGGAAGAATGTGCTAAACTTACACGAACGAAATCTATTTTTAACCGACATCAAAAAGGAGGAGGTTCTCAATTCGGTTGTATTTTTTTAATATTTTTTTTTATATTCTTACAGTAGGTAATATAATTTCAATGACTATAGTTCTGTTTATGCCGGACGGAACTTGACTGGCGACCACATCCTGAGATCCCTTTTTAAACTTCACATTACAGCCCCCCAGACTATAATGAAACTCATACCAATTTAACAACCAAACTGGAGTATTAAACGGCACTTAACTGGGCTATTCAGTCCGTCTTCATCCCACTTATAAATTGCACCCTAACTGTATTAAGTTTTATTCATTCCAATGTATCAGTATCGACCGCCCTGATTACAAAATGGGACAAGTGTATTAAAGATAGAGTATATGTGAACTGATTAGCTCAGTGGATAGTGACTCTGCCTTCTGCGCTGCGGTTATGGGTACGAATCCTAGTAAAGACAAACATTGTGTGATGTTTGTGTGATGTGAAAGTTTGTACCCGAGTCCTGGATGTTCAAATAAGTATTATATACCGGGTTCGCCTCCAGTACATTGTATGGTACCCATAATAAGCGCGATGCTTAGTGCGGGACCGTATAGTTTGAGTGTTCTTCTGGCGATAAGTATTTATTTATTTATATTATTAGTTCAGTAACCTGTCTAACACCTTGCCCCAGTCGCTTCGGCACGATAATTTTATTGTAATATTAATGCACCCACATCTCTTAGTGATCTACTTTCCTTATGTTTTAAGACCCAGGTGTCGGCGGTAGAGTCAGTTTCTCATAAAGAAAGTCCATGTGGCACGCACGCCGAACTAAAACTACCTAATTCCCGCATAGTTAATGCGAACGAACTCGTTAATTGATCGTCATCTGCTCCCCGGACTATACGTGTCGGAAGAAGCGAGGCTCTTTATCATGGGTTGACGCACTGGGGTCGACGACACACACACAGTTTTTTATTGACCACTTTGCAAGTTGCATGTGCACGTGGCGCGCGTCTGTGGGAACGCAAGGAACTCGACGTTTTTCTTTGACGGCAATGTCGTTTTGTAGGGCGTACGCATATGCGACTCTCGCCGTGTTTGCTATTTTTGCAAGACGTATTAATATTTCACACGCTGCTCTGTTTACCGAGACGTGGTCGCTTCCTATGGGCCTCATAAGAAGGCTCAAGGTCGCTCAACGCCCAATGGAAAGAGCTATGCTCGGTTTCGCTACGCGATAAAATCAGAAATGAGGAGACCCCTAGACGAACTAAAGTAACCAATATAGCTCAAAGAATTTCAAAGTCGAAGTGGCAGTGGGCAGGGCACATAGCTCGCAGAACCGATGGCCGTTGGAGTAGAAAGGCTCTAGAATAGCGACCGCGAACCGGAAGACGTAGTGTAGGACGGCCCCCCTCAATGTTGACCGATGATAGCACACGCGTGGCAGGAAGCCGTTGGATACGAGTGGTGGAGGACCATGATGTGTGGAAATCGTTGGGGGACGCCTATGTCCAGCTGTGGACTTCTTTCGGCTGATAGATACATGTCTACTTATCTATGCCTTCTTCATTTCTCCTGAGGAGTGTCGGTGTTATCTATCTCCAACAACTTCTCCTTACGGATGATTATATAGGAGGAACTCCCAAGGGAACGCAGCGACAAGTACGATCGTTTTGAACTCTCGCCGTTACAATGCCACATTACTCGCTGAGATTACGCCGATAAGCGTAAACTGGTGTTAAAATCTTTTCTGGCGACGCGTTTCTTTGTTATTCCGAGCTATTTTGCGACAATTGTAATTTCCTCAAATGCACAATGGGCTTTTGTCTATTGAGAAATACCTTTTGATTATACCAGGAGTGTATATGTATGTGAGTCATGCGCCGTGGCCGAGACAGCGGTATTGTTGACCGATAGAGTTCAGTCTGCTCCATTACGTGAACTCTATCTACTATCGGTGGGGTGAATGACGCTCGATCGATTCTATTATTATTGTTCGTATAGAATTATAGAGTTCGTGTTATGATCGTGTATTTCGAGCTGTCGATGTTCGCCGTTATTGAATTTTGGTGCAACAACAATATTATTAGTTCTCACCGTTTAATTGCGAATGTTTCACATTATGTGAATGTGACACTGTTTAAATAATCTTGTGTTATACTAATATATTTACCCGTAGTCGCTGATAAGTCATGTGTTATAATAGGATTACGTAATAATAAGCTCTAAATGCTTCCAATAGCTAGATAAGATTATACTATGGAAAGCCATCCAAGAATTTAAAATTAAAAAATTGTTTATATCTCAATAAAATTAGGATTTTAAATTATAGTATTAGAGTAATTATTGTATGTCGAACGGTGCTTGGTACTAGGTACGTGTAGCTTATCACTCGTTATCATTATCGCCAACCTGCTCAGGTGTGGTTTGCGATACTGACGATAGCTGCAATAAACGATATTCACGAATTGCGCAAGCTCAATGTTACACCATTAATCATTTTATTTAGGTAGTCCTCATTATGCCGATTTGAATGTGGAATTACCCATATACAGAAAATTACGTTTTTTTTTAAATGTTTTTTTAACTCAATATGAGTTTTACCCAAGATTGTAAAGGAGTTTGTACCATTTTAACAACCAAATCTGAATATCAAACGACACTTATCCTGATTACTCAAACATTAGCATACTAATTGTACCGAAACGTAAGATTATTACGTAACATTCCAACTCACCACACAATGTTTGCTTACCCGATTTAGAACCCTGGACCCTCGGTACAAAAAGCGGTGTTACCGTCAACTGTGATACTCGGGTCGTCATTATGAAAATTAAAAAAATATTCCTTTCTCTTGTTTCCAGAACTACTTCTACAACAGCGAAATAAGAGGGTATCCATGGTTTCCATGAACAGTGAGGACTCGACGGAGTCTGAAAGGAATGACGACAAATGTAAGTGTCCACGATTACTCATATTTGATGGCAATTGCTAATAGAGCTTTGTGTCTAACCAAATTTGTATTTGACAAAAATATTGTATAGTTGTAAACTTGAGTGCTTTGACGCGCCATTCGATATTTCAATAGAACATCCTTTCTACTAAGTACCTACACAAATTTAAAAGTGTGTTTGTTTGTTAGTTTGAAAGAAGAGCACGCAACCTATTCCTAATAATACGATTATTTACCCATAAGACCCATAATAAGTCTTTATTGTTTTTCTCTGTGTTACTGCGTTTTGCACGCACGCGGGCAGGAGGGAAAAGCAAGATATTAATATGTTGTACATTTGTAATTATGACTTATCTAACGCGACGGATACACAACGCATCACAATGGTCCGCCGTCGCTTGTTCCTAGTAGAATTTGTAAAAGTAATACTACCTACACACATGCACTTATTAGCTATTCTATATACGTCAATCCATAAAATAATGTTCCTTCCTATATTGTTATTTGCTTATATTTTCATACAATGAGTAATCAACCGCTCGCCCATCCGAGTGATAAGAAAATATCCCACAATGTACGGCGCTCCCCATGACGCATAGCAGAACACATAATAGGTAGTCGACGAGCGAACGTTACATTTTACTAGTTACGGAAAACCACAAATAAATTAACACATTAGTATTGTATCGGATAGATGATCGATTTGTAAAAACATATTAAGATACATACTTGTCAAATAATGAGGCAGATGAGGCAAATATACTTATTGTAGCCATGTATGGAATTTAAATTTTTGCCACATGGATCGATTTTCATGACCTTGACCATTGCTTTAATGTCTTTGGAATCAATGATCTTAAAAAATCATAGTGCTTGCTACTGCACTTCTTGGGCCTGGCTTAAACTTTATTCTTAAGCGTAACAGAATTCGATGCAATATTTAAAACCCATAAGACTACTTCAATAGTAGTATACCTATCTTACATTAACAATATAGTATTTTTTTTTTCTTGTTTGGGGCGACAAAGCCCTCCCGCCACAGTTACTCATATAAGCCTAAGGGTCTATAATGGTATACAACGAACTCAGCTAGTCTTTGGGAAAAGCTGGATTGTCATGTTACCAACATACTTAAAATGTTTATGTAGTTTATTAGCAAAATTACTTGTTAGATTTGTTTTTATTTATGCACGGAAAGTGCATCGAACATAAAAAAGAAATCAATTCAATTGTCAATGGATTAAACATTCTGTGGATTCGGAAGTGGAATAAGGACCTTGTTTTATGGATTGACCCATACCACCCTCACTGTGCACCATTGACCACATTTCCATCTCTGCTCCAGGTCGGTTAGGTGGATACGTACTCGTCAAGTTGCACCAATGAATTGCTTTGTAGGTCAGTACTTAGCTTCACGCTTCCAACTTACACCTGGCATCTGTCCCCTTTCCGCCTCTGTGATCGCTTTTGCTAGCTTCAATTTAATCAAGTTGTATTTTATCAGGATTATATTGTTTCAATATAATTATTCCTCTGCACTATTATTTTTCTCACTATCCGGGGTTAGTGGGATTTGCTCATTCTTCTAATTTGCTTCCTAAATAAGGTCACTCGTAACGTATAATGAAATTCAGTGAACTCCAACTTAACGTTTAGCATAACGGAAAAAATGTCCTCAAATAATTGTTTTCTCTTCTGTTCCCTGTTTTATGTTATGTTATTAGGTTAATCGCTCTTAGGCTGGCAGTTGTTTAATTTATTTTATTTCTATTGGGGAAAGGTGACTCTCGGTGATTTGGTTCAGATGTTTTTTTTAAGACTGTACATACCCACAACTATGGATTGAAGACAATTCTCTCGTATTCCAGATAATTCTCTACGAGGCGTGCCGGGTGAGGTCCGAAGGTCGGGGGAGAAGAAATGCCGAAGAACCACGTGGTATTGCGAATGAGCTGCTAGCTATACTCTTAGGCCTGATCTACTTGACATTCCTGCGAAGGGATCGTGCCCCGGTGTTACCGCCAGGGCATTAGCGTGTTGTGTATTGCATTGCTCAAGCACTGAGGGATGTAACTTACTCCGATTTTTTATGGATACCGGACTGACGAGTACATGGTCATGATCCATGTATAGTATTAAAAGAGATATGAGATATTTCCACATCACAAATTATAGAAACGTATTTTTAAGAAAGCTGAGCTATCCTGCTACGAGCCAATGAACGAATTGTTTTGTATAAAATATTAAATTGATATAAAAACCGGTATGAACATAATGTAAATAAAAAAAGTATGAATGAACGTTTATAACATACCTAATATATAAGATATATTTTTCGATATTATTTGTAACTTGAACATTCGTGTCCTGTGTCAGGATTTCTAACAATATTAGAGCATCTTAGATAATAGCTGTGGACGTAGTGGGTTGAAATGGTACGACTTCTAATTTCCAGTTATTGTTTTGATATCGTATATCGGCCAAAGAAATATGTGTTTGTAACGATGACCCCTCCACCTGTCCACGTACGTACAACAACGCATAAAGTTCTCATATCATATCAAATTTTGATGGAAAGTGATTGAACTTTATCTAAAGACTCTCTACTTCTACCACTTAACCGTACACAACTTCTTGAACTTCAAATACTTTATAAGCGATGACCGTAAACATATTCATGAAGGTCATAAATACGGCGCAGCTTCGCAATAGAAACTTTACGATATGTTCAACGGGTGTGATAAAACATTATTCAAAAAGGTATTATACTTAATGTTATTGAAATTTCAGTCATTATTTTACGAGTATATCACAGGGTGCAAGTGGCTTCGTAACGAAAACTGATGCTATGGATTCAGCTCATGATTCTGGAACCCAGAGTTGGAATTTTTTCGTCGATCTTTTCGTGAATATACGCATTTTTTTGCAGTGTGTTAAATGATTTTATCAATTCAATCGCAATAGAAGTCTCTCGACGTTATTGTAAATAAAAAAATACATATTTACCAATTAGATGTAAAACTGCAATGTAAATTAAAACTCGATACGCTCAAGAGCGCTCGCCACTCGCACAAGTTGGGTATCGCGAGACGTATTGTATTGTGATCGCGTGGTTTACGATACATTGTGCGCTCAAAATTTACAATAATTGTTACCCATGATTGTTGACATAAATTATTTCTATAATTTTATTTTAGGCATTAAATGTAACCTTCACCGAAATATTTCGTTACCGTGCCCCTAATACCCTGTATGTCTAGTATATTGTTTGTAAATAAGTATAATTTTATTAAACTATCTGTACACTGTATGTAATGTAAATTTAATAAAATAAGATGTATTATTTTGAACATGTTTCATTTTGTACTGATTATGTTTTGAAGGTACACCAATAACTAATAATAATAACAGAAGCATTTACATAATTTAAATATAGTTTTGCTAATGGGATTTTCGTTTGATCACTATAATGATAGCTATACTGAACGTATTTGGCCAGTAATTAACGTGTGTGTAGTTCTTCTATTAGATACTTACGTACTCCGTATTAGGGTACATTATGACAATCATGTAATATGTTATGAGTATGTAAATATTGTAGCCTTCATTATCCTGTTACCCTTATTCCTGAATTAACAAATCAAAAGAAAAATCTCGACATTTACTGATAGATAAACAAACCATCGTAAACGGGATGCTGTTTCTCTAGTGATAGGTAGGTACATAGCAACTCATACTCTTGTGAAATTGCTGTTTACATTTTGCTAGGATCTTGTTTATTTTGTTTTTTCTACTAGTTCTTGGTGATTAGAATCCGAATGGAATAAACAACGCTATAGGTTTAGGTCTCAGTGATATAAAGTCAGTTGACGTAAGAAAAACAGTTGTATTATTCCTACCTGTATATTTTAAATGCAATTTAACGAAATTTATCGGAGTCATATTTTATCTTCTATAAGCATAGTGTTAGTTACACCATTTATAACTCAAGAACGGATGGGTCGATATTTATGATCTTAGATTTTTTGAACTTGTCTCCGCTGTGAATAGTAGTATACTATCTATACTAATATTATAAAATTTAAAGTTTGGATGGATGGATAGATGGATGGATGTTTGTTACTCTTTCACCCCCGAACGGCTGAACGGATCTGGATGAAATTTGGCACAGAGATAGATTATAGTCTGGAATAGCACATAGGCTACTTTTTATCCCGGTAAAATGTATGGTTCCTGTGGGATAGATGTTTTAATATATAAAAAAGATAATTTATTTTTAATACATCTCATTCTGAGGTGATACGACGTTCGCCGGGACAGCAAGTTCATAAAAACGCGAAATCGAGTAAGTAATGAAATACGTTCACCTGAAATCCGCAATGCGAAAAATTATGGCATCGGCTGTGAAGTGGGCCCGAATATTCTACCCGAAGGCTAAATTTTATTGCCCCGCGCTGTTTTCGAACAATTGCATTAATAGTGTATCAAGTGAGCGCCTCGCAGCCTTCTTTACAGCTATATGGAGCGCGCTGGAATACAATTAAAGTTTTAATATTTTAACACCGTGAAATCACAATTTGAACTGGAGCTGTGAGCAAAACTGCTATAATTAAATACATAAAATAAACTAATTTCCGAGCTCACTCGCAGTTGGCTCTCTGGTATTCTTCACTACCCTTTGCACGTTGCTCGACTGTCTCTTGTAAACAAGTATTATGTTCACTTTGCATTGGTATTGTTCAGGTATTACTTTCTGTTGTTCTGTGGATCTACTTTATATGCATTAAGCATTACTCATGACTAACTCCTGTGGTAATCTATACATATAAATAAAATTGGAGTGTCTGTTTGTAATATTAAAATAACCGCTTTTTACTAAGTGCATTTGGATGTATACACGTTACCTATACCGAAACAACATTTTTTACAATTTTTGTCTGTCTGTCTGTCTGTTTGTTCCGGGTAATCTCTGAAATGGCTGGACCGATTTTGACGGGAATTTCACTGGCAGATAGCTGATGTAACAAGGAGTAACTTTTATTTTAGAAAAAAAAAATAGGATCTCTCGAAAAAAAATTAAAACGAATGTTGCAGCGCTTCGCCTGATTAAGTTTTGATAGCAACAATGCGTCCCGTGGGATCAGAACGCGCGAGCAGGCTGTTGCCAACGGTTGTGTCTTTGTTAAATACCACGCGGACGAAGTCGCGGGCAACAACTAGTGAGTCCATAAAATTTGGATGACATACCTAACATTCCAATATTACAATTCATACATTAAGCAATGAATACAATTATACCGAACAATCATTCGGATACAAAATTGGCTCGCGTTGCTACAAATATACAATTCCCATATTTTTTTTGGTGTTCCAAATAGCAGTATCGTACAAAGAGCAAAATGACGTCTCGGTGGATGGGGCGGTTTACGGCGCCATTTCTCTGAGCCCGACTTGTTTCGACACGAGTTCTTTGGCGGCGTCTTTAACACTCCCCGGAGGGTTCATTTATATATTCGCAACACGGAGGCGGCAATAAAACTGCGTTATCCTGGTCATTATTTAGTCATCGCCCGGCCTCTTCGCCTACTCTAAGAAAATAAAATGCATTCGAATGACTCCTGTAGGTACGGTGCAATTTCATGCACCATCAAATGTACCCTCAGTCGTAACCTTGTTTATGATGTTTATATTGAAAAACTTTTATATGAGCGTATGAAAAATATTTACGAATAAAATTTTCGTCTCTAGTTTATATAGAGCATCGGACGCGGTTCAGTGCTTTAAAACAAGTTTATTGTCTTCTTACTTCCTTTTTAGTTCGTTGTGAAATTTATTATGAACTGACTTTTAAAATAGCTGTATTTAGTGTTATTTTCTTAAAAAAGACTTAAGGTCTCATATTAGTTTCATTATCGAGAACCGTTAGGTAGGGTGCTGGTCGCGGCCGGTTACGAGTCAGCCATTTTATGAGGCGGCTCTGGGCGTCGCTAAATCTCCTTATTTATCCGGGAAAACATAAACCGTGGTCTCAGCAAAAATTAATTGGCTCCCACGCCTCTCTTTGCTACATTAACTATTTGAGAGTTTATTGTTTTACTTGTTGTGTTGTATTGTAACCCCTATTGATTTTCAGAAAAGGTACCATTATTTAATTACCATTATTTAAGGTACCTACGTCATATTGTTTTAGTAATAAATAATTAAGTTAAGCTTGGAATCTTCCGTCAGGGTAGAACCCGAAATATCTTGTGGATCAAAATTGTACGGTATTGATGTGATCGGTGATCGGTTCAGATAGTATATTTCAAAAATATTCCTACATCTAAAAAGTTCAAGTAGGTACCTATACCAAGAACTTTTACTGTCTGTTTTGTATAAGTAATCTTTAGAGCATGTGTATATATGTGTATATATGTGTATATATGTGTATATATATACCAGTACACTTTTTATTTTTATGACGGGACCAAATTTGGCGTGTTGCTGAAACGACGGATCATAACCGTTGGACACAGCAACTGTTTGCTATCCTATCCGTAAACCAGGCATTGTTTTGTTCACGGAATAACAGAGTTGGACGGCAGTTTGAACCTTATCGTGCTGGGATGTGAGACGTTTTCCGGCTGTAGCTATCATTGTTGTGGTTGCATCCATCGGGACCTGCCCTTACTTACGCGTGGCGATTTTATTTTAGTCTCTATAAAAAGTGCTTGCTTTCACCTGGCACTTCTTAAAGCGCGCCTTGTGGCAACGAGCGGACACACTTCATTAAAGCCGTGGTATTTGTTGTATTATAAAACGTCATAGTTTTTTTTATTGGAGTTCTTTTGGCCAGACAGATAAACGACTTGAATCCTTCGATTCCGATGAAAGTAAAAGAAATGAGCTTTTTAAAAATAAAAGAACAATGTTTGTTGGCCTTTGTGCTTACACGACACGTTTTGTATAGAAAAGTCTGAAACAATGAGTATAAAGTAAATATCGCACATGCGACCAGTTGCTGCAGTGCCAACAGACACAAATTAGATTGGAGGATCTCCAAAAGGATGCACCTGCCTACAAACGTCAAATGTAGCCTGAAACACAGATATCTTCTGAATCGAATATTGAGTACAGAATTTTCTTAAATGACTCTATACACGAAATTATACTTACGTAAAAAGCTCCGTCAATATTGACGTTGCAAAAGTATGAAGATACCGGGTTTTATATTGTTCGAAAAAAAAGAATTCTCTCTAGCCAAATTTCACCAAGCCGAGGTTAAGGTACATATTTTTATGTATTCGGCCGTAAACTTGGAGTATAGTTTTATGGATATGTTTTTCAAAGTGCTACGAGTTTTAAGAGGGATTTCTCTTCGGAACTACGTGTCTGCTGTTTAATAAAAATGTTTGGCGCAAATTCACGTTTGTTCGAATTGTAAATTACAGTATCGCGTTCAGTTAGTCAGGTGTCGGTGTTTAGACACCATATCACAGGCTGCAGTGATCCATTGCGATGGCCGCGTAATCCCGGCTAGAGGCTTTGTCTCACGTCCAGCTTACTTTTATTACCGTGCCTGCATCGCGAAATAAAACAAAATTGGCGGGAATTTATGGGCCACAGCCCCACCGTGGCTGCGGAGTGGGAAGTTTTCAATTTGAAACGAATCACTTGTTTGTCCTTCTGTAATAAGGAGGGTTTTGGTGCGGGTATTATCGGGCCGCAATGGCTGTCGCGGGTTCCTTAAAACTACTTTCCTGGTTTTATTACCTATATAAGTGCTGTGGGCGGGCGTAACTCGTCTCTTCGTGTGTGTTACAATGTTTGTCAGGGATCGGTCTCCAACATACCATAGTTGAATCGAATATTTGGATCGTGTATTAATTATTCACACGCACTTGAGTTATTTTCATCAGAGTTATTTTTGGGCAAAAATAATTTTACAATAATAAAACTGCCTATTTTTTATTTATTAATTTAAAAAATAACTAATGTTTAAAGTATTTTAAACAGAATTAAAATTTATAATTAAAGTCAAACTAAATACGGAAATAAAAAAAATAGTATAACAACAAACTATGTATCAAAAAGACTTTGTCCGCGTGGAATGGTGGGAAGAATGCTGGCTGCATTTCCTCGCTATATTATCAAGCTAATTGTTTGAACGAGGAAAGAGCCAGCCCTCCTGTCACCTGTGGACTAAAAACCTAAAAATCGAAATTATGATTGCCATTTGTTATCCAGTTACACTATATCTCATGGATGCTATTCGTGTCTCCCTTACTCCTCGACGTTTACAGCGAACATAACGTTTCTTCAGCGAGCAAATTGAATGTTAAAGCGCGTTACCTGTCCCTAACTGAATAAGTTATGAGGTCGGGGCTATTGGTAATGAAACTTGAATGACCTCGGCCGTGTAAACCGTCTGCGGAATGGAATTTCCGTGTTTACACTCCCCACCGGCGGTTTATTCTGTTGCGTTAAGTGCCACTACAGAATGCACGCTTTTTAACAGCTCTGCACGTTTATATTGTTTTGGTTAAATTATGTCTTTACGTGTTAGGATCGGTTACCCATATGAAATAACAATAAGGCTCACAATACAAGGGCCAGTAAAAATGCATGCGAGTGTGAAGTAGCTCGCATTTGATCTTGCATTTCGCGCTGGCATTCGTATTATTATTTGCAAGCAAATATTTAGCATTATTGAACGTACGAACGTGTAAAGAAGTATTTTCTGATTTCTAGTTTTTTTTTTTCAGGAGCATAAATTAATCAGGCAAGTTTAATTAAATGATTGAGTACTTAAACACTGAACTGAATAATGTTTCAAAAAATATCTGTCTTTTGTAAAGTATGCCAGTGGAACATTGAGAGGGTAGGTTTAATACAACATTTCCCAAATTCTAGTTTTTTAAGGTACTATGTATAGTATATATTATGAAATAAAATTCAGTAATAATATTGAAAGGATTGAGTAAACAAACGAAACTGAATAAATATTTGCAAGTGGCAACTCTCACCTAAAGTTTGTGAAGAATGCTATTTTCTCAGTTAGTCCCGATCCTGGACCTGGCAGTGGAACTTTCTATTTTTCGATTGCCCGTGTTACTAAGTTGGAGAATGTATTTGAACTGCTAGAGTAGCTTGTCGCGGGTTCACAACTGGATTTCATTCGCAAGTTATTTTGCATTGTGTGGGTGTGAGCACTGGTCGTGATTCAGTGGGAATTGTTGGGTATAGAGGTGAATTTGAAACTCGAGAGTAGTAACAATTTTTATTAAGAATACAAAGTGTGTGTATTTTGTTTGTGTGCTACATAACTATTATGTTAATAAAACAAACGTGAATATGTTTCGTGTTCGTTAGTTGGATTTATTCCTATGCTATAGACAGAATAAAAACGTCTATAAATTGGGGGGTTATAACTTACATTTAAGTTCCTAAAGATATCGTCAGTTATAACAACCCACTAATCGTTGTAAACATTATTTTATCACCGACCAAACCAAAGTAAAACAATTCCTCGTAATTTTATATACTTAAGAGGCAGGCGTCTAGATGTTCGCAGCATCTAAGTGGAACGCCCTAATAATGTGTCTTGTGGAACAGGCCGTAGTTGCGGGGGCAGCTCCAGACAATGTTCTTGCGTCATTAGTAACGTCTCAGCCGGCGATTATCAAAGCAATCAGCCGTTCTGCAAACTGTTGCCAACCAACTGCCTGCCTGTAATAGGTCTGGAATGTATCGATATTTTTTTTCCTCTGAAATCCGTATCTGTAAGCTTGAAAGTTAAGCAGCAGCCCAGAAAGAAGTGTAGGTGCGTTTTGTACTGTTAGTGGTGTATCGATATTAATTTCTTCAGAAATCGGTATCTGTAAATTTGGAGGTTAATCTATAAATTATAAATACTAGTGTTGTCGGGTGGATATTATTACAGATCAGATTTGAATATTATTATTTCCTAGACGCTACAAAATACTGAAAATAAACGCTATATTTTAATAATCCTTAAAAACTCACATTAACAAACGATAAATATTAGTATATATTAATTTTCATCGTCCTGACTAGCACAGTATCGTGAAAGGAATAGTGAGCGTACAACTTGATCCAGCTTCGCGAGGCATGCTCACGAGGCCGCGCGGTCCGTCTGGAGACGGTCATTGTTTTACAATAAAGCAAATTAACTAAATTATACTGCGTTTTAGTTAACTAACTAAACAACCACAAACGTTTTATCGATAACTTTATTATTAACGTGAACATCACTAAGGCAATTGTCGAGTGTTTGCTCGAGTTTGGGCGGCCGCGGCACTGGGCGGGCGGAAGTGGTCGAGGGCCGTTCCTAGTTTAACTGTTGCGTCACTTGATTGTCGCCGACTGCCGATGTCTAACTGTATCCACCCCCTATTGTTACAACTGTTTGTATTTATTATAACTAAAGGAGATTAGAATGTTTATTATTAGAAATATATGAAGAAACGAAAATTTATAGAAGTTGTAGTCAATTTACAATGGCATTACCAAGCGTTTTCCAGAAGATAAGGGTTGTGTAACATTTAAAAATAAACGAAATCTTTTTAAATATGGGGGAAGACTGTATTGAAATGTGATGTCACTTAATTTATGAAGCTGATGCAAACTGGTCAAAAAATAAGATTTCTAATAGTGAATGTAGGATAAGATGTCTACGACTATAATATCGGTCTGTTTTCTTGCATATAATATTCTACCAACTCCTCATATTTTTAGCTTTTCATTGAATTTATGGCGGGTACCAAGAAAATTAACTTTTTCCCGGGACTCGCCGAGGCTCAGACCTCGGCGTAGTCCTTGAACACCAATGTACGAGCGAATACTTAAAACAAGGAAAGAAACATATCAGTCAGGTAGTGTCAGCCTATGTACGCAAAAAGAACAAAGACCTGCCCGAATCTACCAACATTATACACATGGACTATGGATATGTTTTCTATCCTAGGGAACGCTAACATATCCGGTACTGAAAAAAACTATTTTTTGGCTGTAAGCGTCGTCGTGTTCGTACATTGAATATTTTTGGAACAAAAATCTCGGTAATTGATCTGTAGGTATTGTTACTAACCATCTCGGTTCGGACGATTGACCAAGAATAAAAATACCGAAACTTCGTGACTTCATACCAATACCAAATTACAGGCAATAGGCTTACGGCCTGTTTCATACAATGCGCTGATAAACCCTACCAAAGACATTTCGACCGACTTGGGCCCTCTGAAACAGCACATTGTGTAACAAACCTTTCACAGCAGAATTTACATAGCAAAGAAAAGAAGGCAGACATTAGAAGATTAGGGAGTTAAGTGGTGAAAATCGGGACACTAAAAGTGATTTACATTTAACTGAGAGCGAGGAATATATACTTCGGATTACTAAAGCAATTCGTTGCTTAATTCGTAGGCCAGCCAAGAAAGATGGGCGGCCAACGATCCCGGCGCGCCTCGCACCCAAGTTTAATTACAACGCAGGTTTATTCACTCTAATTTCGGGAATTTTGCATTCCCCGCGCGAACCGCGGAAGGGTCCGAGTAAAAGAAAATGACATTCGTTATTCTATTACGTTAGGCAAAGGAGCACAGAAGAGCTCTGTAGGCAATGGTAATTACTTTTGTGTTGGCGTATTATATCACCGGGATCTGTTTTCGTGGACTGTTTTCCACGAAGTCAGATCCCGTTTTCTGCTTACGAAAGTATCTACGGCACGCCATTGTGTCCGGCCACGTGGATGGCCCCTGCTCTGTCATGCGTACCGAGAAGATTGCCCCCTCTTTGTTGTTACTCATGGCTCTACAATCAGAAAGGATTCCTACGATTTAGCAAACCACTGTCGTTTTTCGAGAGAAAAAGTATTTTTATCTTTACTACTAACTCATCCTGTGGATTTGCCCGTGTGAATGTTGACCTTTATTCCTTTCTTTCTGGATGTAATTATTTACTTTGCGCAATTAAGTAGTTAGGATAGTATGGCTAAGAATACTTGGATTGTGTGCGAGTCGACGCGTGCGCCTCTTGCCGCGCGTCGGAGTGCGTCGTGGTGCCTCGGCTGGCGGCAATAGAGCTCCCAAACGGGCTAACTTTTCTCCTTTCGGTCGTTACGAGGCGCGAATTGCCAGCGTTACAATTACTGAGCCGCCCGCCATATTTATGCCGGCGGTAACCAAATTGCCCGATATTATTCCATCCCATTGAGTGCGAAAAGCGCAAATTAAACCGATTTTATATTGGACGATTTTCCTCGAGAGCGGGGGCGAGATATGTTCGTTGTTAGATAAGAAGCCGAGAAGATTGCGTTATGAAATAAGAAAGGAATTGCACGTTTTAAAGAGTTGCGCCCGAATAAATAAGCCGCTATGTTTCGTTATGTTTTTGATTACGATTAATTTTGTTGGTGCGATGTCTTTATGTAATGATTCAGTTGAATAAGTTTACGTTACTAAGCTATTGTATGAATTGCTTTACAGTTTAGTGGGGAGCGCACCTGACGTTTTAAAAGTTTGTAAATCCTTAGAAAACTTCTATAGACAACACTTGATACATGACCTGAATACCGTAGCCATGGGTCAGTTAGATAAACTGTTATTCCAATTGTTCTCAGTGTGTTGGTTTCATCTATCAGCCGAAAGACGTTGATTGTTGGACTAGGCTCCCCGATGACTGCCCCACATCACAGTCTTCCAACTCACGCATACACGGGATATCTGAGACGTATGTGCATTTCATCGACGCACCTTGTAGGTTTAAGTTGGTCCTCTTATATTTTACTAATTAATCAGCGAACGATAAATCAGTCGGTTACCTATTTGTACTTAATCTCATTCATTTCATCGTAAATAATGTCAAATAACAAGAGAAATATAACCTTTATGGCTGTTCAATCAAGAATTTCAATGAGGCAGCAGGTATTCTAGCAATATTATTTACTCGTAAAATAACTTTTATCAGCCGTTTGGGGTTTGGAAAAACCGCGAAATACTACTAAAATTTTACAAGTGAGTTGCTCCCGCCCTTCGTATAAGCGAACTGTTAGAAGAAAATGGAAAAGCAACCGAAAGATATATCTTTGAGGGGTCCAGATATTTGGGAAACTATATAGCCTAATGAAAGCGAACGAGGGCGGCCGGGCGCTAACAACTAATTGGCTATTCCGGAAACTCATTTGAACACAAAATGGATTTTGTATTTAAATTTTAGCATTCCGTAAAACAACGGCGAAAGTTAAATGCATAAGGCATTTTGGTTTCCATGGATTTACTCCCCATTTATCTGGTTGAATTACGCCCGCCCGTTTTACCTGTGTACCTACCGGACACCAATACGTTAGACATAAAACTCACTGGAACTGAAACCTCCATAAAATACCGTAGCTTTTTAGGACCTTCTAAGGAGACAGTTTTTATCGACCGACGTAAATGAATCCTGTAATTTTGTGTGTACTTTATTATGTGTACCTAGCTTATTATATTTTCGTCTGAACGAGGCAATTTATATACATAAAAAAAAAAAAACAAAACGAGTTGCTTTCGCTATTCAGCGAGGAAGTGCTGCCAGCATCATGGATACGCTATATAGGCATTTTTTTTACACTTGTAAATATTTATGTACGTAATAATCTTTTCATACGATAGCTTAAACATAATATCATAAATTAGTTTCTGAAACAAGGTTAATATCGGAAAGTAGAGTCTGAGGCGAACTTTGAATGGAGTTTCGAATGTCATCATTATTCAGCAACACTATAGCAGATACATTCATCCCGCTTCTGGGAAATCCAACGTCTGGTTCGGCTAATGACGGCTGTGCTCTGAATACTGAACGGCCACAATCCAACATAGTCCTGTGCACCGCTTTATAACACACACTTTATGAAAAGCATCATCATGATATGTCTCCAATAGTCGCCTCCATACTAACGCAACTTAAAGTAAACATAAATCAAATAGTTTACTTTCTCCGTCTGTTTGAATTGTGTATTGTTTAAGTCTCCGGCGTGCGTTTGCTCGGGTGGGTCGCGACATATTGTCTGAGAACTCCGCCGACGCCTCTCCAATAAATAAGCAGGTCACATATTGAGGGGGGTGGAGGGGGAATACAATTGTAACTTTGTTGCTCCAGCTTACGGGAAGGCAAAAGTTTAAAAAATACAAGTTTCCCTTGCCCCCGGGTCGCGGGCTCGTATGACGACGTTCGCACGTACGCAAGGCGCCCGTGCCCACGGGAACTCCGCCTACAACTCATTGCATTCTAATACTTAAATAGAAACACGATCACGCTCGGGAAACTCATTTAAAAATAAGAAAGAAACCCTATTAACATTGGTATGCGGTAGCCATTCCGTTGGCCTTTCCCGTAACGTTAGTCGGAATAAGAATGAGAACCCATTAAAATATCCAAAGATTTAGTGCATAACGAGCAGCTACTGTTTCAGTATTTCCTTAAAGCAAAATGCCACCTTATATTTCATCGTGCTTTTGGTAATTTAATGGCGATGGGAACAAAAGTGGTTTGAAATAGGAGCTTATAAAAACGGCAGTGTTAAGTGATCGATCAGGGGTGAAAGTTGTTAATCTTGTCCCGCGCCGCCGAAGTTCCGGTCGGTAAGTTCTGAATATTACTTAAGAGAGTCGACACAACAAGCAATTAGTATGCAGCGGAGCCGAGCTACATTTTTTCACATTATGCTAAGTCCCAAAGAAAAACTGTAGGAAGTACGACGGGGAAAAGGGGGGCACTCCAGCGATTCCCAATAATTCATTAGAGCGGCCGTCGTCACGGGGTACGAATTAAAATTAATGATTCGCGAGGACGGCAGCCGCTTTCGCAGGGTCTCATTGTATTATCTAGTCACTTTTTATCTGTAGAGATAATTTAAACTTGCCGTCTAACAGGTGTCGCGGTGACTTTTCTCTATTAGCGATATTAAGAGGCGAGTATATACTGATTTGGAAAGTTATTAGTACCTTATATAGCTACCGCTTTCGCAGTTTATACCTACATAAATTATGTTTTTAGCAATGGAAGTTGTTATAAAAAGGCGAAAATCCATTATACAATCGACATTGACTCTCAAAAATAAATACCTAAAACAGAGATTCCATATCAGGGACTCGATAAAGGATTCGTGACGCGTAGGACATGTATACCTACCGTCACAAACATATGCAATTATGTATCACCACTGTTCCGGTTCAATTTGGCTCTAATATCTTTTGATCCTTCGGGATTTGCACCGACGCTGTCGTCGCATGATTTGATGAGAATTCGAGCGTCAAGACGCGACGCGACATACAAGTCGCGTTTCCAGTTTCTTGTCACGCGCGGCTGGCTCAAATAGGGCTTACTACCCCCTGCTGCCGCCTGTCGTCCTAGTATAAAGTATACTGTAGAATACCTAATCTATATACGTGTTAAAACTATTCGGGTTTTCTTAAAGCTTTTATCTCGTTTTTAAGTTAGGCCACGTTTTTGGAGTATTTACTTAAACATTTATATTTCATTCGGCCTGTGGTCCTTCATATGCTGGCTCATCATAGTAGCATTCTAACGTGGCTTGATGCGTCTAATATTTTATATACTTTTACTGTATAAAAAAGAACCGTAGGTACTATATGAAACGAAGTCAGTAATACTGAAATCTAAAACAATATCAAGTTTCCGCACTCAAATATTTCAGCGCCCGAGTCATCGAAGCTAATATTAGCAACATAAATAATAATATACGCCGCAGAAAGCCGCGTCCCCTGCCGTAGCGCCGCTAATAACCACGCGGGGGTGACAGGAGTCTGCCAACTGATATTGTCGTCAATTTGTTTGGGGCCGTCTGCTTAAGATTCGAGCGGGTCGCCCGCCCCGGCCCGCCCCGGCTTATGAACACACCACAAATAAGAACAACAAAGTTGAGATGTCAGGCGATTAGCCGCAAGTCACGGTATCATCCCTTTTTTCGTCGAGTAAATATATTTTGTTCACACGAGCCGGGGCCCAACGAATTCAGTGACGCAGTATTTGTTCTTTCTCATAAATTACTCTCGCTCTTGCGTAGAAAGGGTATCCGTATGTTTGTCTATAATTTGGTCAGTCGGTGACATGAATCAGTTCGCTATATATTCAACCCCCAAATGTATAGAAAGTTGTACAACTATAAAAGTATTTTGTCTACTATCTAAAATGGTTGCGGAAAAATCGCGTGACAGCACAAGAAGGCCGCAACATGTGAATAAAACGTGAACAAACGCAGGATACCGCCACATTTAATTTATTTATTGCTAGCTGCACTTACAGTTTACACCAACGCGTGTGGCGAGGCACGTTATAAAATTGTATCAATTATGTTAACTTAGAAAACTAATACAACGCTTAATAACTAAATTATATTTGGAAAAAATATGTCGATATCTGGTTGCTGAGTTATCAGGGCGTGGAGCATATTATTGGCCTTGGTCGTAGGAGCGGTCTGCGTCCTCTCAGGCGGTGCTAAGAGCTTGTCCAGAAAGGGCGAATTCGCCGCGATTCTCTCGCGCGTATTACGCGCGACCGTTGCGTCCACAAGGTGCGTACCAACGCGCGATTCTATTTCGTCTATAAACAATTCCGTGTCAAAATTTTGGCGCTCCATTTCCTTCGATACGTGCACTCGCTCTAGAGTTCGCGCGTTAACTGGACGCAACAAGGCGTCCCTAGTATCTCGACTCGCGCGCAATACGCGCGAATCAAGCGCGAGTCGAGAGTCTGGCGTAGCGCACGCGATTTCCGCGCGTATTTAGAATTCGCGCGATGCTTGTGGACGCGATGTGTTGATGTCTAGTACCTCGACAACGCGCGTATGAATTCGAGCGATACGATTCGCGACGAATTCGCCCCTTCTGGACAAGGTCTACGAGCAGGCGTCGTGTGCACGCCCGCCCGGCGCGAACAACGAGCAGCGGGCCAGAGCGGTCTGGTTGTCAATCCCATTGTTGAGCAGTTGGTAGTAGTGCATCGACAATGCACATTTGCGTCTTAATTCTAGGGTGTTGACACCTAATATTACGGATTTTGCGGACGAACAAAAACATAAAACACGCACCAATAGGTACTTGTTGAAATCCCATGTTCGAACTGCATTTGCGGCAATTCCGCGCACATACGCGTAGCTCCGGCGTTGTCCGTTTTAATTGTTCATCAGTCGTCAGCCCTCCGGTCGCGGGCACGTACAAACTGACACCCCTCCATATATCACGTTGATTACTCAAAGTGAGGAGCTATCATATTTTTATTTCCTTACTGCGGAGTGAATTAGGCTGGTCAGAATTAGGTGTCGCATTGTAACATAATCGAATTATGCTGTTATGTCCCTACGGTGAGTGTCTAGACGTAGGTGTGATAGCACTGATTATTGGTAATAGGTCAATTAAGTTGTCAATTAATTGGATGGATTGGAGACTGCATGTACAGGAGAGGAAATCGTCCAATCACAAAGGAAATTATACAGCCTACAGTGATAGGTTGTAAGGACATTATCTTCGAGCATATGTTATGTACCTAGTTAAAGAGAGATAGGGCAGATATCAAAATTAGTTATATATATAGTCATGACTTTGTTTGAGTGACTCGATACATACTTCATTTGACTTATGTATGTTCGTTAGTTTTTAGGGCTGTTAACTATAACTATAGGGCGATATAGAAATAATTGGCGATATTTAAATTTTAACTAGACATGTTTCACATAATTTTACGACCAAATATTGTTAAAAAAATATAAATTAACCTGCGTTTTTATTAAACCGAGTGTTTTTAATCATAGTTGAATATAATTTGAAAGAAATTGGTGATAGGGTTTCCCATAACATATAGATGTATATTGTTTTCATTATTTGCTCAACTGCATGCTCAATCATTAATGTCAACCCTGAACTATATTCAGGATTTTTTTTACAATCCATTTTTATGTTCCTAAAATAAGCAGAATCATGTATCACTCGGTCATCGATTTCACTCCGTATATACATACAGGTCCAAGCATAAAAGAAAGTAAATTTCGAAACCATTAGGTACCCATTACATTTTGTTGCTGAAGCCCTAAAATGTACTTTTATATCCCCAAAAGATCTGTAAAAGATCTCCAATACCCTATTAAAGCTACGTACCATCAGTATAATAAATGGCAATAGAATTTAAGGCTTTGAAAAAAAATATGTGCGTGACTCGGCAGGCGCCGTGAGGTCGCCTCACCATACAATTGTATAGTCGTAGAAATGCCGGCCAAGTTTACTTGACCCCGGAATATATACCGCTTCACCCCGCTATAATGTTTTTATGAGGGGAAATACGGGGGCAGGGAGGGCTTTTCATGCCTGGTGGGTGTATAAAGTGGCTAATATGAGCAGAGCACGCGTATGGAAATTACAGTGGAATCAATCACGAACCTCCCAAACATGCTCTGTAGATAGCACAAACAATGCTTTCTTACCAAATGGTTTTCCATAAAGATTTCTATCGTTTATTCTTCTTAGTGTATATTGAAATCTGAGTTTCTTTGTTGGTTACTTTTTTAAAATAAATACACACTTAATGATCAAATATATGTTTGATAATATATATAGAGTTTAGAACCTCCTCTCCTCTCCTCCTCTCCTCTTTTTGAAGTTTTTAAAATGGAAGAACACAATTTATTTCAATAATTTGTGCTGTTATACAATCGTAACAAATTAGTCATAAAATAAAAACGTATTGCATCTTTAGTGTCTTAATAACAAACAATGGCCTAAGAAAATATGGTTCTTAGTTGTTAATTGATATTTTATTTAAAAGAGCGGAACACATGTTTATCAGTTACGTATGGGAGTGTAATATTGAGAGGAGTTTCCTTAGGGCTCGTTCAGGGAGACACAGCGCGGTGCGCATGGCATCGGTTAATGTATAAGGGCGTTCATGTCATACAGAAGCGGTTTCTTCGCCACCACCGTCATTCGCTAGATCTTCGTAAACAAGACATATCGCTATATGTTAGTGTGCACGTGTGACGCCGAGGGCACCAACGTGGGCCCCACAATTCACGCGATGCCTTACTTACTACTAACGAAGAACCGAGGGTCCCGACGCGCGACGCGGCGCAAAACGCGACGCACATCGAACTGCGACCCCCTAAACGAGCCCTTAGGTGTGTGTAACCCATTTACATACAGAATGCTTTAAGAATACGTGACCGTAATGTTTTTTCTATGGTAATACGTAGTCATATTGAGCACACATAAAATCAGATAATAAAATACACATCAGAAAATTCAAAATCACTTACGTTTCAGGACGAAGCAGGCAGGCGGTGTCCTAGCATGCCAATAAAAATGTAAATGACACCAATAAAATTTTTCTTTTGATGTATTCTGTGTCGTCCGCGGCTTTGATGTGTGCATGTTGTAATCAGGATTGTTTGCCAGTCCGTCACGGTCCTCTGTCGACGTCGGGCAAATCATAATAAGCAAAATTTCCCAGAGGAGAGCCCGATAGCTGATAGGAATCATTGAATTATATCTGTGGCCGATACTCGCTCTACAGTATTATTTTTCCGACATCAATTTTCACGTCGCACTTAGATAATAAGGCTTTTGTTTTTGCGCTATTTGCTATTGTAATTTATTATTATTTTATCCAATTATTGATTGCTTATTAAAAAGATTATTGTCTTATTCATTTGTTTGGGTCTGAAGACCCACCATCACTTAGGTAGTGATGCTTATCAGAAATAAGGATGTTCAATAAAACCTTGTATAATGATGTCAGGGAAAATGATTTCTTTATGTAGGTAGTATTAACTCAATCTGCATAATTTGGTAGAAATATTATGCGCTAATAGATTCATGCGGTGGCTAGAAGACATATCTCTTATTGATTGATTACAGCTCCTGTGCCTATTGAAAGACAAATATTTTGTCTATCCTAATCACACCCAAGAGTACCTACATTATTTTATGCTGTGTACTCATTTATTTGTAGACCATAAACATCAAAATTACTTACTCTACTTATAAAAATATTTCACACATTTGCGTGCAAAATAAACTTATTCATAGAATAACATACTGTAGGTACCTGATCAGGGGCGGAAGAATTTCAATATGTATAATATGATGCAGGTTGATTCTATGAGCCCGGGTCGGACAAGGAGCATTTGAATAAACCGATATCGCGGGAGCCGAGCAAAATATTGTCCGCCAGAGGTCGCTGTGTTTAGTCCAACCCCGGAAAATATGTATGTTTTGCCTCCGAGAGCTGAACCGTTATTAGATTCCAGATAGGTATACGGAGATCGGTGTTCGTGAAATAGGATTAAACTTATCTGAAGGTTTTCAAAGCGTCGATTTGTGGACTTTGTTTAACTGTAAGTAAACTATTTATTAATGTTTACAAGAATGAAAATATATTCTTTACATTATACGAAGGAAAGTATATAATTACACTTGACTAAACTAGATGTATTGCCAATCATTACCAGATGGAAATATTTATAGTTATGTCGAATTGAGTTCAGTCGTAATTGTTATACACCAGAATTAGCGTCACTATCGATGCTTACATTACTACAATGAAAGGCTAGCACGGCATGCCATTGATATATTTTTGCACTCTAACTTAAAAATAAATAGGTAATTAATGTAGGACTACACTTCTTACTTTCAGCTTGGCGATCTTTTTCGGCTGTGTTTCAGTATTGATACACTAACTTGCAAGCTGACACACGGATGACAAAGGTCACCAATCCATACGTACTTACGTACGTTTACTTGTTTATGCGTTTATTCCCATTAAGAAAAACTGAATGATACATCCACTACATACTGAATAAATAATCAGAACGACGAAACACTATGGGATTCTATAGTGAAGAGCGGTAAGAATAAACATTCAAATATTGCAAATTGCTATCGCGACACACTATCGAGGGGCTTAATCCTGATCGGGGCATGCTCAGCAGACGGATAGGGCCCATGCCATTACAAGCTGTACTCGCACTAACATTAACGCCGCACCAGATGAAAGATAAACATTTGACGTGAGGATGGGGCGAATCCGTATTCTCGTCACACGGACGGGGTTAATTCAATAGCTGATTGGATTTGGGGCACGCTGATCCAGGGGCCGTTTGTACGTCACGATCATGTTGGACTGGTGCACGTTATGCGATTTTTTTAAATCGGTTTGAACCTAATTTAGATTTGGATCATAAAAATGAGTACAAAACCTTACACCTTTATCCCCGCATGGTTTGGCACTAAAAAGACCCACTGCAATTCATCCACATTTCACAAATGTTACTTGGCCTCCATGTAATAAGGTGCAAGCCTACATTTCCCGTCAATGTAACGGGCATTCGGACCCTATCGTGGCTCAGTGGGGGTTAGTCAGCTTTACACAGATTTCCTGCAGGTTTCTAAACGATGTTTGCATTCGCCGTACAGCATGTAACATTAGATATTGAAAATCAGTCTAGCACATGATATACGAAAATCCCAAAGATACAAACCGGGATCTGACCCTGCACATCTTGTCATTAAAGTGAAAGAGTGACCAACTTGGATATTAAAAAAGATTATATATTTATTCACAAATAACGAACCAAATATAAAACAAAGTTACAGAAATAAAATCGTATCCGAAACATTGCACATGCAAATGTTTCTTTAAAAATCGTAGAGTGTAAAAGCCTCGAAGTATTGGCTGTCACTTCCCGCGCGCTTTTATAGTTCATCTTGTGTTGACACTGCATTGTTCTGAGGTTCCCCATTTATCCAGCTGATTTGTTTGGGGCATGCTCCAGGCACCTACGGCCTACAAAAGGTACGTAGTTAAACAAGATGAGAGATGCGTGATTCTACAGTTTGCCTAAATTTCTAAACACTAAGACATTACTCACGATGGCTCCAACTCCAGCAGTTCCATGTAAACATATAACTGCCGATGACTCACGGGTTTACCCAACAGCTATTACAAGAAACGAAGCTATACGATAGAAATGGAAATCAGTAATACATTCACTCTTTGTGTATTTTTAGTATGATATTAGCTGTTTATAATTCGTTCGTTGGACTTTACGTACTTCGTAGTTTTGTGGTCGATAATTTCGAGCGATAAAATATGTCTGTATTCCAAATATGGCAATATATTTTTTTTAATTTTGTTTCGTTGGTACGTGTATTTGACTGACAAAAATATTTTTTGTGAACTCAGAACACACAGAAGGAAAGAAGTATAATATGTAAGTACGTGTATTTTTCAATTCCACAACGTACGTGCGTGAGTGACCTTGCGTTCGTACAAATGTGGGGTGGGTTTACGACCACCTTTTCTCGTTTGTGCCGGGAGAAGTAAATTTTGAGAGAATCTATTGGACATTTTGGGCTATTGCACCATTGAACAGTATTTTGTGTATATTTCAAGGTGACGATGAAATAATTCTGATATAACCCGTCCATACGAAACGAAACACTCCGTATATCTGTAGTGATGGTATATGAGACAGGGAAACTGGAATTACGACGGATAAACCGTAGAAGTACTTTAGTACTTTTGTTATACCAAATAACGAAGTTTGGAGAAATCTTAATAGCAAACCTGAGGTCTCCATGGAGCTATAGCAAAAGGCATTAACTTTGATCAAAAGTTAGTCATCCAAAGTTAGCGTAGGTAAAGTTAATTATTTCAGATTACGTACTTAAATCAAGATAATTTTATGTCATATATGTGCATTTACCATATCTTTATCTCAATATATTCTAATTTCAAAAACATTCCCCTCTAAACAGCAAGCTTCACAAGAAAATATTATACTCTGCAAAATAAATCTGATATTCTCAAATCTGAGCCTATTATTTTAAGGAGGGCCATAAAATACGCGTATAGACGTCACTATGACACACCTAAACAGTCGGGGGGCGACGGCTGAGAAAGCGGTGCGGTGTAAAAAAATCCCCTAATCTAGTAAACAGGGCCTAAATGACTCACTTCGCGGCGGGGATGCCACGTACTCCCCGAATTGGGGGGAAATTCGGGGACTTAATCTTTACGGGATAAAGTAAAAGTAGACATGACCCAGGTGCCAGACACCACCACGCGCGTAAATTGTGGCCCCTTTGTCTTTCTCTAATGATACCTACGAGGGCTGTCTCGTTAATTATTAAATTGGGATTTGTTTTAATAATATTAGTTTTGTGATGCTTTTGTGTCGTGAATTTAAATATTATTGTGCTATGTACTCGTGTGGAGATACATTTTTTTGTATTACATTATAGGCAAGTATTTGATCTCAAAACAGATTTTAAAATACTTGTTTATGTGTAATTATTTATTATTTATTTATTTATTATAACACTATCGCGATTGTTTATATTCAAAGCCCCATGTGTGTATCAACCTTTTCCTACATTTATTAGGTATATAACTAAAAGTTATCAAACAGATAATGAGTAACTGTTCAGATATGCGATAGAAACCTTAAGATTTGTCACCAGTAACGAAGATATTTTTAAAACGAAAAATCGTGCTACGCAAGCAGCATTCCGGAACTATTCCGGTGAGCACGTAGAGCACTATATTGGCTTCGCGTAAGTCTCTGCTGTCGACGCCGTAAACATTTGACTCGCTAAGATAAGAAGCTGTTAAAATACAAAGGGGAATAAATCTCGGAGGTAACATTTACAGCATTACAGGAACGGTTTTTCATGTTTAAAATACGGCAATAGGTGCCGCGCCGGCCGGTCCGGTGCCGGGTACGTGCGGTGTAATCGCCGCGCACGGACCTCTCAAACACGGAAAACCGTTCAGACCGCCCCCGACCTTTAACCCCCCGCCACCCCCGTGCACACCCACCACTTTTACGATGAATCTTCGTTTCTCCGCATCAAGAAGTAATTTTAGTGTTCCTTTACCGATTCAATGATAGCACTCGGTTTGATTGGTTAAGCCCCTCTTTGATTTAATTTCGGGTTAAGTTGCTCTGCGGCCAGCCAGACGCCGGGGGTCGGTTGCGTTTAGTGCGGACCGCGTACAGTTTGTAGCGGCCCCTGTTTTGTGATGGCTTTAGGATTTGAGAAGCGAACCATTTAGTTTACCATCTAAGGTATTTTACATTGATTACATGTGTAGAATTTGATCTCTATCAGAAAGAGGATACCCTGACCTTTGGGTATACAGACGGACTTAAAAAGGGTATACTATGCCTGAGCTTCTTTAGCGTATTTGTTAAAGCTATGTGAAGGTAAAATTTCGAAATGTCGAGTTAAAAAAAAATATTTCCTACAGAATCAAAATTGTGTTTTGTTTTTAATTTGATATATCCAAATTACATATGCGTTACAGAAGCCCAAGTTAAAGGTTTAGTATACAATTGCGGAATCACCTGTTTATTTGTGGGCCCTAGAAATGTTATCGGGGTTTATTTTTGACAGATAAGTGTGATAACAATCGAATTGAGAACCTCCTTTCTCAGTAAAAAGTTTTACAAGTCTCCTTTTTTAAGCAGGAGGTTTTTCGATTCGATTGTATTTTTTTATGTTTTTTACCTCAGAACTCCGACATGTATGAACCGATTTTGAAAATTCTAGTTCTTATAGTATCCATGTGAGGGATGATTCGAGGGAACTCCTCAAATATTAGGGGCAAACAAATTTTGGTATTTTCATCAACAAGTCAACTATCAAAAAACTGTAAAGAAAAAAATTATCAAATCCTAAAATCTACCATGTCTAACTACATCAAATAATATAACGTAGTAAGATAACGACTGATGATTATATCCTAGGGATAATTACTTCCAATGTTTTAAATAATATTCGTTAGGTAACTTGAGGCTTATTATAAAAACAGTTAAAACGCAAATAGCAATATTCGTAAACTTGCAGTTATGAAACTTGTAAATAAAAATTAAGCAACAACAATAATTCAACATCCGCGCTTTCAATTAGTTCATAAAAATACTTTGCCGTGATAAATGGCTAGACGGGACGTTGGGAGACAAAAGAAGATTAATATAACCGGCGGTCGCCTTACCCCTGTTTACGTACAAGCATACATAATAATATTATCCTGACACGAGTATACGAATGTAATTTATTCAGGAATATTTTTCGTCTATATTAAAATGTATGTGGATAGTTGTATGGGCGTGGTATGAGACTCTACATGCCCGGGCTCTCGGCATGCCAGCCTCACTCGGCGACGGAGCAGGCATCGTCCACCGGGCCAGTCGTCATGAATACGTAATACAAGGGCAGGACGCGAATTCTTTCGTTTATTATTCAATCATTCGTTCGGTGCGCGTCGGCTTTAATTTCATGGCGGGTGGGCACAGGCCCCGGGCGACGCCACGGCCCAGCCCCATAGTGTGGAAGCGATCACGATAATATTGTAGAGTTATGCTATTAATTAGAACACCGTGGCAGATTGTTGGAATTTATAGCACTGCCAAAGCCGTTGGGAAGCTCTCCTTTTAATTTGTTTTAAACTTAATATCGGTTCTACACTTGTAGCGCAAGAAACTTCGAATTAAAGTTCGATTTAACAACTTAAAAGTTATTAAAAAATCACTTACAGATTTTCTTAGTTCATGTAATATTCGCATGAAACGCCAGCGGAAGCGTTTTCCTTACTTTTTTGTCCGCAACCCCTGCGCACTTACACCGAAAAAGACAATTCTTATTCTAAAAGGCATTGCTGGTGAGGATGTGGTGTGCGTGCCCGTTTTGATTGAAACCACCGGCGCTGCCCCCGCCCCCGACGCCACCGCCGCGACCGACTCCGAATTGAAAACGCAAATTTAGTGACACATCTATTAACGAAAACGTAGGCACGACCAAAAATTGGATCCAGAAGGAAGGAATTCTACGCACAGTTGTCGCAATATTTTTTATGGCTTATTTCAATTCAGTTGTAAAATTTGCTCTGTGTATTTTTGCAGTTCGTCAATAACCTGCAGGTTAGAGAGCTGCCCTCAACTGCCTAAGAGGTTCTTAGTTTAATCTTAATCATCCATGAAAATATTGATGTTTGGGCACACCAAGCCCAAGCTTTGGCTTTTCAAACGGTACAGCAGGTACAGCGTTTTTGTAAAAAACTCTGTTCAAAATAAAGTGGTGTAAAGTATGTTAGATAACATAGTTAGTTATATATTCGAATGCATGCATGAGGTAGAGCGGGGATGGCGGCAATCTTGAGAAATCATTTTTACGACTATCAAAGGGAGAATAACATTGAAATTCAGGAGACGGTCACGCGACCTTGTTCTGTCGTGTTCCTTCATGCCTCTACGTAAGGGTCCATGTAAAGTTGCCTTCTGCTTTAAATAAAACATGTGTCTGTATACACATGTCATGCGAGCTTGGATTTTTGGTCTCCGTAATAGTAATAATTATCTGTATCTAGGATAATTATTACTTAGAACAAGGCAGTAAACAGTTTGATTTGTTATAAGAACGTGAACGAATCCAAATAAAATTATGCAATGCACTTATTTTATTATCATTATCATAAAACAAATCATAAAACAAAATAAGAAAAAAAAAACCTTAAAAAACCAGTTGATAATTGATAGACAAACACACTGGCTGTCTTTTAGCAGACACGGTCTATGTAAGTAATGTGTCGCACAACATGTCTGGGCCCTCGGACGCTCGCATTCGCACACGATTCAAATAAAAAAGTCCACCATCACTCAAGTATGCGTCGCCATTCACTCGCTTGCCTAGAAATTTGCTCTCCCGACCCGTTGTCATAGTATGGATATGCTAGGCCAAAAAAATATAAAATATAGTGTCATCTATTTAAAACTGTCCAACAGGACATAATAGCAAAATTGATCGTAATTGAAATAAACAAAAAATATCTAATTGTATTTGCCATCTTATCCATATCATGATTACCATATGGCGAGGCGTTAGGTTGGCACCGTGATGTGACCCCAGTCTATACGGTCCTTGCAAATGGACAGGAAAAAGACGCGGGAGGAATGCGTGGGAGCTTTTAATTTAATATCGACTGACACCGAATTGGAATCGAAAGTTTTCCAAGGACGTGCGCTGGCGTTTAATCCGTAACGCCTGTTCGCCGTTTAAATATTTACTGCCTGCCAGTACCTTCGCTCGGCGTTCTTATTTATAAATATGAGCTATTAAATTCCTATGAAAAAAACATGCATCAGTCGTCGATAGGACATGGAGGTATTGGGCTGACTTTATTATAGTTTATAAGAAGTATTTGTTTGCTTAAGAATTGAAACATTTACTCGTTACCCTATTTCGCAATCGCTCACATGAACATGCGATGCGATTTAATCACGCGATTAAAATGCTATAGGTAAATAAACGAACTGATTACGTAAACCCCAATTAGGGTACTCAATTAAGATTAATACGTTCAATCGCGATTTCGTAGGATAATGCAATGCGATACTCGCATGTGCTTGCGAACGATTGCTCAACTACTCCAAGGTCAAACACTTGTACTTACTGATACCCTGATATTTGGATAACCATGCAAGCAATAATAATGCGCAAATAACTTCGCATTACAGCAACACAAGATTGTCGAGCAGGGAAACATCAAGATATAGGTACGTTAGTTCCGCGCTCCACGTAATTGAACCACGTACGACTACATAACTTCGTATAGAACTCCTAGATGGCGCTCGGTTCAGTGCGAAAAATAACGTACGCATTTAAAACAATAAAAACACATTTGCGCCTGACGGAGGCGCCTTGAGTGAATTTTCGCGGAACACACACGTGTTTACCGCGCGCAACTCTACTACAGCGAGCAGGAAATGTGGATGTGGCAGATTTGAGATTAAACTATTGATCACAGCTAGTATTTTTCGTTGGGGTATTTCAAAGGTTTTCAAATCCCAAGGCAAGAGTGGTCAGGGGAGTTTTGTTTGACATCGTGCGAACATCTGCAATGGGTATAGATGTGAGATCGTACGGGGCATATCTAAATCGTATACCTTCTCTTATTTCGTATCTCTTCAATCACCGTCGACGACTGGTCTAGTGCAATAATTTGCCCTTGTATGGGTGTTACTAAGATTGATATTCTTCGTCACATATATAGTTGGTGTGTTTGATGAGCGGTATTTTTATGTGAGTAATAAGACCTAATATTAAAATAAGAATTCAAAACTCTTATGACAATATCTTTGATGACACATAAGGACGTAAGACGGTCTTATAATTATTATAGTTCCTAGCTTACATGAGTAACAGTGGTCGTTAGGTCTACCAAGTAACGCTTAAAATAGTCAAGCAAACATCGCCAAGCAGTTATTTTTGTATCTCCCCAGTGGGCTGGTGTCAGTGGGTTAAATTTCATTTGGCCTAACGTCGGAGCCGCTCTGGAACCGTCGTGAACTTCGCCCAAACTCAGGAACACATGTTAACACGACTCGCCTTTGAAAAACTGTCCAAGAACCTTATTTATATGGGGCCAGCGTACGAAGCAACACAAAAGACATGATGATGTTACTGTTAGCAGAGAGGGACGCGCTAATGTGATGTACATAATGTTATTTACCAGTCACGAATTACTTTTCTTTTTTACGCCTAAAATGTGGGCGGAATGTGATCAAAATTACGAGCTTCTAGATATGCTGGCAAGCAAAGATATACGCTGCGAACGTGTTACTGCGAATACGCACCTTTTGTGTATTGGGGCCTCAGGGAATAGACGAATGTAAGTTTAGTAAATATAGAATATTTTTTTATAACGATATATTCGTACGTAACAGATTCACTACACACTCGGGGCTAACATATTATTATTATGTTACTTTTTTTAGAAATTTTATAATTATTACTTAATTTTATTAACGTTTATTTATACACATCATATTGTAAGCAAAACAATACTTAATTGCTCCCATAGATTTCTACAAACAAGCAAGTTAATCATACTTATATATTACAATAATGGTTTACATGAATAAAAAATATTCTGATTCTGATTCTATATATTTTGGACGAGCAGGAAGTGGGAGTTTAGTGTGTCTTATAGTGTAAAAGATGCGTTATAAATCAACTTTCAATAGCTACAAGTTTTCTTCAAATATCGCAACATATGTTACATTAGTTTAATATCTTCCGTTCGCAAGGATAAAATAGTACGATGGGAATTATTTCACTTTAGGAACCGACTGCCGGTTACTTATATATTTGATTTATTTTATTTACCCAGCGAGTCGGTGCGCTCCTCGCACGTACTAAACGATATTTGGCGATCCCTAAGACGAGTCGTTTGTCACGTACGTGCCTCAGCGGACAAAATGGAAAGTTCACTATGTTGCCGAAACGTACAAATAAATACGTAACTGTTTTGTGAAAAACTATTATTGCCCTTTATGTTTTACTGCGTTGGTGTTCGGAAAACAATGTTGTGCTTAGCTGTACCATTTGTTGTTGGTATTGGTGGTAGATTGGACGCCTGTATCATGAGACGATACATTATTTACTTTCATAAGCATTTTTGCACTGAATATATTTACGTGAAAATCAGAACTTTTCACACGAATCGTTAGTCGTTGGCTTTGGCTACAATTAATTGTAATAACTGTCAAATCTTAGATTTATTATTAATCTTTAGATTTTCCTATACCTACAATAAATTATTAACAAAAAATAATGTGTTGGGTGTTTTCGTCTATAATTTAAAGCTGTACTAGTTACATTACATTGATTGCTCCTTTAGTACTAAAATAAGTTTCTATAAAAACTACTAGTATTTAGATTTGTGAACTTACTTCTATGAGAAAATATTTCTCAAAATTCCTGCTTGGGCCTTCAAGCCACTTGCGTTGGTTATAATTCTCTCAAGTCACGTGACGAGCGAATTCTTAGGTAACGACCTCCTCGCGGTTACCTTGAATATTGTATTTAATGTTACAGTGAAAATATTTACGTCTTTTAATAAGCATTAGCAAGTGCACCGTTCGATACGGCGGGCGGACGGCTCGCGGAGTGCTTGGTCAGAGATTAATGATGCCATACCCAGCGCACTATGGCGCAAAGGCACTCGACAAAAGACCCTTCTTACTCTTTGGTGCCTATGAAAACTCGCGCGAAGAAAATATCCAATTATAAAATTTAAAAAAAACTGATGATAACCTACCCTAACTTTTCACATTTCACATTTTTTTTACCTGAAATAATCTACCACGAAACGAACACCGGTCAATGTCGTTTCAATATTGGTTTCATATCAAGTTTAAGTAGCCTGTTAAGGAAGAAACATACCATCAGATTGCTAAATATTAAAGATTACCAGTTGCTAAGGAAAACCGATATACTATATCTAATTAACCGGTAATAACAGCTGAAGTTTCTGCCGCTCTATTTCATCTTTACTTGGCTGATCAATACTGAAGCTTTCATTGTATGAGCAAATTTCATTTTAAAAAGTTGACTTTGGTAAATTAACAAAATACCGTTACAGCTATTTAAAAAGCTATAGAGCCGCGCCACAAAAAAAAACTATTTTAAAACAAAGCAATTATCTGACGAATGAAAAAAAACTAGTTCAGAGGCACGGTTAAGTAAGTCCGCTGATTAGTCTGGATTAGATAATCAAATTGTTTAAGATATTTCTTCAAAGATACAAAGTCAAAATTACGAACGCATTTTTATTTGTATTGTTGAAAAAAATCTTGTTGTGACCTCGTCTATCCTTTTGACGCAAGAAAAAGGCTTATAATTCCATGAACATAAGAATCCGAGTATAATTCAATGACGCTCATAGCATCTCAATGAAGGGGGAAAATGAAAAAAAGTCTATTGGAAAATAAATCATAAGTAAATGAGATATTGTGTTTCTGTGACGCCCCAGAGGCTAGAGGTATCCGGCCGAAATGGAGATCATAAATGATGACAAAGCGTGACATAAAGTGAATGAATGTAACCTATAATGTTGCTCATGGGTTGCCGACTCGAAGCAATTAGGGTTCCGAATTTAAAATACGTAAATACTGGATGATTGACTGTTTTAGAAAAGCTCTAGTTCTCTTTGGTTGATTTAGCTTAAAAATAAAAAAAACAGTTACAATTTCTTTTTATAAATGTTATTTGTAAATAGGTCGGTATACCACTAATATGATTAATGTGAATGTTTGGATGGATGGATGTTTGTTACTGAATCACGCCAGAACTGCTGAACGGATCTGTATGAAATTTGGCACAGAGATAGATTGTAGTCTGAATAGCACATACGCTACTTTTTATCTCGGTAAAATCTATGGTCCCCGTGGGATAGATATGTTTTAATTTTTCATAGAGCAAAGGATCTACATGATTTTTTGCATAGGTAGTGGTAGTTGTAGGGGTCAGAAAATTACATAGGGACATACTTTTTTATCACGGGTAACACCGTGGGACGCAGCTTGTTATCAATAAGTCAATAGTAGCCGTGTCCTAACGCTGTCATCTGTCATTTGTCTCCTATCAGCCCGTGCCCGAGCCAGGCGTGTAAGGCGGCACATTTAGTCTGGATATGGTTATATAGAAAATTTACATTTTCTCAACAGCGCACTTAAGTTTTCCCTCTAAGCGCAGATCGATGAACTAATAGCGGTCTTAAGTGCGAATATATTTTACGAATATATTGACCGCTTGTACTTTGCTTTTATTATAATCCAAGGCACCCTTACATTTCCTAGGATAAAAATAACCCTTAGATGTTGATCTTATTTTAAGCTATCACCATACAAAATTTTGTCTAAATCCACCTTGTAGTTTTCCCATGATGCGTGAATATACTAACAGGCATAATATTTAGAGGATTTTAAACATATATACGCGTTTGCCTGATTGATTGCTCCTTATGTAAATCACATTTAAATATTTTATCAGACACCCGAGAATAAGGATAGCTTGGCTTAAATATTAGACACCACCAGCTCACGCTGAAGGCTGTTTGAATACTATAACAGGTAATATATCACCAAGATTTTGCTTTTACGAACAAAACTGGGAGAAACGACATTTATCTTAAGTAGGCTAGGTGTTTGTTTTAAATTCTAAGAACAATGTAGGTTGGAATATGTTGAGTTAAAAAACATGAATTTTCTGGATGTATGATTGGGAGCTAATACCATCAGAAAACGTAGACGCACTGGCCCTCTGTCTAACCCATTCGCAGAAAATAGCCATGATGGATGGATGATATATTATGTGTAGCGATTATTATTTGGAGATGACCACAAAACGCCTCCTCAGTAAGACAAAAAATAAGAACACTTGGGAGGAAATAGGAACACTAATTGTATGACGCGACAAAATTGAGCAGCTCTTAAATTCGAGCTTAGTTTGAATATTGAATCTTCATGGGTTAGTCTAAGATTGTGTCCGTTAGCTATTAGTGACAGAAACGGGGGGGGGGGGGGGGGCAAGAGAAATAGTATGCTTGTGAGGTGAAATATTAAATTTCTCGCGCTCTACTTACGTTGTTAATAGAGCATTAAGGTTGTGTTTAAATAATAATGACCTTCTGCTTGGACACTTATAACATACGTATTATGTATATTACATTTATAACGTAACACCAAATTGCAACGCCGCACTATTCATAATATAAGTAAGATCATTATTTGTATCGCCGCGACTCTATTTAAAGTGCAGCCAGTGGTTTCAGGAGTGCTCTAGATTTTCAATATTCGCCTGTTGGTCGCATCATAAATCTTGGGAGCGCAGACGCTCAGCTCGGCGGTGCCTGTGCCTGCCTGTGCATTCCCGCTTCACCCCGCCTTCATATTTAATGAAAATTGTTGGTTTAGCTTAATTTCCCCTGCTATGTGTGAGTGTATGTATACTTCAGTTATCAAAGGACTTATGTTAAGCGAAAATATTGTGATGATTTATTTGAACATGTAATAACGTCTTTTATTCACTATACTCTGTGTAAGATTTGATATTGTGTAGATTTGAAATGGACTTTTTGTAATTACCGTGTATAGCTGAGAGCTTCAGATCTCTCCTAGGTTCTCTATCAAGGTCACCTTGCAAGTGTGTTAGTAACCCTCTGTCTCTACCGTTCCCGCCAATAGAGGCGTGATAGTATATTTATTTACAGGTAAATTAGATGTTGAAATCAAATTAAACGCTGTAAAAAATGTTCGCTCGTCATTAACTAGTTACACAATAAATATATTGCGACATGCGAGCAATGGGTTACTAGTAACAAAACTCGTAGTAATACATACAACTTTAAACTTAATCAAAGTTCAGTTAATTTTAACAAAATTTAATTTATTATGAAGATAACCAAAAAAAAATTGGCTTTTGTTAGGCTAATATAACATGTGTTTGACATAAACATGTAACAGTTGCCGGCCGAATGCATCAGTAATTGAGCGAGCACCGTCAACGTATATCCATCGGGAATGCAACGGTCGTTTATCAATCGCGCCAAAAAACAACATATTTCAATATCCTCTGATTAATATCCGCTGCCGGCTCCCCGGTCGGAGCAAACATGAAATTTATGTACTGCGACCGACCGGTTTATTTCATTTTGTTTTTTTAAATAACGCGGTGTTTGCGATTGGTCGTCGCGCGATGCGGCTCGCGTCACTGACATCTGTTGCGATTAGCTTTCCATATTGTTGTGACCGTGTAGGCATTTGCAGGTATCTTAAGTACATGCTGAGATCAAGGGAAAGACGACTCTGTAATATTTTCAATTAAATTGACAATTCGTTGTTAATATAGCCTTAATTCGGTGTTTTTTTTCTTTACAGTTTAGCCACTATTATGCTAAATTGAACCTCGTTTGACAGCATCCAACGTAAAACAAGAAATTATGTGTATGAGCTAACTTATCTACTACTAACTTTAATTATTCTAGTACTGCATCAATTTAAATTGTTTATAGAAGTAGAAAATGTTTATATAATTTTAGCACTAGATAGATGATTATTTACATTATTACTAGTTGGAAAATATCAAAATAGTGGCTCAGCAATTAAAACTCAGACAACTTCCATCAATTCGTAATAATTGCTATAGCAACAAATTGCGAAATTAATGTTAAATTAATTACGCGAAGCCGTTGCGATATTAGCATAAAGACATAATTGATGAGTGAACTAATTTAATGTAACACAGCAATTATGCTAAGACGCTCATGGTTTACAACGCCATAAAATGTACTTCCGGTGCCCGAAACTGCAACGGAAGTAATAAGCAGTGCAATACTTCCAGTCGTAAATTAGAATAAGCAGTTATAAGTGAAGAGGGAGGCGCCAGCGCCGGCGGTCGGCTGACGCACAAATCATACATTTTAACCAATCTTACAATATTATATGAAAATATACCCTGGGATGTTCTAGCTTTATAGAATTTTATTTTAGTTGTTGTCTAACTGTAAGGTTTTGTATAAGTACGTTTTGTTAAAAAAATAAAGATTTTGAACTGAAAACAACTGAAAAAAGTAATTAATTTAGTCTTATATGTAATGAGTGTTGAGTCAGTGCCAAGCAAAGATTTTAATCTTGATGATATTTGGGACCTATATAGAAGTAATAATATTCTATTCAATTAAAATAATCATAAAAATCTAATATATAATCCAGTGAAAGGTTGTGCAAGGTTATATGTCCATTGCCATAATAATTTATTTAAATGTTCTTAATTATCACAAGACACGATTAGATGAATAAACTTCGTTGCTTGTATTCGAAAACATAAACAACCCCGCAACAGCGTTAGCGGGAGTCGTAAAAATGGAACCGGAGAGAAACTTAGCAGGAAACTTTTATTAAAATAACAACATTAAGCCGTTAATTTGTTTGTAAAACTGCGCAGACGATAAATATTATTTATTCAATGGTGTCAAGACCGCGAGGGCGAGCGCGTCGCTTTCTTGCCAAGTGTCGACTTGCCACTTTTCTATAATTCAGAAGGTTTGGAATCCATGGGCCTTGATGCTTTGAACTCAATTCGCACTGGGACAGATCAATTCATGACATTTAAAAATGAGGTAAGAGCGTTCGAACTGTGAAACTTACCCACTTGGTTGTGATTCGTTTTTTTATTCTTACGGTGAGTACATCTGTGGTGGACTCTCGTTTTCTTTGTCAGAGCTGTATATTTACATAAAAGGTATATTTTACGAAAACCCCAGGACGTGCGTCAAAATACATAGAATAGTTTGCCACATAAACAGACAAATCAATATGTTTATATCATAAAATGTACGAGCTAAATAAGTATACGATAGTTACCAATATATTAAAATACCATAACTCAATAGAGATTCATTGAACCACTAATAAGTTTTCTTATGTTATAGAAAATCCTCTTTCCTCGGATAGTGAAGGAGAGCGTCCGTGTTCCAGGGTCGATGGGCTAACAAATGAAATTAATGCATTCCTCTGGAGAAATAAAATGTCATTAGTTTCGCCCGATGAGATCGTCGTGCCGCCCTCGTAAGAACACCGAGGTTATTGCCCACGATAGTTCTTACTATACATACAAAATTATTGCATTAAAAATACTATCATAATATAATATATATAATATCGTAAGTAATTGGGTCAAGTACACTTCGGAATGGTCGTCATTAACTATGGGATGTGTGGTGGAAAATGACAATTTCAAAAAGGCCACGAATTTGTGTAATTTGATTCCTTTTAATAAGTACATGTGATCACGCATAGAAAACCCAAATGATATATATTTTCTTATCATAAGGTCAATCTGGTCATTGGAGTTTTGGTTGTTTGGATATATTGATATTATACCTACCGCGGTAAAATTAATTAAATGGGGAAAATTACTTGTTCAATCTATACATCACTTTCTCAATACAGTGTCTAAGCAATAGTGTATAGTATAGGTAATCGATAATACAGCCCACAATAAGATTGTAGGGTAACTAAGTATTACCGAAAACGTAATAATCTGCCATTACAAAATATGTATATAAAATAATGAGGGTCATATTGTTTGGTCAACAGCTGGCATTCTGGAGCACATTGAAAGAATATAAAAGATAATATTGTATTTAAGTACGCCATGTAAAGTACAGATTTGAGCCAGTAAAGAAGTTCGTGCTATTATTGCGGGGACCAGTTACGTCTTATTTTATCTAAATCCTATTTTGTGTCCCACGCATAAATCGCGCGCTAAGGCGTCTCCACTGCGTGAACTTTTTCTTATTTTCTCGCCGACGTGCCGAGAACTGTAAGCACGGATGTGCTCGCCCTTCGTATTTATATGAAATTTTGTTTATAATAATACTTTTCAACCGCTCCTGAACTAACAAATAAATATTAGACGCTTTACGTTTCATTGGTTATTTTGTCTATGTTTATTACCTACATATTCTACTGAACCTTAGTGTTCACGTAATAAAAAGTCAGAATGCTGAAATTATTTTATTGGTAATTATTTGACTGTGCAAATTAAAGAAACATTAGCTACTTGCGATCATCTCGCTGAGCCTTCGTTATGTTTATCGTCAAACTTGAAATTCAGTTTTGTTCATAATTCTTGGAATATTTTTTAAAACTGTACTATCTCATTAGACAGAATAACCAATAAAAAGCTGAGCACTCTTTCAATAAACAAGGTAGTGCTTTTTGAAAAACGTGTTTCGCTTGTAGAACAACGAGGGTAGATTGTGAAATTGGACCACTGCCATTCCAGTAAAAGTGGAAATAAATCGACGGAGACGCATCGCTGGCGAATGACCTAGATCAAAAAAGTTGCTTAAATAGTCCGTGTGATACTCATTTAGAAATATAAACTTTTTTTAAATACCTACGAAATAATGTATGTAGTTTCAGTACATAATGGTTCTTATCATAAATAAGACTTGAAATATAACGATGTAGATAATTATCAAAATAGCATATATAAAGGCATATGTACTGGATATCACCAGTTATTGGCCATAGACATTGAATATATCTGGTACAAATAGAACGAACATATTCATACACATGCCACTGACAACAATACAGATTATAGTCTTTATTGTTGATCTAGGCTCTACCAATGTTTCAGGCGGCCTTTACGATTGGAGGCAATTCTTCTAATCCATTAGGCTGTCTGATGTTCAACTTTTATGCGGGTCCTACCACCGAATGTCTCGCGAAAAACGACTAACATCGCTCAAATTATTTTCAGTGGGGTTTTTATTATAGTCGTATCTTTTTACACGCACATCATGTGTAGATATGTGCACATAATGTTTAGGTGTGCTATCCCGGACGAACTAAGTGTTCATAAATCGAATTCGTGCGTTGAATCGTATTGAGTCGAGTGGTGCAGTATTTTAACTCGAGTAAAATTTCATTTGTTGTTTCTGTTGTTATGAAATTGGTTCTGTTTGGGATCGAGAACACTGAGTTACGTCGACAAACTGTAGTGTAATCTCGGGTCGTGTCGCCGGGTAGCGCCACCATGTCTGGCCTTCGGGACCGTTGACTTCCCTTCTGGCGAATAAACCTAGCTTTGTTCAGCTTTTTTTAATAAGCGCCGGCATTTCAATATAATTTCTGGAGTCTATGGAATTGCTTCTAGAAGTAATTGTATATGAATTTATGATAAGATGCTGTAAGCATCATACGGGTTCCAATAACAATTGTACATAATTTTGTCGTAGAGAATAATAGTAAGAATTTTATTTCGCGCTGTTTTATTACATATGGCGGGGGCAGAGACTATCTGCTTAGGAGCAGTAACAGACACGAGAGGCACTGGTAGGTTGCGTTTGAAGATCCCGTAGCCCTTCAGACGTGCTCCAGGCGGTCAGCGAGCAGTTTTAGGGGGTAATACCCCACATAAGCCAGCCCTCTTCCACACAGAAGACTGAGAACCGGGTATCTTTAGAAGATTTCCCACACGTGAACAATAATAGCCTTAACTTTAGTAAAATATATTTATCCGACTAAAGATCAGTAAGAATATGACGTTTTAACGAACTCTCGTGATATAGCTACTTTACAACGATTTTCTACGGGTTAAGCTGAAAAAAGAAGACAATAAACCAAAAGGCGGTTACAATAATAGCACCGTATATATGCAGTTACTACGTTATTGCAAAATGATTGCATCCCTTTGAATTATATACTGCGGACATGATTTATTGAAGTGTGTCGCGTGGTGACGTCAGAGGTCGATCAGCCATCACTTACCAAGCTACGACTGATTGCGACTGAGCTGTGACCCCGTCCAATTTCCTGAGTGTGGACTAGGTACTGTCTTACTGATACCATCGTGATTACAAGATTTGAAGGATTAATGGAATCACCACAGAACGACAAATGGTGGTTAGTGTAAGCATTTTTTTTAATGAGGTGGTCACAGACTAAGCCTAACTGTCAGAAAACATCTATGTGATTAAGACTATTTATTAATGTTTTTTTTTTTTTTATTTGGCATCACCATAGGTATTTTGCCAGTGTCAAGTAATATAAATTATTTCTGTTTTTTAGCATATGCACAGGCCCAAAGGCTAGGCTCAAGTAAAATACCCCCTCATCCCTCAATCAGTAAAGTGATGGATACTTTACCGAAAGATTTTTCATGGTTTTTTTGTGAGAAACTGAAAAGCCATGTTTCGTCACTCTGTTTCAATTACCTACACTTGTGCACTTTACCGAACCCATAATGGTTAATATTCCACTTATATCACTCACTATAACTCGCAGGAACACTAGTTTTAGAAATTAAAACATAACAGACGCCATGACTTTTCAGTTTCCCGCTAAAAAGTCTTTATTAATGTTCCTTAGTCGTGTCACATTAAAAAAAAAAACTATGAACCTAGTAGGGTTGGTAGTATGAACACCGGATAGATTGGCGCATGCCTTGGTGGGACTTTGAATGGGTGAACGAATTTTAACACCCTAAGTTCCTTCGTACTTCGAAGGGCAAGGCAAGCTGGCAGCCCTGGTTGTCATTCTAATATCTTTGACAGATGTTTTTGGCCGCCAGAAATTCTGACAAAATAGTCTGACTCTTTGCGTTACCTACCGATAGTCCCACTTGTTGGGTCTCGGAAGGGAATCGCTCCATGTTAGTATTGGTAACAGTTATCTCAGGTTAATCTGAAAGCCCACTCCAATACAAAAAAAAAAAAAAAGGTCAGAGAGAAGAATCAAAAGGACATTTACTAACTCATATTATGTCATCGTCGCACCTCTTTTGCCTCTCAAAATTGAACCTTGCTTCACTACGTTGTAAATATAATTTTAGCATCAGAATTACTTTTTCGGTTGTAATGGATTGCTTAAATTTGTGGAAAAATCTCTCGGTTTTCTAGTTAAACACAATGAAGCTACATAATGGCGCTTTATAGCGGTAACATAATACATGGTTCGTTAGAAAACGGTGATTATAAACAATAACCTAATTAAGTCGCTTCGTGTTAAATTCTACTAGATATTATATTACGAATATTGGGTAAAATAATTTGTGGAGTTATAGTTAATTATTAGTTTGTTGTTTTTTTGTGTCTCTAAACCATTTGTTGTATTTTATAAAAGTTTAACTAGAACTTAATGATAACACTTGGCTGTTAGGTCCATTAAACTTAACTAAAGTTGTAACGTCCAATTCATAGAACCAAAACTTCAACTATGTTTCTTTGAATAATTATTTTGATATAAAGTTACAAATGTTTTATAGTTCTTATTAGTATGATGTTGAGCATCACGTGGGTCGAATTCACAAGTTGTGGGCGTATATTTGGCGAGTACATGATAGGCTGAAAGAAGAATGTCACCCACGCAGCCTGATATTTAAGTCACTTGGTGTATTAGTCTATAAATTAAACACTACAAACATCTACTATAAACTATACCGCCACTGAACATAACTCACACCAACCAATGACATTGCAGTGACATTCGCACTATGCATATACCCATGAAGGTCAAGACATCCTGAATAAATGAAACCCACCCTCGCCCCTCATATCTCATCTCTGATATATTCCAACGTAAATAGCCGCCATTGAAATAAAAAGCACGAGACACAGTCAAAATGTCATCGAATAGACCCATAACTCTTAATTGTAATGTAATTTTGTAAGCACTATTGCAATGAAAAGCATTCCAATGTAACGAAATAAAGGGGTTCTTATTCCAAAAACAATTTAAACTGAGTTATTTCTATATGCTGGCAGTAAGTCCGGGCCTTACATGGCGTATAATGGTATAACACGACAAACAGCTTTAAGTGTGTAAAATATGGGGCGTGACGTCAGCCAAGCGCAGCAAGACCTAGGGTTTATTGTGGAGCCTAGAATACGCCGGATGCCAGCGCTACGCCGACCCGCAACGATACGCCGCACTCAAATACTTTTATGTGCATCTACGCATTATGCATTTTTATGGTACGCAAAATTATTGTAACTGCCAAGACGCTGTATGGCGGCTTTTATTGCGTATTTAAAATGAAGTTAATGTCAGAATGACATCGCGTAAGAACGTTATTCGTGTTCAGATCCGTCACTAATCCATATTCAGTTGTAATATTTTACTGTTGAACAAGACATGAAAAAGTGCCTTGAACTATTTCTTTTTCAACTTTTCGATCGCAGATAATACCATCAAATAGGTTTACAACTCGTATATAATTATGATTGGTGATAATATTCAACTTAAATTAATATTCACTGCAGTTATTGTTACACAATCAACAAAAAAATAACTTATGATGTGAGCAGACACTGATATAGGCTTTGGCTATTATTAATTTAAATTGCCCTAATAATGACGATTTACCAAACACAGCGCCCTATCGAACCTAACCTAAAAAAATTTATCAACACTTCATAAAAAATAAAGTCAATTAAAAAACCGACGTACGCTAAAGATACACTTTGACCTGTTTGGATAGAAGCAATTTATTAGGTTTTCGCTGGAGGTATAACAAAATACCATAGGACAAAAATATTTCTTCCAATATACAATAGGACAAAAATATTTCTTCTGTACGCATTGTATGATGATGAAATGGATCACTTATGAGTTTGCAAAAAGAAACAACTGGAAAAGTATTCGCGGATGAGGACAGTTCAAGGACAAATATACAGACTGCATCTGTGGAACTAAAGTATATAAATAAAAATGAAAAGAGCGAGTCCGAACAGTAAGATACACTTATCTCAATAACATCAGGTTTGTTTGGCTTCTATTCTAATATTTGATCCTTTAAAATGCCTTTTGTGGCGATACTGTGTAATGCAAATCTATGTTCTCAACATGTCCAATATCTATGAAAATTAAATTCGACTGAGTTAAATTTAAAATATTGATGTACTATTTTAATAAATACTTGTACATGTTAACTTTTTTAATATTTACAAGGTTTTGGATTGCCTTGTGATATAACATTTATACAGGTAGCCTCGTAGCGTTATAATAGCCGAGACATGCTACGAAGGCGTAGCAATTTATAAGCTTGTAACTGCGTAGACGCACAAAACGATTTTCAAATAATAGTTAATATAATTTTCATTAACCTCTTATTTTTATACCGAAACAAATATTAAAGAATATATTTATATAACTATGTGCATTCGTTCCTTATACCTACTCCATATATCCTGTGTAGTTAGAAATAAATAATGATTTTACTTATGATCTATTAAAATAATCTTTAGATATTTATCATGAGCTCATAAAACAGCTATAATTAGACTGACCGATTAAGTTTGTGTAAGAAACTTCGGTCAACACGCGTTAACTAACTAATTAGAGTTAGACGGCGAGACAAAATCGTAAAATACTGCCGGGATCTAGTAACAATGTCGCCGGGAAGCAACTGCTAAAGTTGTAGCGAAGCTTAAGCTTGGACTTGGGACTACATTGAAACAACATATTTACGGTGTACTACTTCTTTCAAATCTAATTTTGTAGAGATTGGCTGAAGCAATAAAAACAGTGAAGGTTGCTGAAGTATAAGTTTGTATGCACGTATAAAACATGTTGCTGAAGATGCACGTATTCTACCGAATAATAATAATATTATCGCCACACGAACACACCAACAATACGGTAACACACTAAGCAACGCTTGTATTATGGGTACCGTGCAATGGACTGAGGGCGAACTCAGTGTATAATATTTATATAGGTATTAAACATCCATGACTAGGGTACAAACATTCATGCTTATCACGCAAAGTTTGTCCCTACCAGGATTCGAATCCGGGATCTTTGGAGCAGAAAGTAGAGTAACTACCAACTACGGAAATCAGGTCGTCAGACCTTATATAACTTTTTACAGCACTTTTTCCACTCATCAGAAGGAATAAAAGTCAAATTTCAAATTCAAATGAGAACTAGCTCCAAAACTGTATTATAAAAAATAACGCTACAAATAATTGTAATATCATCGTCACTTAAGTCAGCTCGGCTTCATACTCAATCAGTTCTAAAATGTAAAATTGCAACAACTCCAACCAAAGTCACGAATTGGTACCGAAGCGACAAAATACATTTTCCAAGTGAATTGGCTAAGTAGACGAGCCGGGAGTCAAACATCAAAATAATAAACGGATAATACGTATTTTTGCTCCAATTTTATACCCGCATAAATAAACAAGGGAGTTCGCTGTTGGCGCTGTCAAATCAAGCCTAGGGCTGCGAATAACGTGATAATGTATTTTTAGTCGATCTTTTATGAAATTTGATTTACATTTTGTAATCTGCTTGTAAGTAACTTAATTTATTCGTTTCCTGGAGATTCTATTCGTAAGTTGAAGAAATGATACTGGTGCCTCCCGTTTAATGTATATGGATTAACCAACAGGCATTTATACTAAATGTTCTGCTGCAAGAATAATAATTTCAATTTAGCATTGGGAAGATGATTTTAGTGAAACTTATTTATTGGTCTTAAAATAGGATTTCACATATAGCTATCGATAAAAGCACCCCCATCTCTATTACTGTTTGTTTCAAATATTTCGTATATTGTATTATTTATATCCGAGCATTTTCTTCACACCTTCATTATTGTAACATTTTTACACCTCAAGCGTTATATGAATTTCGCGGCCAATATTGCCAGTTATAGAGTTTCCTGCATTTTCATAGGACCCATTAAATGTATAAATGTAAAATAAACCAAGTATTGGTTGCGTTTATTATATAGGCTATTAAAAATATTTAACAATAAATCAAAGTGCTGTGTTAATTCCTGTTCATCCTTGACCACGAATTCGCAATTCAAAATTAATAGCTTGGCAGACACGTGCACATTAGCAGCTAGTTAAACACCATCTACCAGGAAAACTCTGTAGAAGAACAATTTCAACCGCACCTTGTTTTTATGAACGCGTCGGCCGGGCGGCGTCTTATTTACGAATAATAAAAACAAGGAAAGGCAATGAATCTCTGGCCACTTCATCTCGTCGCTTTAATATTTTACGTGACCTCTAAAATTTGGGTAACACCCCGGCTGACGGGCGGGCGCACTTTTCATTAACTTCTGATTGCCCGCCGAGAGTTCCCAAGACGTCATGTTGGGGAGATGTGCGAGGTTTTTGGCGAAGTGCAAAAGTTTTATGATATTATGATTACTTGCATGAGCCGAGCCGGGCGGACGTGACGTGTCGCCTCGCTCCTGCTCCCCACATTATAACTTAGCTATTCTGATGCGGTGCGAATTTGAATTAAAAAATTGAGTAAGGAGCTATTGTTGATGCAGCTGTTTGTAGGCATTAAAGTGTAATGGGGCAAGATACATTCTATAGAATTAAATGGAATCATGGATAAGAATTAAGTCGCTTCTTTGAAGACTCGTTAATATTAAGCTGCTCTCAAATTTGAGTTGCTTTTGAGCGGCGGATAGAAATTATTTGTATGTCTCGCACGTGTTACTCTATGACAAGGATATGAGCGAAGCGGACAGATAGCTCAGTGAGTGAGATACTCTTTCCTTATTATAGCTGGCACGTGTTAATTACGGACTACTAGAATGTTATGACCACCCTAGCACTACATCCTTCCTACCTTGCTACTCTACGTGTTTATGCTGGTTTTTACTCAGATACTTACAAGAAAATTTTATGTATGTTGGTATGAGTATTTCGTATACTCATATGAGTATTTAACGTACATTGTATTTTTCACACTTTTTCGATAATTATTAATTTTTAAATAATATTTTCTTCTCTTTGGTTTGATTACCGTCAACAAATATGCGTCCCAAGTATAATGAATAAAATTTACAAACCAAACGATGCGATTTAAATTTTATAAATAATATAAAAGAATCTACAATCCCACAATCGCTGAACTTTATCGTCTTAAATGTACTCAATGAATCGAAATACGATATTTATCAGACTCGCACGTTATTGTTCGATTTATCGACACTTATCTGCAATGTTTAAAGCTGACAAATACTGGCCAGTGTAGCCGAAGACAATACAGAATGCAATATTAATATTTACCTTTCCAAACAAAGACTACATTCATATTCACCCCACGAAAACAAGTAAATAAAAATGCAAACACGCGCAATTGTGTCTCAAACGAAGGAAAGCTGTGGCACTCGCAGCGTTTTGGAGGCAAATGTTTTGCCGGTCATATGAATTTAGATCCGCCTCGGTATTAGAGGGAAGTAAGACCATCGGGAGACAGGTGAACCGAACTATTGGAATAAAGGGTAAACGCAGGGTTGCCAGGTGCGCACTTCCCAACCAAATAATCAAACGCTGGCAGGCACGTCTACAGCCGCAATATAAATGTAAAGAAAATACGCCCGTTTTTTAATGAAAAAAAAAACATACTATAGAATTCCTAAACAAAATTCGCGAATGTAAGTCAAACCCGTTACATAAAGATTCTGTCAGGTAGCATCATTATCTACTCTCTGATCTGTTAAGACTCTCGTAGGGTTTTAGCAAACATCATCGTAGACCAAATAATCTAATAATGGTAGCTGTGCAGTTAGATATACCATTATGGACCCCGTACTTATTAAAAATACAATATAAAAAAACAGAATTGACTAGTCCACTCAGAAAAAGTGGACCTATTCTTAAGTGTCTAATTGTATTACAACGTCTGAAATCATCTTACATAGCTGGTTTTTAAAACATTTAAAAAATACCTGGCAACCCTAATTGAGGTATGGTATGTTGGGCCGAGAGTCGGGCGCAGCGGAGCGGAATGCGGGCCGTTGCGAGCACGCGGCGTGTTTCATCGATGTGAATATAAGAGATTACACTTAAATAAATGTATTGAAGGAAATACCGGGTTGAATGGCTTGTTTCCAACATTTTTTCAGGTTTTTTTATTCAGCAATGTTGCGGTAGGAAATCATTCTGAAATAGCAGATGCATATATCTAAGGGTTGTGTTGCATGAATTAAATCGGCAATGAATGTGTAGGCCAGGTGGCGCTCAGCGGTCACGACTAATACATATGTATAAAGAAATTCAAATAAAGCGCTAGCATACGTTCAATAGAGCTCTATCGCTATCGCTCTGGCCACGCCTTTACCGACAATAAATATTTCATCGTATGCCAATGTCAATACTCATAAAAATAAATTATCGATATCGACACATATATCTTTTAATAGAATGGCAGTTAATCTTTTTTTTTTAGTTACACGATATTTATAAGTACTCATATGTCCGAGCATTCATTTTCACCGCGGGGGTAGCCGCGAGTGGCCGCAAAGGCGTCTTGATGCGATTTCCGGCCTACTTTTAGCGGTGCTTCCTGCAAGATATAAATCCAAGTTAGAGCGCTCTCTGTGGGGCCCCGCGTCGCTTCGGAAACTGCGACCTCTATAGAGATTGGATTTTATTGCTTATTATTTGTATTATTGGTGACTAGTTTTTGCCAGCGGGTCCGCTTGCGCAACTATAAATTTTGACATATTGTGTATTGCAGCGTGATGATGCTCGCCTTTTATAAATATAGTATGTCAATCCATAAGCTATCCAATAGAGAAAACCCCGTTAAAATCAGTCCAGCAATATTCATTGATGTTTGAACTAACAGACACACAGGATTGAATTCTAAAGCAACCTGTTTGGATTTAGAGACGTTCAAATAGTCTAATTCAATATTTACACATCTAAGTTACAGTTTCCAAGTAATTCAATCGAATAAACAATTGGGCTAAGTTAAGTCTCGAAATGTCAATAAAAGTTGTTGGTACCTAAGTATTAAGTTTTTGACACCGGATCCCAAGGTACCATCGGGACGAGACTATTTACTAAGTTGTTTTCGAATTTAAATTGTACTTTTATATTTTCTACTTTAACCTCTCTAAACTGACTATACACGTAAAATATTAGCAATTACTGTATAAGATTTTGCGTAACTAAAGAAAAGTAATTTATATTTTGAGACAATTCCCTAAAATTCTCAACAGAACGTCGTCTAAGCGAATTAAATCCACATTTTGGGGACAGAGACCTTACAAAATGAGATTTTCTCAACATAAAGTGGCCACCACGGTGTGCCGAGGGCGGACTTGGCTAAACGGCGCGGGCTGCGCAAGACCCTCATGTTTCTTAATAAATTATGAATATTTACCGTCACGTTACGGCATACTGAGACGTAATTATTTTAATCTCACTCTGAGACGGCAATTTTAGAGAATTGATGTCAAAACAGAGACCGTTCGAGTTTATTAGGTTGGGTGGCATACTAAAAAGGTGTTTGGTTCGTGTTAAGTGGTGATAAGCTGACTAATTCCGCAACCAAAGCTCGCTATCTTAATATTTCTTGCGTCGTATAAAATAATTTAATTAGCTTCCTCCTTATCTATATATGACAAAGTCGTGTAAGTTACACCATTTATAACTCATGAAGGGGGGGGGGGATATTTACTGACTATTTTTTTTTAACTTTGTCTCCGCCCCGAATAGCAGAATAACTATTTAAAAAATGGGCAAAACATCACCAAAAAATTGTAATTTAGATGATTCATTTTCTTATATATTTGATTGTGAGGCGGTACGCAGATCGCCGGGACAGTTAGTTATATTATAAAGTATATTAAGCGTAGAAATGTACCATAAGCGCAAACTCTAAGGTATTCATATGGTCATGGAGAAAGCATACTGACACTGTCATTCTTATGCATGAAATCTGGAGTGTGAGTGGGACGGAACACGGCTACACGGCTGTCACGCTACGAAGAAGATTGTTATTGAGCCATTACTTGTCAATATGAACCACTTTCCGCTTAGTTGTATACATAAATGTACAAAATAATATTAAATTGTTTGTTTAATTATTAAGTTTTATTCTCCAACTACGTGTTTTTAAAGTCACGTCTCTGGGGGCGTGACGCAGGTATGTAATTTACTGCTCCCCAGGTGCGCCACCAGCTTGTGGCTTAAAAGAACATCGAGATTTTAATTAAGAAGGTCTATCATAATCCACATGAGACTGGAGAAAAAATACAGCTAAAAGTCTCTTACAAGTCTTATTATTTATTTTGTTATTTAAATTAAGAAAGTAGCAAATACTGTGTTTTAAAAGGGGTAGCAAACATGCATTGTTTTTTACCCGACCGCGCAGGGTATTATGTTTATCAGCCTATGTATGTATGTTTGTTCCTTTGTGGCGCTCTAGAGACCAATCGCGTGGGCCGATTGTGATGATTCGTACGTCAATCGATTTGCCTTAATCACTAAAGACACTAAAGACATGGCACTAATAACAATATGGGGACACACAGTGTGTCACTAAAGACACGGCACTAATAAAAAATACAACCGAATTGAGAACCTCCTCCTTTTTGAAGTCGGTTAAAGACAATATGGGGACATCCGGACACCATATTGTTAAAAAGAAAAAAACTTGTCGACGAAAAATGTTAAGTGGGGTGTCATTGAATAGGGATTTGAAAATCTTTAGGGCTCCCTTATAATTTTTCATTTCGAATAATCATTCAGGATCTATGTCAATATTTAAAGTTGGTTAGGAACCATTATCATTTACATTTTCAAAACTTTTAATAAAGCTGTAATAATGTTTTTATATATTCCCATAAAAGGTCTAATCAATATGAAACCAAATAAATAAAAAGTTTAAAATAAAAAAAAGTTAATTAAAAAAATCAAAAACCTGACTAAAATTTACTTTTTTATATACACATTTTGGAGTTGGTATTAGATGACTATTTTTTTTTGAAAAGGCGTGAGCGTATTACAGTTACCAAGCACACTTTGCCGTTTTGTAACTTTGAACATATTATGATGAAAAAATAACACAGTTACGTCCTGGGAATCGAAACAAGGACCACGACTGATATGTAAGTAATTATATTTTGGGTTCAATCGCCCCCTTTCATAGTATGGTATCTACAGGTAATGCAAGCGATGCATAGTTTGAGACCATACCGTTGGTGTACTCGGCTGACGATTTATTATTTATAATAATATTATAAAAGTAAATAAAAATACTTTTTAAAATTCAAACACTTAATTAAGCGTGCCTTCTGCACAGCGGAGAAAGATTGAGCCCCATCAAATATGTAACAGGGTCTGCCGTGAAATCCTTTTCAACGTCCGCCGCGGACGTTTTGACTCAGGTCCGGTGTGGCGGTGGCTTAAAGGCCTTATAAATTAGTGAAACTCTATTAGCGAGATGTTCGGCCAAACGAATTTGCGTTATCGCCTCTGCCTGGTGCGACGGGGTCCGCATACTAATGAAGTCACCACAAGATCGCCCGAACTTGCTGTTCGTGTAATTACTTCTTTAAACGAAGCTCGACGAGAGGGTGCGCTCACTTTTGTCCGAGGGGTATACGGACCCGATAATCGAGTTACCCGCTCCTTCTACGCTGCGTCGTATTTTTGCACAATTAAGTTTCGTTCCAGATATTTATCTAACAAATACTGCTTTCTGTCTGATTGCTGTGTTCTATAAGAGACGAAACGTATCTTTATTTCCGGTAACTGTTTTACTAATTATAATGGCAAATAGGTTTCGATTGTCATGAAGGTATATATATTTTTTAATATCAACACAATTATATTAACTGATTCGTTTTTTAACCAACATCAAAAAGGAGGAGGTTCTCAATTCGGTTGTATTTTTTTTTTAATTTTTGTTACCTCAGATCTCCATCATTTATGAACCGATTTCGAAAATTATTTTGAGTTCAGTACGTTTTTTGTATTAAAATCAACACAATTATATTAACCGATTCGTTTTTTTATATAAAATCAAATACATATCCTTAATGAAGTCGAAGTTTTGTTTAGTGGCTGTAAAAGGAACCCGGGCAGACATGTTGTTTAGACATTATGAAAGTACAGAGCTGGAGTCGCGTCAGCATTCCTACTAACCCTAGCTGGTGTCGCAGCCCAGGATTTTCTAGAAGCGATCTTTTTAATTCAATTTGTTTTTTTTTTTCAAATGAAAATTATACAACCTGTACATCAAGTGCGAGATTATTCGCGAACTAACTGTACACTTTATAGTCTACCGTATTTAGAAATTTTGAATGGAGAATTGAAAGTTTTAAATACCGCCCGCTAGAGGCGCTTTTCAGTTCTTCATACAAAATGTCTAAATACGGTAGACTTTAAGTATACAGTTAGCTCGCACTTGACGTGCTGGTAATAGAGGCGTTATCGGCCTTCAACTTACTCGTGGGTTATTTAGAATGCATATGCATTTAATCTAGCTCATCAATTTGTAGTATAGCGTGTTGCGTTTGCAACTAAATTGTAGCCTTTACCTTTCAATTAGGCTAATCTTGCACAACGAGGCGGGTTGTGAAGCGCCGCTATTGCACTGGGCTCTTCTAGTAACTTCAAGTGGTACGGACACCGACAGTCGCTGTCATCGTAAAGCCGAGATACGTGGGCGTCGTAAACTTAAACACGGCTTACTGCATTTGCGGCCTGTTGCCATACGTTTGACCCTACCGAGTCTATGGATTACCCGGCCTATATTGCGTGTAAGCTCTGATGCCTTCATTAAAACTTTACCCAATTATGTGAAAGAAAACGACTTATATTGTAGGTATACATAAAAAAAATCCTTCAAAGATAAGGCAAAATTATGAATTTGTAACCGGATCGGATCGCGACTTTAACTTAGAAGGTATTAGGATCTTCTGTTTTACTTATTCAGTGCCACGATTTATGGCTGTACTAATGCATGGCGTGAAAAGGATACGTGTCTGCTTCTCCATGTGATAAAGAGTGACGGAGAGAGCTTAGTCCTCGCAAGTCCTCGCTTTGACTGATGTGCGGAATCAAATAATTATCGTTGTTTATAAGAAAACTTTAACAACAATAATAGTAAACATTTAGCTCACATAGCTATCGAGATATGATCGATAAATTTCACCGAAATCGAATAAGTGCTAATGTACTTGACATTATCAGTTATTTGAGTAACAGCATTAGACAATTTCCCGTGCGCCAGTACCCCGCGGTGATCTGAACGGCTTCCCGTGGCCGCAAGTAATCGCACTTTCCTTTTATTACCCTTAATGTCATCATCAAGTGTAGAAGTATATCGTACTAACCGCATTATGGGTCATAGTGTTTCTAATTCACTCAACTAAGCCACAATTTCGGCTCATAATAAATTGATTCGGAACTTACGGGGGAGTACAAAGCTTTCGGGTGATTAGTTCTAACTATGGGCGATAGATGTCGCTAGTAGTAACAATAGTTTATATTTCAAAGTTTATATAGTCGCAAATAAGGATTAGGTTTGACATAATCAAATGAGAAACGTGTTCTATTGTACTAAACATGAATATCATTGATGCAAGAGGTAAAGAGTAGGTTCAGAAGAAGATAAATCGGCGTTGATTTAAGTCGAACTTTTATTGAAGTAGGTATGGTAAAGTCTATCGAATCTTATTTTTCGCAATTCGCAAAGGGAGTCAGTAAGCGAGAGTCTTTTGTTTTTTCTCCGAGTGGTACCAGTAAACTCGATGAATACATTTCTGTCACTGTAAAGAGAAAATATTTTGTTTTCAAGGAAAGTGCGGGCACATCATCATTACGCTGCGTAATTTTTTCGTATGTGCCATTCCGGTGCCTGTACTTTTATGCCTTCCCTCCATAAAGACAAAAGGGACTTTGAAGTAAAATCACGTACATTTTTTGCAACTTACTTAGGAGAGATTCAGCCCCTTGCCTTCCATGTTAATATTTTCTGGGAAAACATTGCGGGGACAACGCATGGAAATTACATTTAGATATTTGTTCACAACGCGTACGTCTGAGTGTGGGTAGGGATATTATTTTTTACGTGCATGGAATGTAATAAAAATGTTTAGGACTATCGCGGGGCGCCGCTATAACATTACCAAAATATAGGTAATGCCGATTGAAATGTAAATGAAGCGACCGACATCCAACTTTCGGAGGCGAATTTTCATTTACGTTTATATACAGTAAGGTTTTTTCACGTGCCGTGTAGTTTGTTAATTTGCTTGCCGGATACTGGACATGAATTTTAATTAAAATAGTTCGCTGCGTCTACCGTTGCTTATATTAATACGTTTCTGTTTATGTTCAGTATATTATTATTCTTATTTATGTTATTATCCTATGTTTTTATTTACGAAAGCATGTCTGAATATTTTAGAGTTACATTAGCTTCTTACCTAATATGACTTTTATTATAAGCACAACATGTAGGCATTATGGATTAATTCAAATCTTGATACCGTGGTTTATATTGAATTATGTATGTACTTATATGCTATTTGGGCGTAGCCAGGATGTGCCCCAGGGTATGACAAAAAGCTAGCGATTGGAAATAAATATTTCTACAATCCTTACTTTATTTGAAAAGAAATAGCAGTAATGTCTGACCACTTCAAGATGACCACTGAAGTAGGTCTCTCAATCTTCAGAACATGACCCACAGCTTTCACTGACTTGCATTGGCCGAAAAATTACGGGCCTCGGCCATTACTCCTGAACTGACTGCCTCGGGAATTTACTTAATTTTGTACTTAGAAGAATACGTCCTTGGCAATAATAATTTAAATAAACGAAAGCGCAAGCGAAGCGAGCTCTTAAGTTTTTACAGTAAGCGACAAAACTCGATGGAAAAAAATTATGAATATTTTAGCTCAGAAGCTAGGAGTGGCCGAACACCTAGCCCTGGCTTACCGTGGCTCCGCCTATGATAAATATCTACACCCTACGAAACTTCATAAGCTGATCTCAACATTTATGTTCCTCAAAGATCCTCTATCTAGGTATATTGGTATTTTATGGGCATGTTTGTGTATCCACCGCGTCTCGTAAACGGCCAGTTAACAGATTAGACAAACTTACCAGAAACTCCCATTCCTGGTAACGGCCATAGTTGTACTGTACGGATGTAGAAACAAAGTTTATGTTGTTCGGTACTTAACCGCTTCCAGAATGTGACTTGATAGTGCGCTAAATTGAAATTTCTTAACTGATGTTCCGACCAGGCGAAGGAATAATGCATTTAGGTACAATTTAATGTCATATAATTGCTCATCATTCGTTTATCTATTCTGGAGATAGGATGGTACATATAGAGAAAGGCGTCAAACTACATTACTTAATGAAACGAATAAAAGGTCGAAATAACCTTCAACCCTTATCTTCATTATTAATCCCATTAACTATACTAAAGTATAAGCAATTATAGAGTAATATAGACCATTTCAAGCACTTAGATCAGGATATTGCGACGTCGCCCCAATTGACCAGACGAGTGGTCAATAACTGAAATAGACTCCGTTTCATATTGTGGCTCAATGCTTAAGTGTTGCCATAGCAGATATACGTTTTATTATGTAGGTATTGTGTGTAGTATCTAATCATTTTGTACATATTATATAATTTCCGGTTAAATGGTAACAAGTGGTTGTGCTAAGCTAAGCATGAGACTCATTCACATACTCGTCATTTACAAAAATAATTTGTAAATGTGGGTACCATGTAGCCGTTGACTTGTTGTTATAAACTTAGAGTTAGTACTTTTTTAAACAGCTGCCAAAGCCTGCCTAGCTGTTGGTACATTGTTCTCACATACCCATAACAATGGAGTACATTATCAATCAAAAAAGTAAAAGATCTTTGTAACAAAAATAACCATGGAGTATTTTGCCCGTTCTTCTCCATTGGAACGGTATTTCGAACGGGTGGTAAGGTTGTAGCTTAACATTTTGTTCAAATTTAGCCGGTTCATAAGTACTGTGCTTAATGGTTTACATGTATTAAAAAATATTCTGATTCTACAAAAATTACACCACACTTAACTAATGCCATGATATTAATGTATCACTTCATTTAATGTCTATTTGATCAAAGTTTCCCAACACAATCCCTCGAGGATACAAACTGAGATCAAAATAAGAAATAAAAAATAAACAGTCGCAGATCGACATCGTCCAGTTTGTCCCACACCAATAGGTATAACATTTAATTCATCCCAAACATTTTCTATCGAAGCTATAAAAAGCGTTGGCCGGCGGTATCCGCTTACACCAACATTTCTCTTAATCTAAATATAGGCATGGCAGAACCCGGCATCAGATTATCTTACGTAATGATATCTGGGCCGCGAGTCATAGCTCTCAAGGGTGAGTCCCGACTCATACTTTCAAGGTTCATGACCATTAAGAGTTCCCCGTTCCCATTGGACGATGCTTTAGAAGATAAATAAGACGTTCTAACCAATAAATTGTGCTGTGAAAATGTTATCTATCCGGGAAAATAATTACATGGGTTCTGGGTAGGTGATGCATCCATACCAGATTTGATGGCGCCTCTGATTATTATCTTTCTAAAAGGGTTGAAAATAAATGAAATCTCACAAGATTAGAAATGTATAAAATTTCTATAAATTTTACCTCATTAACTTACTTAACGAGCTACTTAATCTAGAATTGCCACGTTGAAGGTAAGTAATTGGGATTAAACACACAGAAGCGATGGCCATTGGGGTAGAAAAAATCTAGAATGGCGAGCACGAGCCAGAGTACGTACTCGTAGATAAGTAGATGTATAGATAACTTAATGCACATCGATTCAATCAAACATTATTCATCCTTCTAATAACCTATTAAAGTCTGATGCTAATGTGGGCGGACGGGGTGTATGACGTCATGACCATGAATCTATGTTCACCCACAAGTGGACCAGTGGCAGGCATCGTAGGAAGCCGATGAATATAAGGGACAGAGGACCGTGACATATACAAGTAATTTGGGAAAGCCTATGTGCAGCAGTGGACTCCTTCTGGGTTATGGATGGAACAAGACATTGTGTTCCAAAGATCACTCCCTAATTTTCCAAACACCATTGTGGGTATACATACAGGTTAAACGTATTAAGATTAATAATAATTTAATAACCCTAGAATGTTAGTAATATTTATAAAAAAAATATCGTTGAAAAAGACCGATGAACGACACATTCACGATCATTTTTCCAAACAAATTATTCTGAATTTCTGTTTGTTTGTTCTTCAATAATGCATTAATGCATGTTTACATCGGTATGTAAGATGCTTCAATAAGGCAATTCGTGTTGATATTCTCGGTTTAAAGGCATTTCATTTTTACGTCATTTTCAGTCCTGCTAGCTTTAATGTTGGCAAAGTTGTTCGCCGGCGAACACCCACTATACCGTATACAATGAATTGTCATCGAAGTAATGGATGCTCATTGATTTTATTGTAAAGGTGTTTGTTTTTAATATAACTTAGGGACACATGTGAAACAAAACGTGGGTTATATTAATTCGTATTTGTGTAATAAGATTAAATCCTAATACTTCAATGGGTGTATATTTTTAATTGGAAGTTGTTTTTAACGTTTTGTGTTAATTAGTTAACATTTTTAATAAGAACACGCGGTAAGCTTTGAAATCAGGTCAGGGATAAAACTAAAACAGTAAAAAAATAGGTATCTAGCCAGAATGTAACCACTTAACTAGAGAAACCCACTTAAATTTTGAATGCAAATGAATTCTAATGAAAACCTATTTGGCGGAATAGAGAGAAGGCAATTTATTGAATAAGAAATTTTAATTCTACTTTAAAGATTTGTAAGGGACTAGTTTTTAATTTAGAAAGCAAGAACTTAAGACTCCTTTTCAAAGTGTCTTCGTAATATGCATAATAATCACTACACACATGGTGAAAAATTTGAAATGGCCAAAAATCGAGAACACGGTAATGGAAATTTAAACTAAATTAAATAATAATTCAGAAAATACAATATGGCATGAATGCGCGAGAATCTGCAAATAATTCTTTTCGCCATCACTACACAAGTAATGGGTGCACTCTGTAAAATGTTCGAACCCATCGTATGAAACACCCTTACGCGCTAATCCTCGCAAGAACCCAGAAAGTAACTAGAATTTATTATTCTGTACATGTTACGTTGCGAGGTGACGTTTTTAGGAGAATATTTTAGTGTTTGAGGAAGTTAGCGAGTTTGTAATTAGTTTCGTGTGGCGACCGGCAGGTGGCTCCACTGTCTCGCAGTATCATCACGCGCCATAACTTTTTCATTTGACGCGTACACGGCCAACTTTTCCATTTCTTTTTATTAACATCGTAACGAAAATGCGAGTAGGCTTTATCAGGAACGGATACCTGATGGTTTTGCTAAGTATTTGCGGTGTCTGTCATTAAGTTGGGTTATTATAACTTTGGCGCGTCGGGAAAATTACTTAGTTAATGCCGACATTATACTAATGTGTACTGACTGACGGCGCTGCTGAATTTCCATATCATATTTGAATAAAATAATTAGTTGTGTTTGTTAATATTATTATAATTTGAATAGTTAGTTATTGGTCATTCAAATAGAATGACCAATAACTAACTATTCAAATTCAAATCATATTTTTTTGTGATTGAAAAGGCGTTTTTTCAGTTATTGATACCAAATGTAGGTACTTGTTTCATTTTAGATTGTGTTGTAGTGTACTTGAATAATGTATTGTATTGTATTCATTCATTCGTGGTACTTATGTGGAATAGTTTTTTTGGTTCATTAAGACCCATACAACTGTTTTGATTTATTTTCAAATATAACCTGCATACTTATCTAATGTTGGCTACTTAGCACTTTTAAACTAGGATGCTCTACCTATACGACGTATTCACGTCAAAAAGAAGTACTTCCAAATAACTTCTGAAGGTAACTTATAACCCTTTTTAAATATAAATGAGTAGGAGGAGTAGTAGGAGTTGGTCTCACGAGTGCTATGGTACATCTTAGCTTAGTTATTCTCTCATACGGAGCCGTCAAGATGTGAGGAGTTTTATTTTTACGTGCAAAGAATATAATGAATAAGAACGTAATGTGTTCCATTATAATACGCGTATAATACGTAGTGACGGCGGGTCTTTGTGAATGGGCACATTGATAAACATAAGTCAGCCAGTCAGTGGAGATCTCTTAATTCCTGTCCCTTTCTTATATAATATAAATAATACAATAATATAAATAATATACAAAGTGTTTTAACGCAAAACGTGGAATTAGATTATATTGAATCAAAAATAAATTGTTTCTGCACTATCTTGGAAGCATCTTTCGATGGAAGTAGGGAAGCCAGATAAGCAAAAAAAATACAGCGACGCCAGTAGTAATAATTGAAAGTTTTACAATATTTTTAATTATACCTGAAGACATGTTCATTGCACTTGTTACGGTGAATAAATTACTTATTTCAAAGTGATGCGGACTTTTTTTTAAATCAAACAGTAAACTTCGATATACATTGATTCGTGACTCTGCCGCTTTTTCTGGCAATACAACGCCTTAATACAGCAATACTTTAGTTCCATTATAGTACCAATCGAAGGGCCATTACCGGATCCTAAACTAACAAACGATTAGGATTCATTCCTCGCCCACCATCACCGTTTGCACCTTGATAAACAAACCCCTATGTGTAAATGTTAATAAGGCCTTCTTTGACAGGCGGATATTTTTTTCTAGGTATTTCTGTGCTGTATGTAAATTGTTTACCAAGGTAGGCTGTATTCTTAATCAAAATATAGGCTACGTATTATCTTAGAAGTACTAGGGTGGTGCTGCGGCTTAAACTTAAATTTGTAAAATAAGCGCAATTTCAAATAGTAGTAACCTCTTTCTGGGTTTGGTATGACCAAAAGTATTTCACTGATGGCAGTGGAACAATTATAAATTTATTTAAATGTGCTTGATATTATTTATACCACAATCTACTGATTCAAACTTAATCGTCTATGCAACCTTACTTGGATGTTGGTTATCCTCTCTATTTTGTCTATAGGTATTTCTTGTGGCCTTTTAAACGCCCCACTTCTGGGCAAGGGGCTGCCCTTGTTGTGGGATATCTCCTGCCTCGAAAGCACGATGTTCCCACAAAGGTGTTCAAATAATTTCTCAAGCCTCTGCTTACTCTACTAGTTTTCATTTTGCTGATCCCTTATTCATGCTATTTGACCGCCTAGTGTCACTTTAAAAGCATCTCTTTTATATTTATTCAATTAGAACATGCTTTAAACAAAATTAGTTCTTGATTGCCTTTACATAAGATGACTTTTCCACAGTATTTCGCAGTCGAAACGTTTTCAGCGCTTTTGACGCGCTTCCAATGTGCGGGAATAGCTCGTCGTGTGCGTTGTACCCTTAGATAACCTGTTAAAAAGTATCGAAAAAAGATTACATTTAAATAATATCACCCTAGCGATCACTTTCAACTACGCGTGAACGGCTATTGGCTTCATGAAATCTGGCCTCATGGGTGCTAAGTAATCAGTAAAGGCATGTTCGATTCAGACAAAGATTCCTTTTTGCCAGGTCTAAAAAAAGATCCTTATCATCAAATATATTGCTGTTGAGGGTAGAAGGAAATTACAATTTGCGATGAGGTCGAGCTTAGAGTCAGCCGTGCCCTAGATACGACGGCTTATTTGAAACTGGGACATATTTTTATTATTAGAACCGGCTGTTTTGCCGTGAATGCATACTAAACAGGAAAATGCGGTTATGCCCTACTCATTTCATAGAATGGGTTACAAAACACATTACCTGGATGTAACATAAAAACAATCTCAGACGCTCTAGACTTTTATAGTTAACCTTTTTCAATCCACTTATAGAAAAACCATAAAATTACATTCTAAATTTGAGAAATTATTCGTCCATTTACAATAGTATTACAATGCGCTTTTATTCTGGGAAAGGCTTTGTAATTGTCTTTTCAATTAATTAAGGCTTCCTAAATTTGTGGGTCTACCTAGCAATCATTTTATCGCTCTAGAATCTGACCTTCAATGCAACAAATTCATCAAAACATTCTAAATTCAAACATTGAAGTTGGAACACGATATTATTGATTTTTGCAACCAGCCAGTGAATATTTTTTAATGTTTATGAAATTATACTTGAACCCTAGGCATATTATTTATCCCCTATCCCCACCTATTCTACCCCAATACCCCTACCCCTATTCTATCACTAAAGTAATGAATAGCTAATATCAAAACACTTGAAACTCGGCCAGTTACAACTCAATGTGGTCGGAGTTAAATCAGACCATTTAAGTATGACCGTACGAAGCAAATCTCGGCAAGTGGCCGGCTTCATAATTTCATAATCTTAATGGCCACCTCGCTACGTAAAGTGGTGGAATTTAGTGAGGTACCCTCCCCCGGGGCCAAACACTTTGCTGACCGTATCTTACATCTGGTAATAATGGGGATAATGGACTAGTCGGTTTTGAGAATGTCTTATACATTTCTTCAACTCACTTCCATGCTTTGTTTGTGTAAATAGTTATTTCTGAGTTCTATTTAGTAATAGTGACATTGATGTACTTCTCGATTTTGTTAAATCAAATATTTTCCCCCGACTTATCAATCGTCAATTTCGTCTATTAATAATAGTTATCAACATAGGTTCCCCGCGCAATAGTTCCAATTTCAAATAAAAATACATATTTGAAATTGGAACGTTGATTGTTCTCCCACCGCGATTCATAAACTCAAGAGGGTTTCAAATGCACCGTCATTAATTCAATTTACATACAATGGTGGCCGTGATGTGCTCCGCGAGACAGATAATCGCATAAATGACTTTTCGAACTCCGCTGGATGGTGTTATTCTCGATGGCGCCCCGGGTACTATGTTTGCTGAACATTACATCAGGTTAATATTTTCTTTACAGAGCATTTTATGTTTCATTTTATGAGATTTTTAAGGCTGTTAGTGATAAAGCTCAATGTCAAAAAATATATCAGTATAAGTTTGTTTATAGATTCGTGATTTGTTGTTTTTCTATTTTCAGGCTTTTAGTAATCATTCTGCAGGTATCTAATTATAACTTCAAAATTATCTTAGGAATCACCGTATGTGTAGGTATTTTCTTATTATAGGTCAACAATATTAATCCAATCCTTTAAATTCACTGTATTCAACAGTTTGCTACCCATTTTGGTTTTAGTGTGACATTTGAAATAGCGTAATAGTCGTACAGTTTGCATATGACCGTCTGTCGGTTGCCAATGAGAGCGGGGCGCATAGAGACTGTAAATGGAATGAAAACATTGGAGAGTTTCGTTTTCATTCATTTAATTAGCCGGAGTTTCCAGCGAGGCGCCGCCGTGTCGCTCGCTGTGTAATCGACCATCCATGCATTCGGATGTTGCATTATGTTCTTTGTTCACAAATCGTTTTGATGCCATAGTGATTTATTTAATTTGATTTGAATTGGGAATTTGGAATTTAGTTTTTTTATTTAATTTAAATAAAGCTGAATTGTGTCCTTGTTACTAAATATCAAGAAGCGTAGGTACTTACATGAACAAAATTCCATATTACCTTTAATTTATTGCGTAATACTATTGTAACTTTATTATAAATTTTTAAATTTTGGGTTTAAACCCAAAATTCAAAAATTTATAATAGTATAGTATAGTATAGTATAGTAGTAGTATGTAGTGTGAAAATGTATTAATATTAATATTAATACATTTTCACACTACTTCAAGCTTGAAAGACAATTATATGAAACCCTCGGAAGCAATCAGTGGATAGTGAAATAGAAGAGCACCTTTTATTTTCGCAACGCCAGCAGATGCAACGGGGAGTGCATTGGGGTACTTTTGTTTTCAACTTTTTTCAAAATTTATGACTCGACGATCCCACGCGAGTTGGTCCGAAATAACTTTTCACCTAGTTAAATCATCATTTATCAGGTAAAATATTTTTGTTCGATGTGTCTTTCTTGACATTTTTCACGTAAGGGACCAATCTCGCCCCAGTTATCCGTAACTCGAAACGCAACCTCGACTGAGAAGATGCGCCGACAATGATATATACACTTATGTTACACATATGTTTTTTAACTCCTATATGTTGCCTTTTTCTACAATTTTACATCTTAAGCTTAAGCTGTTCTATTATTCAAATAAATCGAAATTATGTGGTAACCCTTTTGACAGACTTTAGATTTGATAATCGTTTAAAACTAATTAACAGGTGAATCTCGGACGCCTTTGGGAAGTTTACTGTAGAAACGAATACCTACATTTCACCATTAATGTGTAATTTATTCCGTGGACACAAGTTACTTGTAACGGATCGCTTGTGTTTTTAGCCATAGAGTCGCTTATTTAAATCCCGTAATCATGTAAGTGGTACCACGGTGTCTTTGGGTAGAGAAATTCTGCTTCAATTAGTGGAGACGTCGGCTCTCCTTATTTATTCAGAGGGACCGGATGAAATAAAAACGAAGAAAATTGTCTCAGGAATAACATTCATATCCCGAGATACGAGTCCACGGTATATTTGGAAATACATTGATAATAATAATAATATCGCCAGGCAAATAAACGAACTGTACGGTCCCAAACTAAGCAATGCTTACATAATGGGTACCATGCATTGTAACGAGTCTGATACCAGTATTATAATAACTAATATGGATAACAAACATCCACGACTCGGGTATAAACATACGTGCTCATTAAATAAAGTTTTCCTCCTCCGTGAGTCAAACCCGGGACCAGCGACCCACTGTGCACACCTATTACTGGAATCAAGCATAATCAGCTCACACGATTAGGCCAAACAAGTTTAATATCATCCGGGGTCCCTTACAATCCTGTGTGCTTTATTTTTTTTTTCTCCCGCCTCATGATGCGTGTGTGAAGGGGAAACTTTTCTTTCAACTCCTCGTTTATTCCTTGCGATGACAATTAGCTCATTCTAGGGACTCGCCGAGGCATCTTCGTTAGTCACCACTGTGTATGGCTTACATGAGTAACTGTGTTCGGAGTGTGGCGGGCATAATCCCAAAAAATAAAAATCTTTGACGCTAACATTTACGAATATTCGAGCATATATCAAACTGTATTATTAAAGAGTGAAATGTGTTAAATGTGTACAATAGTCATTAACGCGTTCCGGCCTCTTTCTGACGTTGGCAAGGTGTCAGCGGCCGCATGTATACGCCACGTAGTTTACGATGAGCCTTGACCATTTATTATTAGATATATGACCCAATGGTGTGAATATACTTTTCACGTAATCACACCGATGGGGAATTGCATTTTGATGTATTCTTTTCTTTTGTATCGTTGAACACTGGCAGCAATCACATACCGCGATGTTGAGCAATCGTTGCTTCAATATTTGAAGTTAAATAATAATAATATCGCCACACGAACGCACCTAATATGTGGTCCCAAACTCAGCACCCATTGTCCCCTACCGCTGTATCTGCGTCTGAACATATAAATCGTTCGTGTGTTTCCCATCGTAACTAACTTCCAAATAACACTTCATAAGTTAGTGTTTACATGAAGAGAAAGGATGGAATTCCTTTAAAATCCTCGCAGTAAATTTCCTGCCACGAGATTTCATCCCGTATAGAAAATACCTCATATTTTTAGCAACCCAGTGAAACAACAGGATAGATAAAAGTTTAACGTTATTTTTATATGTTATTATCGCCCTAAAAATCCTTTCGAGAATCTCTTTATAAAAGTGGAAGGTACATTGGCCCTCTTTTGCGTAAAGGTGCTTCTTCCCCGGATTAACATAATAGGATATACTTTATCCCTGTAAGTTGTAGAGCTCCCGCGGGAGACCTAAAGTTCCGTTCAAACTCCGCGGGCCGAAGGAATGGCGTATTATAAAAATCCATTGATTTGCGCCATCATGGACTATGGAACCCCATTCAAGTTGAATTTTACAGCATAATGTTGGGGAAAGTTTATAGTTCACAGAAAATGAACTATATATCTACTAGCAGAAATCTATCAATTATAAATAAAAAATAAATGATGTTCGGTGGTAAGCGCATCTGGAAAACGACTGAACAGATTTGGGATTTTTTTTAATGTTTTTATAAATACAATGTCATTAATATTGAATTATCGTTCAATTATGTTAATAGACACAGGTCCCTTGTTACCATCATCAGTATTTTTCTTTAAGTTCGAAGCTCTGCTCAGCTCAGGTTTTACTTTTTTCTGTTAAACATAATACAGGTAATTCAGAAAGGGTATACCAACCTTGGATCTGCGCTTCTTTAAAGCATTTGTAATCATTACGTGAAATAAGAATTTCGATGTCGATTAAAAAAAATGTGGTTCCCGAAAAAATAATTAAATTTTAGATTTATTGTGAGCCTTTTTTAAAATTGCCGTATCGAATTCCTGACTTCATAAATAATTACAAATGCGCTAAAGAATCGCAGACTCAAAGGTCTACTACCTATTCCCTGTCTGAATCACCCTATATAAGGTAATAGAAAGCGATGAGGGCATTAACCCCGCACTGCTATTACTAGTAATCGAAATATACCACTACCCTTTCATTCCTATCTCGTTTTACATCGTGTACAATATTTTTAAATTGTAATCTTTGTAAAAGGCCGGCAGGAGGGGTGCGCCCGTGGGGCTCTCCTGCCTCGTAAACCATCGTTCGGCTGTACTAAATGTCAATGTGAGTACACGGGCAGCCCACGACCACTAGTACCTACTCGAGTGGCTGAACCCACCACCAATAACGTAGATACGGATCGACAATTAATTATGTACCTTCACCGTTTTTTTTAACACGGTGACACCGAATTCTGAAGAAATGTAAAGGCCTGTTTGACAATGTTCTATAAATAAAATATAATGTAGATGGCACATGTTTGAAATTCTATCATTCAGCACATTGTGAGACATGTCCTTCGTTGAATTTTCTTTTGTAATAGCTGTGGCATGATTATTACTCGGTTGATTTACGTTTTTTTTGTCAAACAGCTGAGGTAAGTTACGGTATCTAGATACTAGATGGCGTTAGTTGTACCAGAATAGTTTACGCTCTGATAAACAACATCAGACTAAATGGCACAATTTATGGACAAACATATTTCGATCAATTAACTATTTGATTCTGAACGACAAATAAAACTCAATTGAGGCCTTTATAATGTTATCCTAATATCAATAGGGTCATTTATTACATATTTTATTTTCATCCTTCAAATTAATACGTTCGCAAGATACGTACCAAATTGATCAACACGCCTTTGATACAAGACCGTTGGTAGGGGTAGGTAGTAGGTACCAAACTTTTATATAGCCTATCGCTTGTTATGAATTATGACGGTATCAAATGCCAAAATCGATTGCTATTGTCAATACATTTCACGACTGGGCAATCTTGCAGCTTTACTGGTAAATGTTAAGAAATATTCAAGCACTCGTTCGGTATTTGTATACGTTCAAAATTCATACTAAGGGCCCAAACAAACTCAATCAATTCTCCGCAGTCTTCCTCGCATTGTCATGTAAAAACGCCGACACGTTCAAGTAGCTCATTGTGTACAATTTACGCTATAAACACATTTGCTTGTTTACTTTTTATCGTGAACCTGTTTCGGTATGCTAAATTTATGTCCGATGCCGTCTGCCGGCGTGCCTTCGCAGAACAATTGATGTACACGATGGAAACACCGCGCCAGCCCCCCCGCGCCACATAAAATTTTATGATCGCGAATATTTATTATTTATAGTTTTATAGACCTGCCTACCATCGATTTACTAGTCAATTTCCACATTGTGCCACATCAAAATCGTAATTTTTAGGGTTCCGTAGTAGTTCCTCTTTAGTTTAGCTACTGTCTATCTGACACGGGTCACAGTAATTTTTTTCAGCGAAGAAAATTTACATTGTTACACCGTTAAAAATCGTTTTAAAATGTAAACAAAAAATAACCTACCCTTATATGGGACGAAACAGTAAATAAGTATAACTTACATGAGTTGTCCTGTTACTACTGAACTAAATATAAAAAAATAATTAATTACTATAATACTAGCATGTAGTACGTAATAATAACGAAGTAAACGATTTGTTAGGATTTTATCGCGTTTATTTTATGTTGTTACGTTCGGTTTTTCGTTGTTGACATAATGGCTACGGAATCCTACTTTGTGTGGGACTGACCCGATAGACACTTGGCCAGTTTATACATATCAATGGCGCTTTTTTTTATTAGGTTTATATAGGTAGGGTGGATGACTTAGCTGTACTTCCATTTTGTTGTTATATTGAAAGAAGTATAAGTGCTTTCATTATGTAACATTAAAAACAGAACCTCTAGTTTTATTCCCTCTGATCAGTTTAAAAAGTACATATATATATATATATTTAATAACCCCTATAACCATAGAAGTTTACATTGGTATTCCAAAGCATTTTTCAGGAGTTAAGTGCCTTATAATGCCATTGGAAATATCTATGAATTTGGAGGTGATTATGGTTTTAATTGTGTTATGTACCGAGGAAACAAGTCGATAATACGATAATGATAAAACACGCCACAAAATCAGTTTCGTTGCCATTGATTGAAAACATGAAAATGATACTCGGCAAAAGGTTTAACCGTCAGTTAAAATGGTGTTTTAATCCGTCCATCGATACCTGCCGGCGACAGGCGGATTACCGTCCTGCCTCACAGCCGGCCGGCCCGCCATTTTAAAAATATTTACGCGGCTACCTATAATATATTTTACGTTTCTGACATCTGCATTTTAGATTCGGAACCCTCCATTGCACCGCGATATTTTTTAATGGTCCTCATTAAAACTTTTTGCCGCGACACACCATTTAATGTAGAACACATCCAGTATTCAGGTTAGGACTGGAAAGCTGCCAACTACCTGTAGATGTTGTCCTCTATAGAAAATTTACAGCTGTGTGAGGTGGCATTTTTATTGGCTTTTTGAGATATTGGAAACGATAAATGCAAACGAAAATGTATACGGATATCAGTTGGGCGGCTTTTCCTTGTCGCCCGTGCATCTTTCCCGCGTTTACTCTCGCATTATTGAATTTATTAGACCTGTATTTGGTAAAAAACTGAGCTGATAGTTGAGGTCTGCGTTTGAAGCGACTCGTCACTGGGAAACCCGCGTCTCCCGGCAACCTGTGAAATGTAAACAGATTTACGTTATTGTTTACGTAACGTGTTAGGTAGTACGAGTTTTACATTGTCACGAGGCAAACAGAAACTCCACGTCCTCGACCTTCGTTTTATACACACCTAAATACTTCCGCCCTTGAGTTACGCACGCCCCGTGATCCACTCGAAAACAAGTACTCATGAACATCAGAAATAGTTCGGCATTATCATCGATACCACGAAGAGGTTTGCATTCAACTTTACGACCTTGTTCGTATTTAATAAATATGTCGGTATTTCCCGACCCAAAATTTTACGACTGCACAATAAAACATGTCGCGACATCCAAATTTATATGCGCACATAAAGTTTTATATCTGCGCGACTTGCACCGGTGGAGGTTTTCCTAATTGTTACCGGTCATGGACGGCGGAGCGGGCCGCGGGCGGGTTCATGAAAATTCAAAATAGTGACGAATAAGCGACAACCCCCATAAAATCTGATATCGCGAATGTCATCGCACGCGGCCGATCGATCGCGAGCGGCGACGTCGAAACATAGCACTCGTACCTAGCTGCGTACCGTACCTCAAACACAATCCTTTTGACGTACCGTCTCGCTAACGTAACGTGAAGTCGTTACGTCGTGTGAGAGGGATGCTTCCATGGACTTCATAAATAAGTATGACAGTGACAGCATATATGTTTTCTCGTTGACGTTACGATTACATTAGGAATTCCTGCTCACCCTACTGATTGATCGCATAGCCTTACCACGCGTGTCATCCATAATTTGTCTTAACAATCAGTACACGTGAAGTTGAAATAAACAGTCACGCTGACAGCGACGAAAACTACAGATGACAGCGTTCGAGGAGGCAGCGTGAATGTTTGCATCATAACAAATCTATAGGCAAAGCAGCCTTCGGTCTGTCAGTACACGGCTATTGATAGCTCGTTGTAGAATAAAAAAGTGGCATCGTCCGCAGCGTTCATAACAGGCTCGTTTACTATAGACGTCCGTATAAAACCGCACTTTCTAATGATGTAATTTGTACCGTATAATTTCCACGTTACCGCCTCGTGTTGACACAGGGCGGGCCTGCGGTCTTGTTTGCGTCAGTGTGTTTGCGGGCTTACTCTCCAAATGAACAATTTGTGTGATTTTTCCGTATCGTTTAACAATTCCGCATTCAAAATAACTTCATGAACCGGTCATCGGCGGGTGCAAACGATTCACTGAGCCGTGTTTATTGACCTTTTGTTGCTTTAATTAATTGTCGACGGTGTGTCTCGTCGGCGTCACATAATATGAAATGGACGGGAATTTCATTGGGCTAATGGCGTTACCCTAATGGCGTATGCGCCAATTATCTCTCGGACGTGTTCAAGCGAGCAGTTATCGGCGGTGAGGAGGCTGCGCTCAGAATTAACATGCAGTCTCAGGTGCCCCTGTATCCTAACACTGCATAGATAATGCCAACCACATTAAGCTTATGCACACTCAGAACCACCATACACTTAATATGTCTTTAATACGCCGTATAAAATAATATGAAGCATAATACTAGTATCGCATTAGGTACATTAATATTAGTTTATTGAATTTAAACTGTTAAGCAACATTTAGAAATTGTTAAAACTATCTCATATTTCGTTAATGTGCTCAAGTATTAAGTGACGATCTTAGCTCAGTTGGTAGTGACCCTGCTTTCTGTGTCGAGGGTCCTGGCTTTGAATCCTGGTAGGGTAACATTTTGTGTGATAAGCACGAATGTTTGTACTCGAGTCATGGATGTGTAATATCTGTATAAGTATTATATACGCGCATGCCCCCAGTTCATTGTACGGTACCCATAATATAGGCGTAACTTAATGCGGAACCGCATAGTTGGTGTGTTCGTCTGGTGATATTATTATTATTGAATTTTGATTAATTACTATTAATTGATTTCTTATATTTACGCGAATACTACACATTGAAATAAAAATCAATAATAATATTGCAATAAAAAGTGTTACTTCCAATTTCCAAAGCAATATTAAAACAAATAAGCGGATGATGATATTCGTAGTGTGCGCTAAATTGTAAAAGCTTCATAACAAAGCCTACGGCTGGTGTAGCCGTAGCGCGTAGCAACTTCGTAGTACCTAATAATTAATTATGAACCCATCATTTAAGCAGGTAGTAACATAATACTATGCTTGTAAATGTATATAATAATAATAAATAATGTGTGCTTCATGTGCGGAATACCTTATTTACCGGGACAGTAAGTAAGTGACACGAATCTGGGATGAAAATAAACATAAATAACTATGATTGCATTCCTGTTAGTTTAAATTTATATTCCGATTTCAACTTTATAATATTCAAGTACCTACCTACATACTTAAAATGTTCATTCTGCACCTAGATATAAGGAAAGCATGAAAGTGAGGCTTGATCTACAGAGATTCGATCTTCGAACAGTCTTGATCGTAGGAAACAGTTTCTAAGATCAAGACGAATTGGAAATGATAGCACAGGTCTTATTTTTGTAATTGTCGATTGTCACAAAAAGTGATTGTTATTTTCAGTACACTATACAATTTATAATTTCTCAAAACTATCCCTAGAACTGTGAACACACACACATGTATAATAAAGCGCAGTATCGTAGGGTTGTGAATAATGCAAAAAATGTTCGATCTAAAATGTCAGTGTACAATAATTGTCAGTTATTTCCAACTGGCGGCGGCAAAAAGCGAATTCTTAGAATTTAGTCTGCCCGGCCCCCGGCACCAGCCGGCCGGCGGCCTACGGTGGCGCCACCTACCAGACATCCATTCATTGTGCTTTAAGCAATTTAAATGCGTGTGTTCCAACGTAATATGATGATATTAGGTAAATAAATACATATCGCCAGACGAACACACTAAACGGTTCCACACTAAACAACGCTTGTATTACTGGTATCGTACAATGTACTGAGCGTCAATTCAGTATATTATACTTAAATAGATAAACATCCATGACTCATGCTCATCACACAAAGCTCCTCCCATTTACCCATCAGAATTGTCTACTAGCAAGAGACGTAATAAAGAAGACGGCAACTTTTTTTCATGAAGTACACACTTGTGAGCCAATAAAAGATTGTATTGGAGTCACATTGAAGACTACACTTTTATAATTCTTGTACACATTTCGAAGCGGAGTATATGCGTACACCTGTCACTTTTTTTTAAGTTTGACGAGAAAGCGTGGTGTTTAACCGTACTTAATTTTATACTACTCTACATCCTGGCACATTTATTTTGACAGGAATCAAATAGAACAGTGTCAAAGGCAGGGAATTCTTTTTATACTCCCCTATTCCTTATCTGAGCTCTTCACGAAGATTTTTCGTGGATGTCATTTAGTGCTAATGCGTGTTGTGGGACGAGTCGCCTACGAATTGCCACATTTACTCGAGCCGGCGGCCTCTCGAACCAACCTTAAATCCTGTGTTTGGAATGAGCCAATGCATCTTAAGCAAGGGAACTTGTCTTTAAATTGTTCGCCGTCGGAAACCTTGGAAAATTTGTACTTCTTGTACTTAGAGGGATTTTCCGTGTACTGCCAAATTTCAGGGCTTTGTGAGTCACGAGGGATTGGATATAGCAAACAAATAACGGCGGCAGCGGAGCCATAAAATTACTAGCGGAGGTAACTTTGTGCAGGGGAAGATTCTGTACAAAGATATTGTCTCATCTCATTAGTTGGTGTATGAGTCACTACAAATTAGATTGTTCTTAGTAGGGAACAAACCTATAATATGACTCATTATGTAGTACATATGTGCAAACTATACGTCAATATTTAAATTAGTGATAACATTTACGTATTAGTGTTCAAGAAGTTGTGTGCAGAGCTATTTAGTCTTATAAGCCAACTAATATGAAAGTGTGAACAGCACATTTCACAATCGGTTCACAAAAATGTGAGTTGGTGGGCAAATTATTATTTTCTTATGTATCTTTCCTCAATTATATCCTTTCATAGATTCACTAACGAATTTAATACACGAGTTCAGTTTCCGAGGGACAGCATGCATCTTCGGTGTAATGGTTATTTTATGCGACAGTAAAGTTTGGGTTATTGCTGATAACTTAACAACTGTAGTTTTACATTATTTGGTGCTTAAAAAGTTTTAAGGTTCGGCAAAACTGTACATAAAATAAATAACAAAACGGTGTAGACTTGCGATTTTATTTTATATTTTTTTTTACAAAGCTCATGTTCTGTTGACATTTTTATAGCAACATACAGTGAGTGGAATAAGGAAATATTATCAATTGCCATGCAATTAAACAAGTTATGCTTGTTGTTTTTATTTGACGTAATACGTATTTCGTTGCGAACACAAAACTTATGTTATAAGTTTAAAGGTGGGCTATGTAGCTCATAATTGTTTTGTCAAATAGAGCTTATCAGCACATTGTGAACCAGGCCCTTATTTAAGTCATCCTATTAATCTAATAGCCTGTCAAAGCCGCTAACAAATTTATCGAGAGCGCAAAGTGAGTGCAGTGAATTTTACGATCGTACAGTGTACAGCAGACCGGGCGAGTTTTATTCATTTATATGTAGGCTTTTAATGGGCCGTTATGTAGCCGATATACTGCTGCTAGTTGCAATGTTACTTTTGTAACAGTGATTCTCAAAGTGTATTCAGGTATGTACGACATAAACAACATGTTTTCTATCTTTCAGCTGTGTCGTTAATAGTGTAATTTTAGATTGGACTACTAATACATCTACTAATACACTTATAGCATCTAAGCCTGCAAAAAATGTTGTATCCACCGAATTTAATTAATCTTATGTAAATAATTTATTATGATAAGACAATCACGAGGGAAATTATCTTTCAAGCTTAAAATAGTGACCGGATAAGTCATATTTATATCAAACAAAACATACATAGCAGTTGCATACTTACATTACAAGTAGGTGTTAATAATGGTCATGATAATACTAGCTCTTTTTTAAATGTCCTATTGTTGGGCTCGGGCCTCCCCTCATTGCGAGGGGAATTGGGCCATAGTCCACCACGCTGGCCCAGTGCGGGTTGGCGGACACAGGTTTATCGAGGGTTTCTCTCAGATATGCAGGTTTCTTCACGAAGATTTCCTTCACCGTTTAGCAAGAGATAATCATAGTTGAAAATGAAGAAATGGTGGCGGTGGTAAATATGAAAAAAGAACTGATCACAAAAATGTTGGTAACCTCTGTTTTTCAGCAAAATGTATTGTATAATGGGACAATATATAATTGATTGATACATTACCGCACAGAGTTGTTACCTACAAACTGAATTGCTTTCATTTAGTTAAGTGAACGGTTTATGCGCTAATATTTCGTAAAACATTGGTTGGCTCTCGTGGGTTACGTTCGAATCTGCGTCATATAGAGACAAAACGGAATCTGGCTATGACGTCATCACATTTTTTTGTCTCTTACCTAATGTTGGGATACTGTTTTTAGATATTATACTCGCTGAGCAATAATTAAGTATTCACTTGATCCAGAATTTGAAATTGATTAAAAATCATCCGATTTAAAAAAAATTACTAACTCAAGGACTTTTTTTAGAACACAAGTATATTTAATTGTGATCATTTAAGATTTATTTCTTAATTATTTTGTTTATTTCCAATATATATTAAAATTTGTTAAAATATACTGTTACAAAAAAAATGTTGTTAAAATAGTGTTAGTAACAAACTGATGTGTTTGTTTGTACACATTGTACACATAGTTCGCATGACACAATATTTGTGTAACTAGTAGTCAAAGTTTTATTTAACTTTATGTCAGTGTACACAAACCTACTTGGTATAGGTATCTGATATTCGTTTATAATGGATTACGCGTTCGCAATAACGTTTCCACACTTGTGTGCGGGGATACGCCATAAAATATTTTCTGACCGGCCAAGCCAGTAACACCATAATTTTATGCCTCGGTCCAAACAAACCAGCTATTGACGTAACAACAACGTCCATCGCTCGCTGATACCTTATCAAATGTAAGGGCGGTGACACACCAGGCTCCGTCTAACGACCCCTAATTGCAGTGTGGACTGCGTCGTGCCGCCGCGGACAAATTCGGTGCACACTATTATTACATACGATAACCGTTTACCTGGACAATTCAATTCAAACTTACCCTATACGAAGCGTGTTGACACAATTGGATTTCCCAATTCCGTTTCACAATAATATGAGCACACGTATTTGAAATAAATTGTGTAAGCTATCACATGTAATGTTTGTTTCGTTTACATACAGGTGAAGATAATAAAATTTCAATACTATTGTCATTCCATTGCGAGTGGCTTAGCAGGCTTGGTGCTCTACATTGTAGACAACAACAACTCTACATGTAGCGCACATGGCATTTATTAGTATAACAACGGTAAATGAACCTGAGTGAGGCCACTTAGACGCAGCACGCCATTGCGGCTTCGTTTCTCGGAAAAAGGACTGAAAAATATGTTCCTTGATTACTATGCACCTTGTCTGTGGTTGATATATTCCCTATCATGAATGTCATATTCGTGTCGAATTAAGTTTAAATTTTACTGAGAGAAAATACTATATGTCAGTTATAAAAAAAAAACTCGTAAAAAAGGCCAAGTGGTTGGAATGCACTAAAAAGTTGTGAGATCTGTACCAAGTGCACGCTATGTACCTATTCATTTATAGAACATCTGACGATTTTTACGGTACCTGCTTGCTTATACAATACACCAGATGTGGTACCGAATGATATTTTAAGGCGCTATATTATAATGATGACTCCAAATTTCATTTTTGATTGAATTTGGTCCACCGAAAACCTGTTTACTGTGACCAATGTTGAAAGAACTATCGTTAGATCCACTCAAGACTGTCCCTGAAAAAAAAAATAAGAATCAATTTATATTCAGTAATATAAATAATATGTATCGATCAAAGTGCCCAGTACATATTTACTATGGTTGCCCATTGTTTGTGTATAAGTGGTTACAATAACGGACATATATGAATAGTGTTACCGCTTTAATATAAAATGTACCTAAAGTGCGTGGCATTATATAATGAATTTTACTGCATACTAGTTTCAGTATTGTAAATAGAGTATTGACATTATTCTCATTCGACGAGGTTACAATGCAGATGCGCCAAACTGTACATGAGAATATAAATGAAATTTCGAAAATGTGTTCGTTTACATAACAAGTGAACAAGTGGGAACCATGTGTAGACTTCTGTGCTATTTTGTATTCTTTTAGCTTTGCATTTAGCAGTTACAGACGTGTTGTCTATCCTTATTCTTATAATCTGAGTCTCCGATTGATGCTGTGCCAAGAATATCCAACACTTTGACGTCATGCACAAAAAAATCTCTAGTCATCTCTTCTTGTTACTTTCGAAGTGAATAAACGTAAACAACGATACAACATCTAGGTGAGCAACACAACATTGGAAAGTAATAAGGTTCTCGCAAGAAAAGCTGAGCAGCATTACGCAAAGACAAATGTCTTTGAGACAGCATTAACATAATCCGAGAGTGGCGGGAACAAAGAAAGTGACGTAGTGGATGCGAGGAGCCGCTTCCGACCGATGCGTCAACGAGCCACACAGGCACATAATAAAATAAATTGATGTGGCCCATCAACGTGTGGAATTTCATTACCTTTGATAAAAAACCTCCTTATTTCCCCTCATAACATCTTATCATACGGCTTTGTCTATAATTTCATTTTTTTTTCGGGAAACACACTCTCGTATTACACATAGGATGGTCGTGAAATGAAGGCTCTTATATTGGAAACGTTACGTTATATAATTGTATATCTATACAAAAAATAACCAGCTCAAAACTAAAAACTAATACAGCGCTTTCTTACTTACAAGCAGTGACTGGGCAAGAGCTTTGATGGGGTCAAAATATTTTTTGGCTAGGCCCACTGATAAAGCAAGAGGATGGATTGTATACTTTAGCTTTATTTGTGGAAATGTAATTGTTTTATACATAAACGGTTTTGTAAGAACTGAATCCCAAATATTTTTATAAATTAAAGAAGCCGCATACTATAAACCGTGGGCGGTGGCCCATGTCACCCACGCATTTCAAGTTCTTACAAATCTAGCCAGTATATGTATTTCATTGGCTTCAAAAGACCTAAAAGATAAAAAATATATTGCTTACAAAGTTGTTTCCCTATTTATAGCTCCGGGTTTAATGATCGGAACTTCCTCAACTCAGCGCCCTCAATCGTCTGAAGCTAGACTACTAAAATTTATGAGGCGATCTCTTCTAATTTGCTGATTAATGAGAAATAAGCTTTATTTATTGTGGCGTGTTCTAGACTTCACTTAATAATGACGTAGTGTTCATTGACGTCACTAAAGATATATTGATGGTTATACATTGGAGTAGATTTGAAAGCAGTTGGTCAAACGCTCACTTTTGATACTAGGTATGTAGTTTCATACCCTGGCTCGCACTTTTGAAATTTTTGGACTTAATCAGAGAATCTAATTTCCAATCATGATCATCACTTACTGTACGGTTAAGGCGAATTTCGTAAGGCAACTTGAGCGTCTTTCGATGGCCGTGTGAAGTCCGCCAACCCTCACTAGATCAGCGCAGTGGAGTATGACTTTAATAGAATCGGTCCTATTAGCTTGATCCAAATATCATCAGCGAATGTGGGTTTAGTGACTGCAGTGCAGGGGCAGTGCAGGGTGCGAGTGGTGCCCCAAAGGGGATACATGTGCCCCGAAGGGTACTGGAACATGTATCCTTTGGGGCACATGTATCCCATTTGGGGATTTCAGGCGTGATAGCGTTTATTTTTTATTAAGATTGGATTTGTACAGTCGACTGTACATTAGTGCAAAATCAATGTTCAGTAATTTATGTCAACATTTCATTTTAAATCAACGCTACTATTCATTTGTTTTGATTGGCTAGCGTTTAGGCTTCTAACATTTGAGTTAGTTGAAAATGTTACTTGAATTCTTCGAATCTTCAACTAACTCAAATGTTGAATTTATTGAATTCTAAGGAAATGCCCAGGATATATTCGACCGACACCTTCTTTGTCTACATTAAACCAGTACTCAAGTAGATGTAGCCTGTTCGGCGGTCGACTTCACAATGGTTTCGGGACAAGTCGCTGGAGCAGTATGCAACAGGTATCGAGGACACGATGACATTGAAGAAGTGTCGACTTCAACGTCATATTTAGTGATAAATAATAAAAGTAAGTAAATATCGCCAGATATACACACAAACTATACGATCCCATAAAAAGCAACGCTTGTATTTATTGGTACCGAACAATGGACTGCGGCGAACTCCTGAGTTTGCCCGTATATAAAACTTTAGATATTTAACATCCACGACTCGGGTACAAACATACATTATCATCACTCAAAGTTAGTCCCTACCTGGATTCGTACCGGGAACCCTCGGTACAGAAAGCAGGGTCACTAGTAACTGAGCTAATTAGGTCGTCGATGACTGATAATATCCGTCGTGACGATCCCCGAAACAAAATTTTAAATTCACGTTGGATGAAGATTCATAGGATATACTTTTATCCAGAGAGCACAGTCCTTAACGATATCCATTTTAAAGCACGATAAAAAAAACGAAATAAAAAAACAACAGTATGCGTTTATCTATTGGACGCGGGACACTATCACAGGCTGCATCAATCTTGTCTGGAGTCGCGAGGGACAGCCGGCGCGCACTGTCCATCGCTCGGTGTCTATGTGTACAGATGTAGTCCACCGATGGAACGCTACTCTAATACTGTAATGGACATGTGTACGTGTATATATGTAGAACGAATTTCGAGTAACAGTTTTCCGTATGCACAGCGGTCTAGATGAAAATGTATTTCATAAACATTCTGTTTGTTTTTCTTATTTGCAAATGGATTTCGTTGATGAGTAATGTTTTGGTAAAGGCTTGAAATGAAGGTACGGAACTTGCTGGGTCCCAAGTCTGTTAACATAATCGAACCATGATTACATTGCAATTGCTGCGTACTTTTGACAGTTTTCTCTTTTGGTGCCTTTATTTTATTATGGTCCTGTTTATTCAACCACACAGAGACTTTTTTTAAATTTCGGTCGTATTTGTTTGTATGTGGTTTAATTTTATTTTCAAACTATGCTGTTGGTAAAATCATTGACTTAATTCGATGGAAGCCATCTTTTTACCCTACTTAGTAACAAGGTGGGGAATATTTAAAAAAAAGTAATAATAAGTAAGTAAGTATCATGTTTAAGGCTTTGGGGCTCGTGTGTCAAGAGCGAGATTATTCTTTAGCTAAGTGTATAGTTTACACTCTATCTTATTCAGACACATTGGCATTGTATGGCAAATTGAACAGCGCCTCTAGCGGACATAATTTTAAACTTTCAATACTCCATACAATGTATCTAAATAAGTAGTACAAATGCTATGAAGTACACGGTTAGCTAATGTATAATTTCGTACTTGACGCTGGTCTCTGCGACAGCCAGAAAACTAGGCTATATATATTTTTTAATTTGTATGCTGTTTTAGATCTAAAGCACTCTCATCAACAACGCTTGTATATGTTTCCAATAACGATTTCTTCGACTGCATCAACTTTTATAACTTAGGTAGGTACAATCATGCTAATTAAACACGTTGCTAATTACTGACTATACCTTCCTGCATCTAGTCACCAGAATCCGACGGTAAAGCGCCATGAGCGACATTTTCATTCATTGCGCTAAAATCATTTAATTAACTCAACATAATCTATTCAAAAGCGCCGACATTCAACAAGTAGCATCCAGTTTCGAAATCCTCAACACTTTTATGTAGGGATTCCGTACAAAGTAATGAACCGGGGTATTCCTAGGAAAAGAGATTACTTTTTTGCATCGGGCGTCAAAGGGGCGATCCTTCGAAGATTTTTCTTTCCCCCAATGGTCTCTGAATGCACCACAATGCTCGAGGTTCAAAAGAGCTTGATGAATTTCCAGCTCTTTGTTTCCGCTCGCTCTGCCTCGACAAGGCATTGCTTTTTAATTTGGGCCATTTCGCTTCACGATATTTTTTTTTATAATGAAATCTGGGTAACCAGCGTTTTGTTATCTCGTTCGTATTTCTACGTAATTAGGTTTTTAATGTGTTCATACAAATACTTGAACTACCTGTTTAAATAAAGACTACTTGTAAAACCGATAATTGGAGCAGTTGAAAAGACACAAGTTCGATTACTGCCAAAATTAAGAAAATATTTTTAATAGTTATGAGATATTGATTTCTTATATTTATGCGAATACTACACGTTGAAATAAAACTATGTTTTCGAACTTTATTGCGTTTATTTTATGATTTTACGTTCCCGACGTTTCAGTTGCTTTACAGCAACCATCGTCTCGGGTTCACAATAAAATTCGGAAAAAATGTTTTAATTTAATAGATATGAGATTTTACAACAGCAATGATGCGAAATTAAATAGTACTTCATCGTAGTTGCAAACGTTCAGTTAATAAAAATACCCCTGCTTTTATGTTCTAAATTATAGGAGATAAATCTACATAGCATAAAGTAGGTATACCTACGTAGGCGCGTGTATAAAATAGGTAGAATGGAAATGGTTTCTATAAATAAAACTGCAGGATAATGTAATTTCCCGGATGAGAGAAGTGGAATAATAAGTTTTTTTTCGTCTAAAAGAGCAAGTAGGAGCGCTAATGCAACTGCATCGAGATTTTTAACCATTTAAAAAATTGGTTTTAATGTAAGGTTGTAAAGAATGCTTTAATGTACATTTCGCGTCGTTATAGATAGACAAAAGTTTATACCATTCCGAAGTAAACTCGCACTTGTTTGGAATATGTGTTACAAGTTACGGTTACTTACAGTTTTTGACACAAGCACAGTATATTATTTTATAATATTATGTACAGATTTTAAGCAACTAGGTCTTAAGGTAGTTGGTTGAAAGGCTACTCTTACCGACTGCTATTTGGTGTAACCGTTGAAATATTTCTCCACGAAGCTTTATCGCTTACTATGATATTGATGTCACTGCTGGCACAAGCTTCTTAAGCTGAAGTACAGTGACTAATTTACTCATTGTCACGTGGTGCCAGTATGCTTTTAGCTGCAACTATAACGCATTATACAGCTGATCGGTAGCAAATTGGGTCACTGCTGCCGTATTGTAAACTGCTATAATGCAGTCAGATTTGGTTAAACTATGTATATCTAACGGTGTATATCAATTATACATAGTTTAACCTAGATTATAAACACAAAATACACCAGAAAATATTGTTTTATTTTTCATCGATTAAAACATGTAGGTATGTAAATTTTAATAATATCTGTCGTAAGAATTTTCTTGTCTTTATTTGATACTTTATATTATGCAATAACTATTTTAACTTTTTATCGTTGGATAGAAATTAATTTATATAATTAAATTAAGTGAGCTAAATACATTTCTCCTGCCCTGATAATTTGTGGCAAAATGTTTGAATGTGTGTGTGTTACTTTTACGTTACGACGACGTGGAGTTACCGCACTCCTTATAAGGGAGTCCAAGTTTTAATGCGGTAAAAGAGCGGTTCAATTTTGATGATCAAACCACATTTAAAAAGGACCTACCAAACTTTTTTAACGCATTTTCTAGTGGGTTCGGTGCATTTCAATAATAAAGAATCTTATATCCGATGACACTGACATGGGTTCACTGGTGCTTACCATATATACACATAAAAATATACTGATGCAGGTTTATCGCGATATACGTCGAAGCACTGAAGGTAACGCGTACGAAGTCACGGGTACAGCTTGGGTATAATAAATGACTATTATCCATGTTAGTTCCGAACAATTACATATGTAAGTTCCGAGTGTTCATGTAATCGCATCTTCCACCTGAAGCGAGCCGTGTCAAACACGGTTCGGACGTTTCTTGCATCCTGGCGGCGCGGACTGAGCGCAACCCTCGTCAAAGTCACGCCTCATTGACCCTTTCCCAAAATCAACTGCGAACCAATTTATTTTATATGAATCTTGGATCTTTTGATGCTGTCAAGTAGTGACCTCTTATTGGTGATAGGTGCATGCATAATGTATCGCATTCAGGTGTCATATCCGAGGGAGGAAAGTATACATTTTTGATGGTTTACGAAAATTATAAGCGATACGTACTTACCAAAGTATTGTCTCAGTGTAAGAGGGACTAGATGTAAACTGGTCAGCTCAGTAGGTACAGCTAGAAGACTTATGTTTGGTTTGATTGTATGATACGTTCGCAGGCATTTTTTCTCACAACTATGACCCCGCCGAATGTGCATACGGAAGAGAGCTGTTTATTTTTATCGCGTCATACAAAAATGCAAGACAACTATGACTCAAATAGTAAACTTAGTAACTTGTATTTCTTGTATTGTTATTTTTTTATTAAACTTGTTTAATGAATGCCAACGGCGCAGCGCTCCTTTGTAATATCCTTCATAGATCTTTTACAACTATTAACGACACAATGAAAATGCAAATGCATTTACTTTACGGCCCTTTCGGCTGTCATAATTTCAACAAACGCAGACGAGAATGCATTTTATTTAACTTTTATTGCAATGTCACGTAATAAAATCATTGGCATAGTCGTTATCGCCGCGGAACGGAAGATTGTTTCACTTGGCACGCCGCCATAACGGCGTAAGGAAGCACAAAGTATAAATACGTTTTGCATGCTACTTAGCAGTCGGTGTAATATATCATCGCTGAGACAGGGGGTTATGCCCAGTGTGGCAATGTTTTCAGCGAAAGAATTGTATTTGCTGAAAAGCCTTGAGAAATCTATTATTATGTTTTTCAATGACATCAGTGGTTTATCACATATTTCGTAAGCCACAAGTATACACAACTCTGCAGTAATGATCTAAAATATGAAATGCAAACTTATCCAATGAAAAAATGTTAATATTATTAGTATATGTCTATCAGCCGCGGCTAAGAGTCACATCCGTCGACATAGTGGGTACGGTTATTCGAACCCCCTTCCGTGAAAATCAAGTCATCCAGCGAACCATATTTCTATCAATCGGACTGCGACCGCATAAAGTCACATCCCCTACCCTTGCCCGATAATTCCATACATACTCTTTAGTGTTAAATATGTACTTAGTATCAATATTCAAAATTAGCCACGGCTTAAGAACAAATTCTTTCATATATTCCCGGTTTTATAATTTAAAAATGTATCAATATCACGAGGGCTAATACATTACAAATTCTTTTTAAACTTCAACAACTAAGTTAAACTTTGAGCAATTGTATTCGATCGTCCGCTGAACTAGTAACTTAGTTTCACAGAAGGTTTATAAAGACGATACAGTTTAAAGTCATTCGCAGTGAGACTCATAGTTGATTAGCACTTAAAGTAGAGCAACTACCTATTAGGGTTATGAATCGCGAGTAAGAACCTCAATAATAAAATCTTGGCCAGTATTTCATGTTTCAGAACTTCTAATAATTATTTTCATGGGAAATCATTAGGAGGCAGTAAGTATAACATTAGGACGTGTGCGGCGGAGACAAACGGAGGCGGAGACGACTTTGTACAAATATGCATCGCTAGTATTAAAATAACGTTGGCACTTTCCTACTTTCATTTTAATAATAAAACATTCTAGCGCATAATATCGGAGCTTCACCTCAAAGTCCCACCAATCAGCAATCCGAATCTAAAAAAATATAAAATTTTTGAGCTCATTGAGAAATGTAGCATTTGATAGGAATTACATCGATTTGGGCGCACTGCGGGTACATCACAATGACCCGAACTCGTCGACTTCAGCGCCGGTACTTTATTAGCAATATACAAATGAAAGGTCAGTAGGTCCATGTTCTCTGTTTTGGGAATTCTGATCAACATATAATCTATTTCACTGATACGCGTATATATGGGTGTCGCGTGTATATACGTGTCAATGTAAGTGTATTGATAAAGACGGCCATTACTATTTTCTTTTGTATTATGATTACAAAATACCATACTTGAAGTGTTAAGTATGCAGTTGTATTTATTTTATTATATTTTTTTATGATACTTGTTTAAGGTGGAAGCGAAGGTTTAAAATGCCAATGGTTTTTATTTTTTTACGAAAATTTTTGACATCTTTACTATGTAATTTAGTTTTTCGCGATATTGTCATTCTGCATTGGATGCCTCGATGTATTAAGTTTGCTTAAAAAATACCTAAAGCGATACAACACTCCAAAGTTAGTAAAGGTAGCGGTTTTTACAAACCTTGGAGTATTGTATCGCTTTAGGTATTTTTCAAATATATTATGTTTTGTATAGAAATGACCTTAACTACTGCTGTTCGTCTCGTGCCCGCGCGGCTGTATGTACCTATCAGAATGCACGTGATCTGCATGCTTAAGCGCCTAGCGCTCGTTTGAATTTCTTCAACGTTCTACCCCCTATTAATAGCTCTTTGTCGAATAATGCTGACAGAATATTCTCGAAAAGATAGACTGATTATGGCTTTAAATATTTTTCAAATGTATGAAGAAAAGTAACATTTTACATGAGTCGCAGGTACGAGATTTTTAAAGTCATCTATTACATAACATCCTTGTAAGATCCATTAAAATAAAATCAGTAATACAATTATATTGTACATTTTTAAAGTAATTCATAAAATACATTCAGCTTAAGCTTAAGTCAAATGAGCTTCGAGAAGTGGGCAAAAATTAGCATCTACAATTAAAAAGGCTGACAAAAAACTTATTCAAAAATATTTGTCTGAGCTTACATTTGTATTAATGATCATTAATGCGTTCCTCGTTAAATTACTATTATTCATTAACGTAAACTACTAATTCCGGTATAAATGATTCACAGTTTACGTGAACAGTACCTACGGCAACGTGTGAATATTTCATCAGAATTCATTATGTTACGAAGACAACTGATTTTGATTGAGAGACGTACGTCGGATCCAGTGAATTATAATTAAATTAATAATTGGCTTCAATTACATCAATGTAAGTACAAAAGAAAGCATTATTGTGTCAAGATAAAAATGTTACCAATCGTTTAATAATATGCTATATATGACAAGCCAGTCGTCACTGTAAATTAACATACCTACAGAGTTTTTTTTTTATAAGAATTACGTAATCCCCTAATGAATAAATATTTTGCAAACGTCAAGTAGTAATAACATTTAAATATTAGACATTTACTACATTAGGCATATGCAAGCATAAGCCTTAGGCTAGGCCTAATAAACCTCGCTAACGCTATTAGTAGAATGGAGAAAACTTTACTGAAAAATTATCAAAGCTCTGGCCAAGACATGAAAATTTACATACGTCTTATTTGGAAATTCCTAAACTACCGCGTATTTATGACACATTAGGATAATGTTTCAAAATAATGCATATTACACTTCAAAGGACCATATTTTTTGGAAAATAAAACAAATTTGACAATGTTTTTCTCCAAATATGCCCAAACCATCCAACATACGAAGTTAATAAGTCAATACGCGGCCGCAAACTTTGCCACACCCTGTGAACGTAAATAACTCGTTAATCTGATTATCGCTGTCAAGGTTTATTGCGGTTCAGTTAACTGTTGGTAATTTTTTGTAGTTTCGGCAGAACGAAAACTTATATATTTTTTTTGGAATGCACAACTATGTGCACTTGTTTAAAAGTTGACCTATTGTTATAGAAATATATTACATGATAAAAATTGCGTAGTTTAGTGACTTAGAGCTTGTAATGAAGTTATTTCGTAAGTCCGCTACAGTAGATATTTTTCAATGCTTTTCTTTTCTTATCCATTTAAAATACATGAAAGGTGCATGCATATCCCCGCTGGAAAAGTTCTGGTCGCAGGACGAAGTTATTTAAAAAATATATTCTTCTAAGCTTGTTTTAATCAAGTTCTTAACTTGGGTTTCAGGAGTAGAATATCGATGTTCGCGTCTTCAGTGAAGCTCATCGAGCTAGTCGGAGTTTTCCAAAAACCCTTACAGATCCATCGTTTTGTTACTATCCGGAATACTTGAAAAGTGCAAATCGTCTGTTGGAAAGTTTGAAGTGTAACTTAACATAGTTGTGGAGGAGTGTATTGGGTTCGGCCGGCGCGTCGGCGGTGTCGGTTCGGCGTCGCGTCGGCGGCACCGCCGTCGCCGGAGGCGTGCCCCGACGGGCCAATGGCGCGGCCCCGCCGCCCGCCGCCCCCGGCTCCGCTGCCGACACAGCCAGCTCGCCAGTAGGTTTGTGTCCTTTTGGCTGACCGCATGACTCCGTATCTCGCTTCGTCGCTGTACTCGTTGTAACCTGTGTACGTGCAGCACGCGCTTCAACTACCCCCACGGCAGCAACGCTAGCTTCCGCCAGAACGCTTCATAACTCGTTGAAACTCGCCAAGTTAGTGTTGAGAAACTTTCAAAGTAATAGTGGAGAAGCAGTGAAGAGGAGTGCAGGTGGTTCAGCGCGGCGACACTGCCAGGTACTTGTCCACGCGGACGCGGCCCGCGCCCTGCGCCCTGCACCGCGACCGTCCCCCACCCACACTCTGTTGCCGTCCTTGCTCGAGGCCAACAAGCAGTCCAATGTTTGGCCCATGACTTGCCTCTTATGATCTGTTTTCCATGCCATTTCACTGTATGCGTGGGTTTGCCATACCAAACTCACGTAATCTATGTTGGTATCAACGTAAACTGGAACTTTTAATTAAGTTCAAAAGAAGACCACACACAATTGGTACCAAATGTCGATGTATCTGTGTAATCAATTTATTTTATTGTATTTATCAAATCTTCGTACGAATCAATATCTTTCAAACACGTATTATACCTCCTAGAAAAGATTACTCACCTTGAAAATAACTTTATCGAAAGTCGAGAGTTTGTCTATTTACTTTCCACGACAATAACATTTTCTCACAAAGAACTGATATCATAAAGCAAGTAATAAAAAAGTTTCTCGAAAGCTATTTGTCGGATGAAAAGTTTAATCCGAGATCACGTAGGTATACAAAAGTGGATATTCGTGTTATTAAATTGATCTCGTCAGTATTCAGGGGAGCGGAGAGCATCGATGTTTGAAATCGGACTGAACTATACATATTCAATGCGATCTCGGCTACGGCGCTACGGGGTGCTACGAAAATACAATCGCATTAAAAAAAAAAAAAAAGGGTAGCAACAAATACAAGTTTCCCCGAATAAACATAACAGTTCCCGCTTCATCACCTCCAGAGCAGCTAGACAAATTAAAGAACATTTTTCTGTACGGTCTCTCCTCCGCTGGGTGCTTCGCCGGCTCCATAAAACTTAACTACATGCCGTAACCGCCACTAATTATTAGGGTGGGTTTACATAACGTATTTATGAGCATGAGATTTAACGGCAACGCGCCGGTCTCGGGTGGTCTGTTATCGCCCCATTAAAAAGTTGTCCTCTGCGGACGCGTAAATAACATAATATGAAGCCTCGGCGTGGGCCGGGACACCGCACGTTTTGTGTATTAATTATTAATAATTATTTATTTTTACACTGCCAGTATTTTATTTGTACTTATTTCAGTAGAAAAAGTGTTTTCCTGAAGTAAACACGAGCTCTTTGTATCTGTTGCAATACAAGACTGTTTTGTTTCAATTCGTATGGATATAACCAGCCTGATAGACTAAAGTACCTGAAATAATTTAAAAAAAATAGGCGGTGAGCATAACTTTGGTACATGAAAATGTTTTACCTACCTATCCCTATACCAAATTTCATTAATATTTCCATAGCCGTTTTTGAGTGCTCCACTCTCAAACTAACGAACAAAACACATTTGTAAAGTAGTAACGAAAATCTCAAAAAGTACGTAGCTTTATTATGTCATAAAAATAACTTCCATGTGTTGATGCGCAAGAGACGGTCAGTTTGCGGCTTTGATTTTTGAAATAAGATGAGGCCAAAAATATACTTTTCCTATTCTAGCGGATATTTGACTCACATTAGTATCACTATTATGTCATAGCAATAACACTTACACAAGGTAATGCTCAAGAGACAGTGTTTTTGCGGCTATGCTTTTTTCAAATTTTATCTTAATAAAATGCTTTAATATTGATAAACGAGCTACATTCTTAACCGACTTTCTTAATTCGAACCGAGGTTCTCGATTGAGTTGTATTTTTTTTTATAATTCACACAACGACTTCATTGTATTTTTTTTTATATATAAAATGTAAATAGCTGTTATATAAACGTGCGAACAAACTCAAATAGCATATTTTTTTAATAATTTCAACCAAATTAAGCTATCTTTTGTTAAAAATCAAGTGACATACGTAACGTCGTTAACAACATCAACACTTCGACACCACACTGCGAACACTCCCGACGACACTCACAAACTTTTTATATTTACACGACGTCGAGACGATAATGCTTACTCTAATTCCACTATTTATGACACCCCCTTAATACCAAAGAAAAACTTGCTTATCTCTTTGATAAACTCCAAAGTTTGAATTAGTCTAGAGATACTTAAATACTTTTATACTTTATGGACTAGAAATTAATTGGTGTGGGGATTTTTGGCGAAGTTTGTGATTTAGATGACACATTTCGCGAGCTCTTTGCCGCCATTACATTCGTGAAAAGCTGCGGCGCTGTTAGATATTGCATGAATAAAATGTGCTGTGAAATTAAACGCGGCTCCGCTCAGGGTTTTTATAATATGTTACCTTTAACCGTTCTAGTCTTATAATTTACCATGCTTAGATACAATATCTTTAAATGAAAATGAACACGTGTTGGCAGAAGTGCTACGAAATCCGTAGCAATTTCGTAGCAGTTTAGTGACACACACACTGACGAGTTTCATAAATAATGGAACAACAATCATAACACTATTACCAGGTCTGGGGCTCAGTACAAAAATAAACAGTAAGCCAAGCAGCAAGAGTGAAATGTATGTAAATCACCTGCTAACTTCCAAATTTACCGAGCTCACAGGACACTTGCTACTACGCATGTAGCGTATTGCCCCAGTGTAAGCCGAGCATTAACCGAGGTTGAGATTGTTTCATACTCGCCATTTTTTTTATTTTATTATTATTTTTATGTTTTTATTTTATGTTTACATATTCAGCACTAATAAAACGGTTTCATGACACACTGTGAACGAATTTTCGAAATATGTTACATAATTTAAAAGATATTCGATATTTAACTTTAGGAAAAGCAAGTAGTGAGGAGAGAGTGGGCTGTGCTCTTTCTCTGTCGCGATCTTCCCCATTGATAATAAGCAGGCATTCTTTATACCCAACGTATATAAAGAATATTTTTTTTTTTTTGCTAGCACCATTATCAGATATTTATGTTTAGATTTGGCAACTCTCGCTCTCTCTCTATATATCTCTGTTCTAACGCTCATTGCACGCAAAATAACATTTGGTTTTAATTGAAACAAAACTATTTTTTCGAATTTAAAAATAAATAGTTTTGTTTCAATGTGTAGTATTCGCGTAAAGTAAATGTAAGAAATCAATTTCTGTTAATTTTAATAATGTTTTAAGCAATTGTCTTAACTAAACAAAGTATTATTTATTTATGTTGATTACGCCTCAACAGTAATAATAGTTAATAACATTAACAGGTAAAAGCGAGATCCACTGGGTTCATAATAATCCGTACGGGGCCGCGTGGCGCCGGCCTGTCTCCCTCATATACATAACAAGGCAAATAAGTTAATTTCGTGAAATACATATTCGCGATGTTACCTTATTATATCATACCACTCTAATGTATTGTATCTTTTGTATTTTCGGAATGTTACATTCAATGGAAATATTGTTACAAAAATAAATAATAAAGTATGGCCTTGATAAGCGAGCCCAATAATAAAAACAAATTATCTTAAACTTGTTTCAAATAAAGAACTGATAAACAGCTTTAAATATATTAATTTAACACATAAAATGATGCAACTCTACGTGAACGCCCACAAGTCATTTTATAAACCACATTTTTAAGGATAGTAAAACATAAACAGAGTCGTTTATTGAAACAAAACTTATTTTACAGATTTATCGCGTTTATTTTATGTTTTTAGCAACCATGGTATCGGGAGGACAGTCCTCCCGTGAAATTATTTACTGTAAAGCAGCAAAAATGTCGGGAACGTAAAAACATAAAATAAACGCGATACAATCTGTAAAATAAGTTTTATTTCAATGTGTAGTAATCGCGTAAGTAAAAAACAATACGGAATCGTTTATGTTTTCTTATGTTTAAGAATTCAGGAAGAATATTCCTCGAGTCGGTGCGATTGGATAGCTTTGATCTGTCAATTACTAGCGGTATAATCTATCCTAAGCAAACAACACGCCGAGTAAGTCAGCTAGGTATATAGGGAGCGGCGCACGGCCGGCGTATCGTGATAAACCGTATTTTGTTTTCTTAGCTGGCGTTTAAGGTGAAATATTAGTTCAGGAATTCTCATAGTGCCGGCCTACATATTTCATAGTAGCGAGGGAAAACTTTGCTGCGCTATTTGATATTTATTTACTTATTATTACGCAGTGTGACGTTTTGAAACGAGTATTTCAATTTAAAATGCTTTATGTGTTTATTTATAACCCGTGTACGTTAGTCCACATAGCGATTGCAGCCGCAGCGGTCGCCTAGATCTTAACACGTAGGTTTTGTGGCGAAATTGTAAAATTGGATAAAACTTGCTTCGTTGCATTGTCGCAAAGAAAACTATCTAGGCAAAAATGTATAATGAAACTCAACTAATCCGGCTTTAAAATTAAATCAGCAACTAGAAAATAAAATCCCAGTTATTCATCACGTTCCAATTATATAAACCCAAAAGCTAGCTATTTATAAACCATTTGTATTTAGTTACCTAAAGAAAGTATACACGTAAAATAAAATAACTAGACACAAAATCGTACCTAAGAATACAAAGGCCACATAAGTGCCTGTGACGTCATTTAATCGACGAATGGTGCTCCTCAGCGGGGTTTATCGCGATGTCAATAAATCTGTACGTAAGCGAGCTGGTTCTTACGTAGAGGATTCCACGTCATGGAGTCCAATTGAGCGGACTAACATCGCCAATAAGTTACTGGATGTCGCTTCCGAATATCAAATGAAACTACGAATGGGCTCTCTGTTTACAGGCAAGAATTTAGAAGATATACCTATAATCATTAAAATGGAAGTGGGCCGGACACATAGCACGCCTGCAAGATCAAAGATGGACCAAACGAGTGACAGAATGGAGGGGGCCAGCAGGCAAGAGAAAGAAAGGGAGACCTGCCATCACATGGGAGGACGAAATCAAACGCATAGCGGGTCCAAACTGGACACAAACAGCACAATCCAGAAAAAACTGGCTCAATTTGGAGGAGGCCTTTACCTGCAGAGGGGTTCTTACGGAATAATTTTATTAAAATAGGTTTATACTATAACTACGAAAATAGCATATTCAAATCTCTCTAAATAAAAATGAAATTACTAAACCATTAAAAATTAAACTAAAAAAAAACTTGATACTAACAAAACTAATTAATGTAAACTAGATTTTCTGATAGAACGAAAAAAGGGTTTTTTATTTTTTATTTATTTTTTTTACTTATAATCATAATTTGTCAATACCATCTGCTCCTAATAATCAGAGACACTTGAACGCGTGAAGGATGCTCGCGTGTATCAGTAGGTACGTAAATAATTTAATAGAAAACATTCCAACTCAAAAAGACGGCGAAACAGAGGAAATTCAAATATAGAACCCCACTTCCTTACTCCACTGTGCCGCTCCAATCACATAATCAATTTATCAGCTCTGTATAAAAATAGGATACGTCGTGTTTTATTCCAATCGTTTCGCTTTAATAGAATTTTAATTTCAATTTCGCACATAACGGGGCGCGCGGATTACAGCACGGGGCGCCGGCCATGAGTCGGCTCGACTCGAGTGAATTTTTCCGATCGGCTCGACAACTCTACCGTAGAAATTTTGATGGGCCGTTATTACACAGTCCGTTTCAAACGTATTGTGTGGGAATGCGAAGCACGAAAATAGCAATATTTTGTATTGTACGGCAATGTTGGTGTTTGCGTTGCTGAGCTTTTGACGGCACGCTCGCGCCCGTCCGCTCTGATGAAGTCGGGCTTTATCTTGTTCGAAATTCGCGTAATACGAGAAATTGCGGTTACATAAAAGTCTGCTATTTTCACACTACATTGCTTGGAAATAAAATGCATAGTGACCCTTTTACACAACAGATTTACTTACTTACATTACTATACTACTACTTACACAGAACAAAACGTTATACTGGATTTTTAAATACATATATTCTATATTAATAATTTAAATGTGGTGGCATATTTAGCACTGTTTTTTTTATTATATTAATTTGATTAAAAATGCTTAGTCAAATTTAAAAATAATCACGTCTTAAACCGATCTTACAATCATTTAAAACGAATATAGGTACCTAATTATGTAAATGCGTGCGCTGGCAGATATTAGGCCGGAGACGTTATAGGCACATCAAGTGTCACTTCAACAAATTTACCGGAAGCCTGGTAAATCCGGTAACGACACGACACCATAACGAGACACGACGTAGCGTCGTCTGCAGGAAGGATAATGGCCACAGGCGACAAGGGTTGCCATGTTTAAGTAAAATAAATAAGTAAACACCTGAATAAGATAGACGATAAAGTTACAGCTTATTTGATTTAATACTTTACTTTTTACAACAGGTAAACAAACTCCTTTACCTATAATTAAGCTTGCCTATATGAAATTCATCTGTCTAACATTCCACCTTCGCCCGTCAAGGATTCAAATTCGTAACGTTACTCTACGACCTTCCTTAGCTGAGTAGGCAATCCAAGCATTGTATAAAATAAACAAATAATGTTCATGTGAAACTAACCAGCTTCGTATCTCACGGCTGTACATACCTGAAAACATGGTCAGCCTGTTATATATTTCATAGCCGTGCCCTGCTGTGGCGAGCGCATCCAATTAACTCCAGTTGTTCAGCACACCGTTTGTAATGTACGATGAAATATCGAGGGGATGATGAGTGGCGCGGCTGCAGGAACATCAGGGCCAACAGGGCCGGATTATCTATGAAGAGGACCCTCAAGTCCTGGGGCCCCTCTCATCTTGAGTAGGTAGTCTCTAGACAGTATTTAAACCGTTTTGCTTACAAAATTGGGTTTCTTTTTTTAGCTGTACAAATATATATATTTAATAGTATGAGTAGATATTAATAATTCTAACAGGAATCAGATTAATATAGAATCAAACATAAAACAAATAACATTGAGAACTTCCTCCACTTTTTTCAACGAGTAAAAATACCATCAAACTTGGATATAGCAATATTGCTGAAAGTCTGTCTTCAAAATAAAAATACTGCAACTGCTACTCTTTGGTAAATCAGAAAAAAACATAAATTTAATACTAATAATATTCTCACGAGCCGTGGGCCCCTGGGCGACCACGGGGCCCATAGGTAGTTGTCTACATTGTCTATATAAATAATACGGCTCTGACAGCAGGCCCGTCTCCACGACCTACATGCTTATACAGTGGAGTCAAATGGGTTGGACACTTTGCTATGAAAAGCCACGTTTGTAATTAAAACTACAAATTAATTTTGCACTTTGATTATTCCGTGTATTTAAATATCATCATTATAATTTCAATATGAGCTCAAATGATCCGTGGAAAAGGGGGCCAACTTTACAATTAATTGCCTTAATATTATGCATTTATAGCCGGTACGTTGTTTGTTCGTAGCAAAGTTAAATTATACATTTTACAAGTAGGCACCATTTAAAATAACATGAGCACAAACTAACGTTAGCTAGCGTGTAAAATGAGAAAAAAACGATGAACAATCTCATTTCGACCTATCATGTGGCACAAGCATAAAATAAGGGTTTTTTTCCCTCTTTATTTTTACGGTCGTCACACGCGTACGCTAAACAAAAGCGAATGGTGGGCACGATACTATGTAAGCACGATTTCACAGTAAAATTTGATTCGAAACTTTCACAGAATATCGTAACTTTTATAACTTTAATATAACACTTGCTTCAGATTTTCGCGCTATATACATCAAAGTAATAAAAGTAAAAAGTAGATAAGTTCAATATTCCTTTGTGAAAGTCAAACGTGGATGGCGGGTTGATGTGAAGTTGAAAGTATATATCGCGTTGCATTGCTATCAATCTGTAAGTGAATCTGGAAGCTGCACGTAGCAGCTGCAACTGATATCACCTGACGATGTCGTTTGTATCCGTCCAGTCGGGATTAGGCGCGGGCTACACACGTGGCGAAACGACAGTTTGAATAACGCTTATGGATTGCCGCTATTGAGCTCCGGACTTTAAATATCCGCAACATATTCCCGGTCCGTGGACTTATTCTTCGATGAAAATAATTTCAGCTTATCCCACTAATATTATAAATGTGTAAATGTGAAAGTTTGGATGGATGTATGTTTGTTACTCAATCACGCTAGAACGGCTGAACGGATCTGGATGAAATTTGACACAGAAATAGATTAGAGCCTGGAATAGCACATAGGCTACTTTTTGTCCCGGTAAAATGTATGGTTTCCCTGGGATATATTTATTTAAATTTTTCATAGAGCAAAGGATCGTCATGATTTACAGAAAAGGATATAGAGGAAAGGGCATACTTTCTAATCGCGAGTAACAGCACGGGGCGCAGCTAGTATAAAATAATCATAATAAATGTAATCATTCTTTACACCATCTTATCTATAATATTTTATCGGAGAATAAGTGATTACCTATTAGATCCAATTTTATCCAATCGCTTGATTACCCTAAATATCAAAAGGTTTCACCCTCAATTGATCGAATCAAGTTTGATGGTCCAATTTCATCGAAGTTTCCCTTTGTCTCCGGCTCCAAAGCGGATTGGAATCGTATAGCTCTCAATCCGACGTGTAGTGCTTTATTGCTTATGGTGTACCGCGCTGAAATCCACTCCTTGCAAATCGGATTATGATGGACTTAAAATATTATGTAACTATTTTGAAGAATTTGTTTGTTTATATTGTTTGTAGTATTTAATCAACTTATTAAATACTTCAATTCGTACTGCTTATATTATTATGAGTTTAAAATTGGAGTAAAATTATCAAGTAGGAATAAACTGCGTATGACAAGTGTGGTCTAATTTTTAGTAGGATAATTTGACGGCCTAATTAGCGCAGTTGGTAGTGACCCTGCTTTTCGGGCTGAGGGTGCCGGGTTCGAATCGTGGTATGGACCAACTTTGTGGGATGAGCACGAAATTTATGTATAAGTAATGACTCCTAGGTTCGCCCCCAGTCCATTGCACGGTACCCATAATACAAGCATTGCTTAGTACTTAGGACCGTATATATTTATTATTATATTTCTTTATTATTTTTATATTTATTTATATTTATTATTGATTTAATTGGATTACTAGTACGTTCTGTTATGATGCCCTGTTAATCTTTCACATATGTGTATTAAAAAAAAGTTGTTTTTTATATAATTTTTGTTTATTTCTACTTTTACTAACTTTTTCTAACTTGATCGTCTTCTGTACTTCTTGCCATTTTTCGGCATGTGTGTCTTCTCTCTTTCCTTTCTCCCCCACCTATCCATCCACCCCTTTCGCTCCTAATCCGTTTCATTTCACTTTTCTTTTCACACTCCATACATTCCGTTTCATATCAAGCATCTTACGTTCCGTTACACATACATTCCCACATATGTATAATCCAAAATTTTATTACTCTCTTGGAAACTAATAGTGAAGTTACCGGACATCGCATCAAAGGTCCAATATATTTTGTTTGCATAAAGACGCGTGGTAAAAACCCGCCCGCCCACTGCCGCCACGGCGGAGTTCCGCAAGTATCCGCCGGGAGCCCCGTTAAGAAAACATTTTTCATAAGGCCTCTACACATACTTGATACGTGATTTATGGAGACATCGCCTTACAAGCCGCCACTTGAATGTTGATTAGAAAATATTCCATGAGGAAGATTTTTATAAAACGTTGCTAGGCAACGGTTTTGTCTAAAAGCGTTAGGAAAAGTGGGAGATGTTTATTTTTTCGGAAGATTCCTGGTAGTCAACAAAATATTGAGCAAACGAGTTTCAAGAAACTTCGCTAATTAATTACCACTAAAATTTGTTTTTCCAAAGAATTTTAAATTATTTTACAACATTTATTTGAAGTGGTTTCAATATAATTTTATTTGGATAATTTTGCAGGGGTATTAATTTTCTTAAATATACTTATTAAAATAACATCTAATCTCCTTTTGCAGTTACAAATGTATTCAATACTAAATGTACGACAAATTATGTTTTTTTTTAATATTATACCTCATTCCCCTCGCATTGAAGGGAGGCCGGTACCCATCAGCGGCCATAAGAAAGGATAACTTTTTTAAATACCACAACAAACACGGTGATAGATAGGAAAAGTAAGCTTTTAAAACAAACAACTCCAAAAGCCGGTACATAAGTATTGTTTCAACGAAAAAGACAGTCGCAATAGCAATCCCAATAAGTTAATTTCCCGGAGCAACTCATACTATCGCTGTACTTGTTTGTTTGTATATCCCGGCTTCATTACAGCCAGCCGGCCGTGGATCGCGCCGCTCATAAGCCATGTAATCAGCCATCAGTTGATGGTAAACATTGTTCGTACGATACACATTAGTCGTTAAGCATTTCGGAATTGCTTTGATATTGATTTTCGCCTCTATTGTGTTTGGCCTTAGGTGGAAAGATGAGAGATATCGGTACCATATCATGTAGGTAAACTGGAATAGAATATTGTGAACATTAATGAAGTAGACTAAAGCTATGCAGAACCAAAAGCCTTAATTGTGGTAATGACTAGTGCGCTGTATATTTTATTCGTAGGGTCATGGCTTATTCTTAGGTCAGATACAAAAAAAAATCCTTATTTCTTACGAGCTTATTAACTTCTGATTAACTCTGACACTTTGCTAAGTGTAAGTGTAATGACTCTTTTGGCACATAGAGCTAAAAGTGTGCATGTCAGGGTTTTTGACACGCTTGGCAGTTCAGCGCCATTCGTCTCTCAAGTGCAACTTCCTAGCGGATTGGTGTATGAGACCATCTATGGCAGGCCTAATTTGATTGGTCTATTCATTATGATCTTGCGCGCGCTTTGGATCTCTCGACTTTCCTTTTTACTTTGTATCAAATATAACTTAGTATATGTGGTAGTTTCTCTCTTTAACATGTATGTATCTAGCTTTAATTCTAAACGTATTATTTTTAACATTCACCAACATTTGTGCTCCATTTCTTTGTCTCAAAGACTGTTTACGGACCTTTGAAATAAAATAAAGTGGAATTTAGAAACATTAAAACCGTATCTCATTTAAACCCACATCTAGTCCCTAACGTTACAAAACAAAACATAAACACGATGAAAAATAATCCTCGTAACTACTAATTAGTTTGCGAATTTCAACAATTTCGCGATGTTAATTGATAATAAACGGTTTAAAACTCCTACTAAAGTTTTAAAACATTTAGGATGACTCTCATATGTTTTTCTGTTGTTTTTTTTCAAGTGTATATTGTTAAATATGGTAGATATAATTGGCTCACTCAATCTCAATATTATTTATACAGACAGATGATCTAGGCCATTGATTAGTGCAGTGGTTTATTGGCCCAAGGCTAAGGGTGCGGGGCCGAAACTCATAAAGGCCAATATCAAAAATTGGTGGTGACATGGCTGTAAAACGATTAGTCCAAATAAATGGAAGCTACTAATTAAAATAAATATGCTTAATAAAAATATCCGTTCAAACACTTTATAAAAGCGCTGCAAGTCCTCTCACAATCGAAGTCAATAATTGGAACAATTACTCCGTGCAAGGCTAGATAATTGCGTAATGTACCTATCCGTGCAAGACTGTAGCAAGGTCAGGTTGATTACCTGTAATCGCCTACTAACTCTCTATGTTAAATCAATAGTAATTTAAAATGGATACTTAGTAGTTGATTGCTTTGAAAACAAAGGCTTAAATCTTATATAAATAGGTAGATTGATTTATATATCTTAAATGTTTTTATTTAAACTTATGTACATAGTATTTGTAACGGTATATTGCTAATAGAGCCAGATTTTCATGATAAGTAAAGACGAGGTATAGAGATATATTACTTTGTAGGCTGTATCAGTCTAGTAACCTTATTCTACTTCACAGCTTTATTGAATGCTTCAGGAGTTTATCAGTATACATAAAAAAAATTAATAATTCTTAAGTTGAAAAAAATTGGTACATATAGTACATTTAGACCTTTTCCAAAATGTATTTAATTATGTACACATCTAACGGCAAGTACCGACGCCAAACTGAAATATAAAACCGAGCCGAAATCCCACACGGGAGTAGTTAGGCACTCTGCACGTCAACCGCTCTTGGCTAAGTAATCAGGTTTAAAATTCATGGGGTCAGCTAGTGAATAACATTTCGGTTTTATTACACCTACAATTAGGTTAAACGTTTTAAATATAAAATTATAATAATACCAGCCCATTTAATGTCACACTGTTCGGCGAGGCCCCCCATCAATGGCCGTAGTCCACCACCCTGGCCCAGTGCGGGTTGGCAGACTTCAGTCAGTTCGTCTTTTGCGGGGTTCTCTCAGACATGCAGATTTCCTCATGATGTTTTCTTTCACCGCTTAGCATGGTTGAAAATTAGACTCGCACATGAAATCTAATCTCGTAGAAACCTACGAGCCAGTGTTTGACCCTGAGATCCTCATTACCGAAGCAATTCAGCATTCTAAAAACTTGGCTATATATATTTTTTGATGAAAAAAGTACGTAGAGGAAGAGTCAGCATGCAGGTAACTGGTTTACGTTACGTATGTTGCCTACGTTTACTGAACATTATGTTATAAAAATCTACGCGATCGAAGTTGCAGGTATACAGACAAGTTGTTTAGAGCTTATTTTCTGTTCACTGCATGCTACTGTTTGTGCTGGTCAAAGAATTCCTCCCTGCTTTGAGCTGTTTGTGACCATATTTTACCAAAAAGATGTCAACCATCGTTGACTTAATCTTCCACGACGACGATGACCGTCTCCATCACATCCAGTATTAAATTCGCATTTTACATTTATCTATAAGGTTTTAATAAAAACCTGAAAGACCGAGACGGTCGGAAATAATCAAAGCATTTTTTATTGTGATCCCTAAAAAGAATCTTTGCAATAAGAAATTTGTCGTTACTCACCCGCAACGACTTTATTCACCCGATGTCGGCCGAATAATGTTAATTACATAATTTTATTTCGACATTTCTTATAAAATGTTCCAGGGCGTATTCCTTCATCTCGAACTTGGGAGTTGGTTGGAAGTAGGTTATTGCTAAAATTGTAAATAGTTAAATATCAGTACCTAAGTAATAGTTTTATGGAAAAGGTGTTTCTCGCGGTGTCCGGTATTCATTAGATTCAATACTCTAAAAGCATTTAGAATTTGTGTGTATTCTCACAAATTTAGAAAGCATCAGCGTAAGCCTCAGCGTACAAAATACGCTGAGGCATGGACCATTTTTTGTGTATATTAAATAGGTAAGCTTTCTCTATTATTTTTTAAATTTATGTGTCGTTGTACATATTATCTAAATTAATATAAAAAGAAAAATCTCAATAAAACATTGTGATTTCATTCAATTCGTGGAAATAATAGTAATATTCGAGTTCGATTCCGTTATTACGTTAACAGCATATCAGTTCTGTTAATAGCCAAGGGCTATGTCGCCTACGATGGACTTTATTAATTTTATATTTGGCATTTTTGTTTAACTTCTAGAGTATTTAGCAAAATGTACTTAAGGACATGCTGTTATTTTTTTAGTTTCATTTAAAATCCTTCTTTATATTAGTATTTTAGACATTTCTCACTAGCAGTAGACAGTCCTACCTGCAAGCCTCATGTGGTTACCTTGCCTCACTGACTCAGTTGGTGCTTATTGCGGCCAAAGGCTCTTTAGTCGACTCAAACAGTTAACTACGAGACCGTAGTCCATGTTGAACAATATTATTTAATTTACATCACTCTAAATATACTCACATATCACGAAGCACCGATGGCCGTTGAGGCAGAAAGGTTCTTGAATGGCAACCGCGGGCCGGAAAGCATAGTGCAGGACGGTCCCCCACAAGGTGGACTGATGATATTACACGCGTCTCAGGGAGCCGGTGGATACGAATTCATTGGGGAGGCCTATGTCCAGCAGTGGACGTCTTTCAGCCGATGGATAGATGGATGGATGGCAATTTACTCCAGCAGAAAAACTTTTAGCTCACGATTTGCGGCAAACAAATTCTCCCTTATTCACACATAAAGAATGTTCATAGTAAATCATACTAAATTAATTACTTTGCCAAACTAAACACATTACATAATGCATTCTCAATGCTATTTGCAGTTGGTAGTCGAGTAAATTCGAATCGGCGTGGGTACACGAGTTCGTGGTCACTCTCTCGTTATAAACATAGTTTCTGTACAGGTAACATTGGTGACATACGGCTGTTGAAGTTGGAGAACTAAGTCCGAGAAGCTAGTTCTTCTCGTACTTGCTTTTTTAACAAAGAAAGAAAGAGAATAGTCTTTCTCCTTTCCTGTAAAACCCACCATTTGATAGGTATTTTGCTAATGTCAAGTAACAAATAATTAATAATACTAATTGGGTGTTGATGCAGGCCTAGTCCGTGGACTAGACCCAATAAACCCCCTAACCCTATCTGCAAAGTGGAGGATACTTTACTGACAAATTTACCCCACTTCTTGGGAGAACTTAGAAATTCGCGTTTCACCATTTTGTTTTTTCCTACACTCGTGCACGTTTACGAATACATAATGGTTAAAACCCCACCAAAATTGGACATTATAGTTCAAAGAATCGTATTTTTCACAAAAATAAACAAAATTGATAACTTTTCACTCCGCCTACCCCTAAAAAGTTAAGTGTAGAATTATATTCGGAGTAATAAAGTGACATAAGTGGCATCCCCCCAGACTATAAGGTCCATATTCGTTTGCCTCGAATAAACGCTATCATCTGTCTATTGCGCCGCCGGCTATGTACCTGAGCTTGCATCACGAGTCTGGGCGGTCTGTCTGGATACGACTAATAGGTAGCCGAGTACCACAAGAAAAAAAAAATTATGTCAGCACCCATTGATGCTGCAAATAATATTACAATGGGCTGAGCAAAAAATATGTAAAAAAAACTATTATCTGTGCATGATTTAAATCAACGTGATCCAACTCCTAAAATAAAGTAGCAGTGTGTAGTGAGGGTTAGATCCCAGCATCTCGTGCAAGAGGAATCTCGTAGATACATCTCTCCGTGGATTCCATACACCGGCGCCGTCGTACTGAGCTATTTACAACATTTGCTTGTTTAGATAACGCGATGGATTTATTTAATCTTACTATTTCAGTGAAAATTTGATCTGCGAATTTGATTTATTTTGTAAACAGATATTTTATATAGATAATAGAAAAAAATGACTTTCTTTTTAACTTTTCATACCTGCGGACATATCTGCGGACGTTGAGCAAATTTTTTAATTGATTTGCGCCTATTGTCTATGCGCTCTCAGCTTTCATTCATTCAATTAGGTAGTATCGAATAGATAAAACTATCGTCGGTACCTCGATAATTTCATTTTCATTGAGGAGTAAACACGTGTGTCAATTAATTTAGTTTATGATTATAACAAAGGCTATATTATTATTACTGCCCGTATAAACATTGCCATTAAGCTGGGCTCTTAGACTTTTGTTTTGTCATATAACCTTAGGAAATATTTAGTATCAACATTGCCAATAAGCTGGGCTCTTAGACTTTTGTTTTGTCATATAACCTTAGGAAACATTTAGTATCAACATTGCCATTAAGCTGGGCTCTTAGGCTTTTGTTTTGTCATATAACCTTAGGAAATATTTAGTATCAACATTGCCAATAAGCTGGGCTCTTAGACTTTTGTTTTGTCATATAACCTTAGGAAACATTTAGTATCAACATTGCCATTAAGCTGGGCTCATAGGCTTTTGTTTTGTCATATAACCTTAGGAAACATTTAGTATCAACATTGCCAATAAGCTGGGCTCTTAGAGTTTTGTTTTGTCATATAACCTTAGGAAACATTTAGTATCAACATTGCTAATAAGCTGGGCTCTTAGACTTTTGTTTTGTCATATAACCTTAGGAAACATTTAGTATCAACATTGCCAATAAGCTGGGCTCTTAGACTTTTGTTTTGTCATATAACCTTAGGAAACATTTAGTATCAACATGTTGTAAAGAAGGCAGTGCTCTTCACTCGCGGTTTAATTTACGCGAACGTCTGCCACACGAATGAATTAATTATTATCACAATCAGGTAAATCTGATAGGCCTCTTTAATATTCTGTTGTTTCATTTGCCACTAAGATATTTATATAACATAAGCTTTCGTTTACTAATTGGCTCCATGCCTCCTTAGAATATATATAATGTTTACTTATAACATAATTATTTTGAGCAATAGATATACAAGCAGTGATAGCCAAGTTGGTAGAGCGCTTGCCTTCGTAACGATGATCGCAGGTTCAAAACCCCGGCTTGCACCTCTGGAATTTCTGGATTTCATGTGCGAATCTCATTTTCAACCCCGATTATCGCTTGCTAAACGGCGAAGGAAAACATCGTGAGGGAACCTGCAAGTCTGTGAGAACTCCTCAAAAGATGTTTGAAGTCCGCCAACCCGCACTGGGCCAGCGTGGTGGACTATGGCCTAATCCTCCTCGAAATATCAATACAGTAACAGATTAAACTCCATTCATCGTCATTGCATAACCTCGTTATCACTTAAGTTGTACTATCACGTTTAACACCAACCATATAGCTTAATTATCTCCTTCATACACCAATTTGACTGACGTCAAGGATTACACACGGCGCTGTTTATCAGCGGCTGACGCGATTGGTTTTCGCATAATACGGCTCATTTCCCACCTGCGCTCATAAAAGACCGATTAACGTAGAAATATTCCAATATATTTTACGGAGAACGTAAATATTTTCATCCGGACGGTAACGCGGTCAGCGCATCCAATTATGCAGGCGTTGTGCGAAGTCGCGCTTGTAAAGTCGGCTACGTACCGCGTTGAATGGAAACACATCTGTGCCCTTCCCCGTCCCCCGACCCGCCGTAATTATGCCATAAAACGTGATAGTGGTGCGACCAAAAGATATTTGCCATAATGATTATGAATAGAGGTAAGGTTATATACGTGTAAGTGCGTTCGCGAGCGGCGTTAACCGAGACTTATGTTTAGAGCCCCGCACCTTCGGTATTACTTTGAGCTTACTCTGAAACGAACGTCTGTGGAATAATAAATCAGGTCATTTTTCATTGAAATCACTTCTACGTACATAGTTTTAGACACATACGAAGAATAAAATATAGAAAAAATGTCGCTAGCAAAATTCTAGTTTCTCAGTCTGAGATCTGAGTCAATTTAATCAACTACACACCGGTAGATAAGAAAATTATTCTAAGCATAGGCAGTTTGTAAACAAGAGTTGACCCACGTTTAACAACCAGCTATATGTATCGATTTGTTGTCTCTATTACCGACTCTATATAAAGGCATGAAGATTTCCCGAACTGTTATTTGTTAATCATTGCGGGGTCGCAGTACCGAGTCCAAGCGATGGTGTTTGGACAGGCCGACAATATTTGCGTTTGGCGTCGCCGGCGCCGGCCGCTGACGCCCCCGCACAACCACTAATCATATTTTATGGTGGCCGCTTAACTCAAATATTCGATTCGGATTAAACGACGCGCGGAAAAAATGGGACGCAATTTCCCCGTGGTTTATGGCTGATTGTAATTTGAAGAGCGGAATTAATATCTGATGGGAGGCCGCGATGACGACATTCTAGGTCCATTACAGTGTTATTGAGCGTTCAACCTAGAGCGAATGGCTCCACCTAACATATAGCTAACTAAATCAAAATTATCAGTGTACGTGTATAAGGAATATTGCAACATGGGATTGGTTTATCCAGGCATACGGAATTTGTCAACCAACCGCCCAGTCCAGTATGACCACGTCATTTGCCGAACTATGTACTCGTATTGCATACCTACTTACACACCACGGAGTGGAACTTAACCACCGAAAATGTGTAATTGTCACGCTGGGACGCCACAATTCACGTTTGATGTGCGAACACGCTCGTGACGTCAGAGCGCACCACGTCACGCCATGCGTAACGTGACTGATAGCTTTAATATAGTCCCGTTGATTATCCAGCCGAGCGGAAACGCCAAACGGTAATCTAGATTTAATACCAGAGCTCATCGAGGCTTGCCGTGCCTCCGAAGGGTTGCCACTAATAACTATGTTTATTCTTTGAAAACATATTTCTGTGTCACTTACAACATTTCTCACTCGTTTATTTAATGGACTAATTGTGAGAGCTTCGATCTCGACTGGTGCAGGATTATTTAAATTTTTTTAGAAGTTGCCTGAAAATGGACCTGGTGTTAACTAGGCTATAATTCCACAGTCACAATAAAACATGACATTCTGACAAGGATGTAGATAATTTCAATTGCCATTACCGACGGAATGTAATAAAAAAATAAAGTCATCATCATTTTCAGTCAAAATGAATATCCAAAAGCGTCTTATAAAACATATAATAAGTATTGCTTAGTTGAAAAAGGGCAACCCTACACGGTATTGTCATTGTGTCACGTGTACACGGTACACACAATCTGAGTTAATATACCTTTATATTTTGAAGATTGCGTGGATGTAAACACGTTAAGTTGCTTCGTCAGAGGTGTTTTTAGTCATTAACAAAATAAGGACTAAGTATATATATATATATCACGCCTGTAACTTAGTCAAGTTCCATATTATATAGGTAGATATTTTTTACAATGTTTTACGCATCTAGCATTTCTTCCAGGGTCTAACCTAAGCCAATAAGTTCAATATTATTTTTAAAACAATAAAAATATCGTCAAAAAACGAAACGCAAACATTCAGTATTTGCTCATTCAATATTTTCAAAATGAATCACCGCTGATAAGTAATTTAATACCATTTCCGAACGCCGCCGACGAAAACATTGTGTCAGACATAATAAAGCTTGGAATAGCATTCTAATGAATGATATTGGTCCTCCCGTGGGATTACAAGTTAATCCTCTTGAAACGGAACCAGTGGAGGGGCGGTGGGAGGGAAGTGCGGGTAGGTAATAAAATTCTTACGTCATCACCGGACCGACGGACCACGGGCTCAAGGTATTACCGCCTCATCTCCTTTGTGTTTTTTATTTAATTCCCGGATAATTTTCGCAGTGTAAGGTCAAATCAAAATTCAGATAACGTCTGGTTGCCTTAAATCTGATGTCTATACATTTAAACAACTGTGACTGCGTGAACCCTGTATAAATGTTTATGAAAATTAAAAAAAAAACATGTGTTAGTGCGAACACACATCATGGGGAAATTTATGATCGGATTTTGATTAAACTCAATATAGTGATGGCTTCTATCTCGGGTTAACATTTCACCTACTTGGTATCTCGGTTAACGTATGGGTTCACACGGGATAGAAAAAACTACACTGTCTCTCAAAATCCACTGGACAGATTTCAATGGTGACCAAACATGCACACTAATCTATACATATAAATAAAATTGGAGTGTCTGTTTGTAATATTAAAATAACCGCTTTTTACTAAGTGCATTTGGATGTATACACGTTACCTATACCGAAACAACATTTTTTACAATTTTTGTCTGTCTGTCTGTCTGTCTGTCTGTCTGTCTGTCCGTCTGTCTGTCTGTCTGTCTGTCTGTCTGTCTGTCTGTTTGTTCCGGGTAATCTCTGAAATGGCTGGACCGATTTTGACGGGACTTTCACTGGCAGATAGCTGATATAACAAGGAGTAACTTAGGCTACATTTATTTTAGAAAAAAAAATAGGATCTCACTAAAAAAAATTAAAACCAATGTTGCAGCGCTGCGCCTGATTAAAGTTTGATAGCAACAATCTGCAATGCGTCCTGCGGGATCAGAATGCGAGCAGGATGTTGTCAACGGTTGTCTTTGTTAAATACCACGCGGACGAAGTCGCGGGCAACAGCTAGTCGTTAATAAAGTTCTCAATATCTAGGGAGGGACTTGTTACTGAACATTAAAGAGTCCCACCAGGATAGAAAAACACTAACTGCACCCAAAAGGAGTCGCGGTAACAATTAGTTAAAAATACAATTCCTACTCAGCCGTGTTATCATTAACTTGATGTTTATTCTGGAAATGAGGCAGTGATAGCTAAGTTGGTAGAAGACTTGCCTCGTTAACGAGGAACGCAGGTTAGCACCCCAGCTCGCACATGTGAAATTTCTGAATTTCATGTGCCAATCTCATTTTCAATCTTGATTATCACTTGCAAACGGTGATGCAAAACATCGCGAGGAAACCTGCGTGTCTAAGAGAACCCCTTGAAAGACGTGTGAAGTCCACCAACCCGCACTGGATCAGTGTGATGGACTATGGCCTAATCCCCCTCGCTTTAATGGGAGCCCTGTACCCAACAGCGGGACATAAAAAAGGCTGGTATTATTATTCTACATATATATAGAATGAACACAAAGAAACTTGCATCGCGATCGGAATGAATGATTATAAACTGCATTCTCAATGTAGGCTCTGACAGTTTCCACTCACAATAATCAGTGGTTAGGCAGGATTTCCTTTTGGAACCATCGAGTAAACCCTTATCTTTACGCAGTAAGTATTCCGCCGATGTCAGTCTCCTTTGTTCCTACGTCTATACATTGACATTAGGTCAAACGATAAAACAAGCGTAATAGTTGACGCTAGTAAAAGCTTTCGAGGTCGTGAGGCATAAAAAGAAAACGCTATTACCGTTGTGGTTCGGATGGGGCATTAATACACATTTGCGACGGGCGGAGCGCGTTTTCGTCACAAATTGAGCAACAAAATTAGCTAGACATATTTATTTCAATTACTCGACCACCCGATACAGGTAAATTAAACTCACTGTTACCTAAACTCTAAATGATAAATAATTGGCTCGAATAAAACACTGTACAGTACCTCAAGCACAACCTTTTTTATTTAGGTACTCTTTCAATAATTCAAAACAATCCCGCTGAGTTTCTTGCCGGATCTTCTCAGTTGAGGTCGCGTTCCAATCCGGTTGTAGAGTTAAGAAAAAAAAATATAAATCACAATTTGTAAGTGCCCCCGTAGGCCTATACAAAATAAATGATTTGACTTTGAAATAACGTAACGTCTTCCATTCCTCTCACACCACAGCTTTCATAAATAAGAATTACAGTTTACTCGATTACGCTACGATTACATTAGAAGTTCCTGCTTACCCTACAGCATACACACAAATTTAATAATACAAACGAAAACATTACGGCCATAATAAAAGGCTTGTATTCAAAGATTCATGTTTTCGTTATTTTCCCCCTATCGCGTCGCAGTACTCGGTTAATTAGTCTAAATAACAGTGTTTCGCCCGACGCGCAAACAGAGACCCTTAATGAAGGCAACCAATTCTCGGGGCTGAGCCGAAACGGTCTTTCATTTCGGCCTTAAAGGCGTAGGGCGTCGCAATACGCCAGCGAGTTTGCCAAAAACAAGCCCAATAACGGTCTGGCAAACAGTACAAATGATGCGTTAGTGACAAAACGACGTACGGACGGCCCTCGTGCGCCCGCCGACGAGCCGAGACAGCCGGCTGACGAGCACGACGGGAAACAAGACAGGTTATTATCTCCCAACGAGCCGAAAGACGTCAGAAAACCTCTGATATTTTCCACACGTCCGCCGGTATTCACTGGAGACTAGCAACGAAAATTAGTTACTGAGGATTTCTTGTTTTTGTCTTGAATGCGTTGCGTGATTTTCATTGTTAAGAAATAACCAACGCCACCTTTGAAATTGAAGTACGCGCGCTGAATATCAAAGAGTCTCCTCACACGCGGCACGCCGCTCGCGCTCAGACACTCTTGTTTAGGACTCGGTAACTTACTTGGATGTCCCGCCACCCCGCTAGTTTTAAATTCAATTATCATATCAATAGCTCTATGTTTCGTACTATAGCAACGTTAGCTGAAAAAGTAGAGACGTGATAAAGACGGGTGAGTAGCGGCTGTGTATAAGCAGTGTCCGCAGAATGTAATGTGATATCCCCTGTCGCATATTTGGGAGCAGACCGTTGTTACCGCGCTGCCGCTTTGTAGTCTTTTTGCTTATTTTTTTACTGGATTAATTTGTCTGCGTATTCAAATGGCAAATTATGAGATAAAAGTATGACCTCTTTCACATTTATTTTCTGAAAAGAAATCTGGATTATTTTGAAAAGTACCAGAACAAAAATGAAGTCGTAACTAAAATATTACGGCGTTAATGTTTGTGAACATGTTAAGTAAACAGGTTTCCTCTTGGAAATTTTTTGAGAGATTTTGTCAGCTAAGATATCAAAACGCAACTTAACAAAAAGCAATACGTCGAGGTTGATAGAGGGTGACATTCTCTTAAGTTACGGCATTCTCTTGCCGATTCAATATCCTTTTCTATTTTGTTCGAGTGGAGCATATCGCGCGATCCTTCACCCTATATTCGCGTCTGCATATTCACAATATGTGAACAAAAAAATACAAATACCTTCTGAGTAAATCTTTTTATGAACTGATGCCATTTTTGGTTGAGCGTCTTAATATATTATCTAGCTAAATCTCAAATATTCTTGAGAGATTCGAATCAATAAAATACATTTTTCGTGTGCTTTCATCACCGGTAGCGCGGGGCTTCTTTTGAATGTACTACAACGGTAAATTCTACTTCAGTATAATACCTAAACTGTTGCGTACTGAATTATGATTACTTATGTTAAAAAGGCCCTTAACCCCGCATTATTAACCCAGACAGTTATGCCCAACGTCGTCTTCGACTATTGCTACAAAACACAATTTATTATTTTGTAACTACCACAAAAAACCTACAAGGAGAATTTTCAATTCGCCGGTACAAGGGGCGGCGGGGGTGTCGCGGCGCCCCCTGTATCGCTGTATATTTTTTCCCCTCTGTATGAAGAAGTCATAAATCAAGTGAATGTAAATCTGTAGCATCCAGTCGCGGGTGAGTGACGCGCCATTATCGCTCGTCGTCGGCCGCGGCCCGCGCCGGCCTAAAACTTACACCGACCAACTTTAACTCCAACAATCCTTTTATCTGTTGCTGTTATCATAAATATGAACACTATAGTGTTTATTTTAAAGTGATCAGTTCGAAGGGATGGGGAGTTTTCTCGTTTTGTTTTGGTATTATATGTTAGATTTACGTTTGTATGATAGCGCTTTGTAGTTTTTATTTGGTATACCATTACCAATGTTTCAAGCGACCACAAAATCACATAATATAATAAAAATAATAACTTATTGTCTTTAAACGTACCTGTAAGAGGCATAAGAATATGACCTTTTCATTTATGGCAAAACAATATTTAAACACTCACGCTTAATTATACAAATTACCTATCTACTTAGAAGTACAACTACATCAAACATGACGTGATCTAATAGCAACATTTTGTACCTCCATAAAGTCTGTTAGAACTAACTTTCGATAAAAAGGGACTTTCACAAAAAGTACAAACTACCCGAAAATGTTCTGTTCCGCATATACATTAATCTAATAAAATAATGGAACGTCACACACGGAGATTTTTGTATGGGAAAATGTTATTGCTCATAATAAGCCAACACGTCTTCGGTGCGGCCGCATCCATCATGTTGCGGAGTCCTGACTTCTCCCATCCGTCACCCGCGATCTCGCCCCGGGCGCGCAGGTCTCGATCCAAGACATTTCAATTATACTTTTTATATCTATATGCTAATTTCGTGTGACACAAGAAGTAGTTTAATACATAGTCTTTTATCCTGAATAGTTTGTTTAATTTTGGTAGATAAAAATATCACCAGACAACCTGTACGACGTTAATTCAACCAAGTAATGCTTGCAATACAAGCATTGCTTGGGTTGACTGACGGTGATCTAGGTTTACAATTAATTATATAGAACTTAAACGCCCTTGTACCCACTAAGTTACAAATATTCGGGATCATCACAAAAGATGAGCCAAAATGCCGAATCAAACCGGCTTATCTCTGGCTACCTAATTAAGTGATTTGAATTATATTTATTAACGAGTTGTACCATTTTTCTTTTTCAGGTAAAATTAAATTTTAACAACAACCTGCCCGAACTTCCTTAATCGGGTGAGTAACATACATTTATAGTTTGTATCAAATACAATTCATTTTCACAATATAAACTAAGCAAATATAAATTAAAAAGAGATTAGAAAAACTTACCTTACCCTTATAAACTTCTATTTCCGGAAATGCCCGTTCATACTTTTACTATTGAAGAAAATTACCGAATACAAAAGGTTCAAAGCATGTGTTAATTTAATGTGAACCTAATTTTGTCTGAAGTTTCATACTGTTCGGTTTCTGTATTACACAATAACTACAATATTTATTTGATTTAAAATATGTTTTCAGTTCTTTTCATGAATTCTTGGTAGCGATCCGAAACGTTTAAAATGTACAATAAGTACTTCTTAACAAGTGTCGTGCAAAAGTTGTGAGAATTTAAGTTAATCAAATTGGCCGGTCGCTGTTAAACCCATTTCGTGAACAGACTTCACCACACTTAAACGAGTTACGTTTTCCACCACTTTAGTTAAGAAACGAAAAGTTTTTATATTTGCATTCATTACTTGCCAACGCTAATATGGAAAATACAATTTTCTTCTTAGAATACGTTTATAAAATTTCGAGAAAATTGAATACCTACTGAGGTCCGGATGAAATGGATATTCTAATGAGGTTATTGGGTAGGTTTCTTTGATAAGGTTGTTTAAGTCCGCGCCACCACTATAGTCTGAATAGTCCGATACACGCGGCGGTGCTATCCTAAGCGCGGCGCAAGCACTCTTGACAAACAACAAGATGGCAGAAAAGTCAAATTTAGTTCCAGCTTTTGCCGTAGGACTTCAGTGGTGGCGCGGACTTTACAACCAATTTTATTTTACAAGATTTTTTTCGAAGTATGTAAGTACTTACTTATCATAGCAAGTGTGTAAACGAATTTTTCGACCTAGGTCATTATAATACTTGTTATAAGAGTAAGGTAGGGAAAATAATTTTATCTCCATTTTAGTTAAATCACGGCTTTTACGAAATATATTATTTAGTATAACCACATATTAACTGCATATTATACACACAAACGGTACTTTATCGGAACCCAAGTATGATAACACATTTGAAACGAAATGGAATGATAATAGGATCGTAACTGTTATGATTTTCAATCTAGTAGTCAACCGACTTGAATATGTTGAAAAAACTTAGGTTCTATCTGAAACAATTCATTCATAGATGGAAAATGTTATCGATATAGAAATACAATAAAGTAATTCCAAAAAGCTGCGAAGGCATTGAAACAAAAACCCAGTAATGGTCTTGAATAAAAGTTTGATTGGATCCGAAAGGGATCGCCCTTTTATTTTATGCCTTCACCTAGGCCCCTATATATTTACTTGCCTACCTCTTTCCCAAACGTTTAATTAACGCAATAACTAATAAAGTTTTAGCGTGATTAACACTCGCTTAAGTCACTCAGTGACCGAATAACTGGCCAAATAACAATTAATAATATTGTTGTGGACCACTCGATCGGATACAGCACATTCTTTACACTCGGTTCGATGTACTGTCAGCATGCGACAGTACATCGTCATCATCATCTAATAGATCCGGTAATGAAAATTGATTTCAATTAGTTGCGATCATTATTTTTATATAGCTCGGTAGAAAATTTGAAAAAAAAAATATTTTGGACAAAACTTTCAAAATCGAAATGTCTACGTATGCGCTACGTATTTAACAAAAGCTTACGTAAGCACGATCCCCGCGGAATGGCCGAAGATTTGCATATTAACTTAGTTTTCATAAGTAATACTTTGGTTTAGTTGAAACAACCCCGCTAACTTTGTTTCAAACGAGCCAACTCGACGATTACTCAGAAATATTTCAAATTTTCAACAAATAGTTACAAAAGTTATATTAGTTTTAGCGCCAAAGCGGTATTGTCGTAATTTATACGAATCGCCCCAAACCTTGAACTGCTTCGATGGAAGAAACACCGACCCGATGCACGCTTTCAAACTCTGTAAATACCTGTACAAACAAAAGTTAACATAAATCTGTTAAATATGTAAGGGTTAATGATATTTCTCGGCAACAATAAATAAGTTACAAATTGTTAAAGGTGTCCCGGGGGTCCGGCCGCCGCGCGCCGCCCCCGGGGCCCTGCACCCTCAGAATTCGCCGAGGAATAAGTTTTTCCACTCAAACTTTATTCGCACCTCAACTTGCGCCATCTGTCTGCTACTCGCAACTTATATTTTTTCTTCAAATAATTTACTTTGGGAGTACTCTTTCAGAAAATATTTTCTTTTGTCGCTCGTCAGACGTAGGAATGGCTTAGATGTCGGTTCTTCTTCTATAGTATTGATAAGTTCACGGGAATCGCATTGTGATTTATACAAACGTAGTTTGCTACTACCTAAAGGATGATAATATCATTGTTTTACCTAATAATCTTACGAAATAATATTATCAGTGCCACTTATGAGAACATCTATGATATACATTATGATCACATATGTGATCACAGCAAAATTTATCAAACTATTCGAAACAAATTTAGTGAATTAATGGTATTTGCCTTTAATAAAAAAACACTATTTTTATATTGACAGATTATCCAAGAAAACTTACTTTGAAGCGAAGGAAATAAAACTATTCGTATACTCGCATCATAATAAATGTACAGAACATACACCCATCAAAACAACTTTCTTATTCTCTCGTAAGTGAAAATAACAAAATGATTCCCCTAAACTTGATACAGACAGCAATAAATCTAGCGGCGAGATAAGACTCAATAAAGTTGCCGGTGGCTCGGGCCTGTCATAATTTTAAGAGCGTTCATAAATCCATCAATATTTAAGCTCTTAGACCACAATATTTTTCTTGGGGTGAACAAACGTGAGGTGCGTCACACACGCGCCACATAAATTCCGATAATCCCTGCCCTGTGCACATCGCGCCGGTACTTGCCGTATTCATGCCCATTATTCATGTGTGTGCTTTGCGGCCGAACACCGCCAAGACTTAATAATTCGAAATATCGCGTTCTAACTTTATAGTACTAGCCAGCCTGGTATAGTACAACTCCTGGCTGGTTAGCGTAAAAAACTGCTGTTCTAAATTTAAAATATTACTTATTATTATATTGCTAATCGGTATGACGCATTATTATTGAAACAATAAATGTTGCCCAGTCAATTATATGATTCGCAGCAAAATACAATTTATTTTTAAAAATAGCTTATTATTTCCGATTGCCTGCCTGCCTTTAACTTAGCGCATAGGCAATATACTATCATTTTTATATTTTGTCATAGGTATATAAAAAGGTAGGTACATTAATGTTGTCAATTTCTTCATTGTGCCAGCAAAAATTTTGCGAATAATCTTCATGTGTTATAAAGTGTCGCGGGCGTGTTTGCATTCCGCGGGCGACGCGTCTCCGAACAAATTGTATTAGACGACGCCAATACGTGACCCTATGAGAAATTCACGCAACAACATGTGTACCACGACGCCATTTTGGTTTTTTGATATGAAAATTAGGAGCCCCTCTGCGTGTTTGTCAGTTTAAGCACGAATTTTCTAGATGGTAATAATTTTTCCGTGTGAAGGTAGGTATCTTACGTAATTATAGTATGCAAATCATTGGTACAAATGTAAGAGTTCATTGTAAGCATCTGAACAATAGCTTTAATTCCTTTGAACAAATAATACTCAGTTTACAAAAATAAGACAATTTATATTTTTCTGATCACGCAAATCTCATCTCGCCTTCAGCAGCAAAAAAACTAATAAAGCATCATAACAAAAGATAGTTCAAACCCATCAAATATACTAGGAGGCCATAACATTAACTCACATTCGAACAAAACAAAGAAGATTACATGCGCCAAAAAACATTGTTGTAATAATTGTTTTATTCCCAAGAAAAACAAATATCTTGAGCGAGCGATGCCGTAGCTGACTAGGATAGCATAAATATGTTGAAGCTGGTGCCTTTAGATAGGGGATATTTATCGCTCACGGTGCCCGCCGTTATTGGACATGTCTTTTCGTCGTTTAAGGCAAGCGGTGATGTGTTTATTCAATTTGCCGTGGGAAATGTTGTTCCTGCATCCGTGTCAATGTACGGTGCTGTCGACTACACTTGTATCTCTTTCAGATTACTAGTTCTAGATGGAGATAGGTGATATTTTGCATGGTCAGTTATGATTTGATTCAAGAAGTATTTGAATGTGCGATATGCATTACTAATAGTAGTCTGATTAGCTTCTCCCAACTAGACCCACATCAATAACACAATGCTAATAATTTCCACACATCGCGTTTTATGCATTGGACTCTCTGTGTCTACGGTCTGTAATAGCGTAAATCATGACATATTTTTTACGCAGCTAAGGTTTTCTTTAACATGGCAGCGGTTAAAAAAGTTGACGTGTGTTTTATTGGTTAGTATTTAACTGTGAGTCTACCCATGAGGCGACAAGAGGCCTACTAACGCGCCATCTCCAGTAATATTATATATCCCGTGGGATATCCTATTAACTAATATGTAGGTGATACCTAGCACACAATAAAGGAAAACTTATTTAATCTTAGTGCGCGATTTCAATCAATTCATTCAATAAGATGGATCCTCTATCTCGGAATACTTTGCTAACTTCTTCAGCTTTGAAGTTTTAGCGCATGCATTGACGCGTTCCATGATCTCTCCACTCATTAAATATTTAGTTTTTAGCAATTTAATTCTTAAAATATTTACTTTGATATTTAGTGCTAAAATTGACTCAAATACTCAGTATTAACGTAATGCTGTTTTTAGTAATACTCAGTAAGTTTTACTAAAAAAAGCATTCGCATGCATTGAAATTGCATGTTTTAAATCCACGCCCAAATAATATGATAACAGCTAGCAGCTAGCAGCAACATTTACTCACTTACGTTATAAAATATGGAAAAGTAGCGGTTGTTGCTATTCAGTCGCGGCGAGTAAACATTTTCATTGATGGATGTGGTGCATCTGTAAACAATATTCATCGGCTCCCGCCGCGCGGACGGACGGACCGCCTCGCCTCCTGTCGCCCACGGCACTCTTTAAATTTTATATAGATCATTGTTTGCACACACGAAATGTACATTTCCAATATTCCAACTGAATAAATTAGTCAATTTTCAATAATAAACATCCCGTGATCATGTGTGAACGATCACTGCGGTCTACGAAAATGCACGCAATAATAATTTACGCTGATTGATAGTTGAAAACTGTAAGTTAGGCATATTATTGTTAAATTTTCGTTAGCTGCAGCAAAATATTATATTGTTATATAACAATATAAAAAACTAAGCCAATAAAACGTACTACCTATTATTAAGGTGGGATCTAAACATAATCTAAACTTTTCCCACTAAAACAAAATTTGTATCGTATAAGGTTTTAAAAGTGCACCTCCCCGAGATACAATTGGAAAACTCCTCACATAACGGGGCTTTTAACGAGACCTTTTTCGTGAAGTAACTAAAAACATTCCCCACAATGATCCATTATCTTCTCACGAGGACAAGTTAGCGATCTCCTTCCGTCTATTTTCACAAGTAATAACTAAATTTATCGTCAGACTTTCGGTCGTCGCCGAGTCTTCCAATATCAGCGCTGGTTGAGCAGTCGAGTCACGCGCGCGGGCGGTGGGCGGGCCCCGCGGCGCGGCGCGGCGCGGCCGTGTCGCTCTGGTCGACGACGCCTCATTAAAATTAACCATCATTACTCTTGTAAAGTGAGTCGCGGTGTACCGGCAGGCGGCGGCTTATTGGGAAGTTTGCCGGCTCCCGACGGCTGCTAATCCTCCGGTTTATTGCTGCTCTAACAAATGGTTCCCCGCCGGCGCTGCGACGTGACACCCGCAATATGTCACACATACGCATACTGAATCGTGTGACATGCAGCGTTCAAACTAGAATGTTTAATGCAACACGACTCAAACTTAAGATCACGTGCGCTATCTCTGAATCGCTCAGTGAGAAAACATCTCGCAAAACGCATTCAACTTTCAAAACCCTAAGAAACGTCAAAGAAATATACTGCCACAAAAAATACACCCGTAAAAACTTCAGTCCGTGTTGGCTTTGAGGTGAATAAAGTGAAGAGAGAGTAAGTATAAATATTCATTCAGAAAAGGAGCCACGCACAGTAAATATAAACTTTTATTTCAGTTCGCCATTAGTAGAGCGGCAGCGGCAGGGGGACGCATTGAACATTCGACTCGCGACTTCTAATTAGAGAGGACACCGCGTGCTTTCTTCCCGAGTTCCATTATTAATGGAAAAGTCCGTTCCAATTGATTTCATATTTAACATCCTCTTTTATCTAAACCCTTAAATATTCAAAGGAAAGTTGGAAAGTGACTATTGGTACCTACTTACCTCAATTGTATACCTGTATTTTAATGAAGCTGCCTACTAACGAACTGTAGTCTGTATAGTTCGCGGGTTAAATTACATTTGGAATGCGTTGCGCAAATGAATTACGCATGAAAGCCGCCAATGTACTTTAATGTTAACAGACACCCTCAAGCTACACACGACAGTATTACGTTAGTATCTAGTACCTTAGATGAACTATTTACAGAAGCAACCAAGGTGACTTGACCTTGAACCGTTAAACCAAGATCACTAACTACCAAAGAAAAAAGAATGTCAAGTTAGGAAACAGATTTGTATCGTAGATATATCTTCTGTCAACAAAATAATTCAGCATTCATTATTTTGTTTTTCAAGATACACATTTTGCCAAACAAACCTGCTTTCTGTAGGTACCCAGGGTTAAGGGTGCGAATCCCGGTAGGGGCAATCTGTGTGTGATGAGCACGTATGTATATACCCAAGTCATGTTTATTAAAGTTTCATTGAATTTTCAAGATATTTTCAGACCGAGACTCGTCATATTTAAATTATTCAAGTGTTTTTGTTATCCACGGTGAACGAATAATCGAAGGGATAACGTTTCACTGAGAAATACTTACATTAAATAAGATGAAAATACGCCGTAATCGTGAGTGAATTAAATGCATTGTTAATTATAGAGCATATTGAACTTGATTATATGTAACTTGACGATTCATAAGTACTGTACAATAATGGTTTACATGAATAAAAAATATTGTGATTCTGATTCTATTTTTATTATTTTTTAAATTATAGATACAATTATTTGCTGTCACATGCGCGGCCACATTGTGAATTTATCTAGTATTTTTTCATCAAAAGGGCCAACTCTTCCATTCAAAACTACGAAACTATACTTACGACATTTTCGACCGTGAACATTTGACAGGTACACAACAGTGGTGTGGTCATCGTTCCATTTTCGAAACGCGAATCGCTTTTCGATTCTTTTTTCGTCGAAGTATAACATAGATATTAATTGGAATTTCTCACAAAAGGGCAGCCAGGACAAAGGGGCCTCCTGCTGTCCTAGTGTGGCCATCATGTCCTGCGGCTCGTGCGGTGTCATGGTTCTATATGCGCATGAATTCCATTCATGTGTACGGGGTCCGAGACTATCGTACTGCTTCTAATTGCGCAACATTTATTAGAGATATCTTTTTCAACTAGAACATTTTACTACATACCTATACATACCTACCTACTTATTTAATATTTTGAGCATAAAAAAAAACCGGATTTTCATAAAAAGGAACCAAAATATATTAACATCTTGATAGCCCAAAAGTTTGTGTACTAACATCACAAGTTACTCGACGTCTAATAAATCTACGCCGCCCTCAACTCGCAATACCTTTAAAGATTTTCCAATTTTCTCATATAGCGTCGGCTCTGCAGCGAATATAAATTAAAAAAGGCCGCAACCCCGACCCAGTGCGGGCGGACGCTAGGAATTTCCAAAATATTTCCTTATATAAAAGCAACAATATCGGTTATGAAGGTCAACTGTCTGGTATAAAGCAAATTTATTCTGTTCAGTGTATTGGCTCATATAACTGGTGATCTCCGCGGCGACGGCGGTAGAATGATAACAGTCTAATTTTGGAGGCTGCCGACTGCAGGACTTATACGAGCTGAATTACATAGCGGCTCCTCATCATGAAAGGTTTTATTCATAAATCTACTGAAACGTTTTCATGATGTTACAAAAAACGAGCGCGTGGCCGGTCATATTTTCTTGACTTTTCAAGTCGATTGAAGTTTCAAGAAGACTTTGAAGTTATCGCGAGTTTTGTATCGATTTTATTTGATGTAAATCGCTTTGAATAGCTCTGTATTTATCCGAGATAACAAATTAAACACGAGCTGAGCTCATCAAAGATATAAAAGGCTAACAAAATAATAATTTTGCTTTTAATTAAAGTTCTCGCCGGAATGAAAGTCGATAGTCAATCAACGTTCGGGAGATAGGAGGCTGGTTTATCGCGCAGCTATCAGAGTGAATGACGGGCGGAGGCCATGATGGGATCGACAAACATTGACTGTACTAATAGGACTAACGCCATCCGATTTGCCTAATGAGGAACGATTACGGCGGGAACTCCGCACAAGAATATTATGCGGAGTTGTGTTTGACTTCTATATTAGCTCTCGGCTTGATCACAATACGACAATTGCTTAGAGATACGCTAATTTGGCGCTGTTATGAATATTGTTTGTCTATGGAATTGTGTGAGAAGGCAAATATTTGGGTTTTAAACTTTTTTAAGGGTATATACTACATGTATTTTACAGGTTCTGCTTTTAGGAAGTGTTCCCGATTCTAATCTTAATCCGTTTTTAGCGTGATCAATATGACAAACGTTTATACTTCATTATTAATTCTCAGACAGTGAATTACTTATCATCCATATTGAATTGATATTCTTTAAAAAAATACAACCGAATTGAGAACCTCCTCCTTTTTGAAGTCGGTTAAAAAGAGATTTACTTCGGCTACATAATGTTATGTCCACCATGGTCGTGAAAAAAGATTAAGACTAAGGAGGTTACAAAAAGCCCAAAAAGCAAGTTAACACTAAAAATATCCTATTCAACTTATCCATAGTTACAACAGATCAAAATTAAGCGTTTTAAAGTTACAAGAAGATTATAAGTTAAAGCTCATCACCAATTTCGACCGTGGCTTACAATGTTTTCCTCTTGTTTTATTTTTCTCGCAAAACTTACTGATAAGTTTGCTTTTTGTAGGAAAGAGTTATCGAATAAAAAAGTTTCAAAAGTAACTTTAAGGAAATATAAGGTAGCTAGATATCACTCGAAATTTAAATCTATAGGTATTTATTTTTTTGCTGGCGCTGGCCGACAAAGCAATAGGAATTAAAAAATGCTGACATAGGACCTTCTCGCGCTAAGTCTAGAAATATGAGTAGGTACATATTGAAAGTAGACTTCATACTCTTGCCGCTAATGAATTCTGAAGGCGCTTCGGTTCGTTAAAAAATAATACAAAACTCTATTCCCACTTAGTTTCAAAGTTTCCCCAGGGTAGTTCCAGTCACTGAACATTAATCCAGTTATAATTCTGAAAGCCCGCTTTTTTTCTTCGGAAACTTCCAAAAAGTGTGCCTTAAATGTCACTTTTTTAACTTTCCTTATTTATTGTACGTTTCTTTTTTAAAGTTCCGGTATTAACTTACCTTTACATTATTGCTTTAAGTTGGAACACTAACTTTAGTAACGAATGGAAAATACAGGTGTTTTCGGTATCATGATATTGGTGTCCCCAACTGGAGCTCGTAATTTGCAGGTAAATAACGAGCTCCAAATGTACTAAACAGTAGATTGTACAACAAGTGCATAAAGTGAGCCATTTTACCCGTGATATTTATCTGCCCGAGCTGAAGACGAAGGTAGATAAATATACATCGATACATCGATATACATCGATAAATCGACTGAAATAGTCGAGGATAAATGCCATATTTTATAAACAAGTCAATTTGCTTTTCACTATGATTGCGAGGAAATTCATCATTCATACATCATTATCATCATTCATACACATAGATCTAATATCTTAAAAAAAACATAAATAACATATGTGCCCAGCCACTGTATTTTTTAAATTAATCCTTTTCTACAAGAAATATACGGCTCAGGTCGGATACCTATACCGCTTTATCATTATTGAGTATTTTATATTACTTTTGTTAGTAACGGTGATTACTACGTTATTTATATGTCGTTGTAGAGAACACAGAAGGCAAATCATTTAAAGTAATGTAATCAAATAACAAGGTTTGTTTCTATTGAGTTTTATTGTGTTTGGCTACATGATATGAATGTGTTAGTCTTAGAATAAATAAACACTTTTTTGGCCTAGAGCATAACATGACACATAAGCTGTATTAGTCCACGTACACTAAGCATGTACAAGAACTTTACGAGCGTGAGAAGTGAAATAAATATAATTACTTTTGATACTAATTTTATTTTTCAATGTCCTAGTAATAAGTATTTTTTAGTTTTTTGTTATTCCATGTACATAACTATTGTATATAATTTATTGAAATAAAAATTACTTTTGATATATTCTTGCATAGCATTGACATTTTTACTCCTCCAAAACACTCGACTCCAAAATACAAAAGAATTTCAATCATGTACCCTTTGCTAATTTGATTTCAAGTTTAACAACTCTGCACGCTGAGTAGATAGATTTAATTGGTGAGGCGAATCCCTTAACCTAATTATTATATCAACTTAAACATATATACTAAATTCTCTCTTTTCCATATTTTTGCATCAATATACTTACCGATCATTCCAATTCTTAAGTTTATACCTACATTATGCATTTCAAATGTATTTCATAACACACTTAATCTAATATCGCCAAGGATATCAACCGCGCTCTTTTGAAGCACATCGCTCTGAACTAGAACATTGTTGTAAGACATATTGGGCTGTGCCCCCCCCCCCCCCCCCCCCAAGCAAGGAAGCCGAAGCAATAATGCTTACAAGGTTTAGTAAGTGTAAAGTGTAAAGGTCCACATAGTTGGGCCGTCGGCGTCTCCAGCAGTCACGTTTCGTCTTATCGTAGCTTCCGAAAACACTCACTCGCAACGCTGAATCAATATGACAAGAGTTCACTTAGAACGGATTGCTTAAGTTCCGAATTGAGGGCAATCGAGTATTCGGGGTGATTTTTTTGGCAAACAAAGCAGTACTCTGGGGTTGGACTGCAAAAAATATAAATTTTGTTGCATTTTATCTCAAAAAATAATTTAGGAGTGCCGCTTGTAGAGCAGGTGTGTTATTATTTATTTAAACTTCTCTTTTAAAGTCTAGATTTAAATTTATAAACATTTTCAATGAAACTAATAAGCATGTTTCTTTTGTAAAAAAAAATATTTGGGATATCTTTTGAGGCCTGTGCCCCTCTACTAGGTACACATTTCTGCTACATACATAAAAGAACAATGACAAGTATCGAATTGATAACCTCCTCTTTTTTTTTCGTCGGTTAAATAGAAAATGATATCTCGTCTAATGTAATCAAAACGACAAAACACTTCGGACCGTCGTCCCCTAGTTTTGAAGACGGCGGCGTATCTTCTCCACCTAAATCGAATGAACACAAAATTAGCATTTTATCTGAAGTTATTAGTATCCACATTAAATGGGAACGGTACCTCCCGGTACCCTCCTCCCCCCTCGGCCCCTTCTATCCCCTGTCCAGAGTTCTCGGGATCGCTGATTGAATCGCTCCGATTATGACGTTAATCTGTTCAATGCAAATTGGACGAGCTAGTCATTTACATCCCTTTATCAGAATTTGGCGTTAAAATATTCAAATATTTATTGTTTTGCTAGACAGCTGTGCCATCTTCCTTTGTCATATAATTGCCCAATCTCATTCCATATCAATACCTACACTCAGTAGGGTTGAGATTTAAACGAGACAAGTACTTGAGTATTTTTTTTTTATCAAAAACAAGATGGCTTTGTTTCCTAATAAATTATAACATTACGTCTTTATAAAATACGTAACGTACTAATGTTTATACAACGCAATAACGCTATGTTAAAAATATATTAAGTATGGGAGATAAACTGTTTAAACATATATTTAAGCAAGAAACTGCTCAATGTTTAGCCGAATTCGACTCCCGATCTCTAATACGTCATTTTATTACCAAAATAATAGCAACCATAAGTATGTAACCACTTTACATCCAAATGAACGGTGCGAGAGTGAACGAAAGCATTCTAAATAGGTACTTTATACTCTCAAATCTCAGCATTATTTCACTCAGCCGGCGCGATCGGGAGTAACAAATCGTCGATGTCTGAAGTGGGTACACAGGTTAATGAGCGGATATTTGAGCACGAATCAAAAGATTAAATGCAAGTGGTTATTCAAACGGCTGAATGCAGAAAGCAGTTGCATTTGCTGAATTAACAGATCGCTGACTATGAACTTTGATCAGCTACTATTACATCGAATATATTTTGGAATTCATCTTAGTAACCATGTTATCAGTTTACGCGTTATAATTGCCTTTTTAAATTGATCATTTTGGGCTAGTTTACCTAAGTGGCTCTTACGAAGATCATAAAATAATAAATGTACGATTTCATATTTAAGCAATAATAAAAAATTGAGCTTGCCATGTGAAAATGACCTCAAAGTGTCCCGGCAGCGATGTCCTCGTTACTACCTACATCGAAACATAAGATAGTCTCCATCACGTCAGATTTTATGTTTAAACTAGCTGTTACCCGCGACTTCGTCCGCGTGGTATTTAACAAAGACAACCGTTGACAACAGCCTGCTCGCCCATTCTGAGCCCGCGGGACGCATTGCAGGTTGCTATCAAACTTAATCAGGCGCTGCGCTGCAACATTGGTATTAATTTTTTTTCGTGAGATCCTATTTTTTTTTTCTAAAATAAATTAGCTTAAGTTACTCCTTGTTACATCAGCTATCTGCCAGTGAAAGTCCCGTCAAAATCGGTCCAGCCATTTCAGAGATTAGCCGGAACAAACAGACAGACAGATAGACAGACAGACAGACAGACGGACAGACAGACAGACGGACAGATGGACAGACAGACAGACAGACAGACAGACAAAAAATTTAAAAAATGTTGTTTCGGTATAGGTAACGTGTATACATCCAAATGCACTTAGTAAAAAGCTGTTATTTTAATATTACAAACAGACACTCTAATTTTATTTATATGTATAGGTTTATACCGACAACATCGCGAGATCTCAAAAATAAAATCACAGGTTCATATTTGGAACGAGAGTTACAATGCAATTAGAGGTTTCAATAGTATTCAATAACTTATAGGGAACGCTTTAAATCATTCAAAGAAATATTCAGAATTTAAAACTTTCTCTTCGTTCGTAGTGGAGTGATTTGCAGTGCGGGAGTTAAGGCTAAGTGAGTAAAAGAGTAAAAGTCTAAAGTCAATGTTTGCTGTCCTGATTTCTCCCCTCGGCCGACGGTGACGAGCACTTTGCTCCCGCTCGCTACGCTTTGCGAGAATGCATCATCGCTTTGTGTGAACATATGTATCGATTACTTATTTATCGCTTTGTAGTAAGATAGGCACTTAGGGGATCCAAAAGAAATTTGTGACGAATGAAAATTGTTTATTTTGGGTTGTTTCCAGAAAAAACAAGATATTTTATACAACGGAAGACAGTATTTTAAAGCAATTTGACTTATTTTATTACTCCATAGACAATACTAAACGGTTGGAGGAAACTTCGAATGTGAGAAACTCCCGAAAACTTAACGACTGCAGTTTTATTATATCAGATAACATGCCCCCATAAAGCACGAGTTTTGTACGACTCTACCTACGTACATTATTGTTAGTGCTAATAAAACTGTAAGTATCACTAGTGTGCTCATAAGAATCAGCTTATTATTATATCCGCGATAAGCTTTCATACATTTTTGGATTACCTAACGCTATTTCCGGGAAATATATTGTTGTTGTTAAAACTTAATTCTCGAGTTTTAACCGATGTATATTCCTTGATTTTGCTTTATCATAATGAATCCGGGGTTTGTCGCTAGTTATAACTAAAATATCTCAATCCAACACAATCCAAGTCCTAGGTACATTTTTTAATATAACGAGCAATTAGCTTAGATTTCTACATTTTAATACTTTCGCTATAGAAGAGATTTTTTGTTATTTCCCCATTATTATTTACAATTACCGTATCAGTCATCTTGATTAGTGAAGAAAACCAATGTAAATTACCAAGTGGTAATCTATTAATAAATCCAATGTAAATTTATAGTACCAAGTGATAATCTATTATATTAACACACCACGGTCTCCCCACAAAATATCACAAATGAACTGTAACTCCTGCACTGCAGCTCCAACCTTCTCCACTCGCGGGCCTTTTCTTTGAAAATTTCGCATGCAATTGCATCTCAGTACCGTAAAGAGCCGGGAATAAAGGCAGCCCGTCATTTCCCGGCGGCCTCGGGGCGAAATCACATGGGCAAATGTTGACATCCGGCTCCGGACGGATCAGGCGGCGGCGGAGACGCACCATTCAGCGTGTACTAGCCATTCATTCCGTTCTTTTAAAAAAGAGAACGCTTAAAAGTTATAGTTTTATCGAAAGCTAATAATTATATTGAATATTTTGTAAATTGGTAACTGTTTCAGTCGTATTCCTAAATGTGAACGCCGAGCTTATGAGAATGATTTTGTGACGTCAAGACCTGGAATATTCTATTTTACTAATTTAATTATTTCATATTCATATGTACCGGGGGTAGTTGTAAACACTTTAGGTACATTGAATTTTTTTTTTGGATTTTATCGCGTTTATTTTTTGATTTACGTTCCCGAAGTTTCGGCTGCATTACAGCAACCATGGTCACGGGAGGACTGAGGTGGTTGACATCATCATATTCGCGTAAATATAAGAAATCAATACTGTAGGTACCCTTAGATTTTTATGGACTTACATGATGTTATGTTTTTACTTATTTCGTTTAAATGTGACTTACCTGAAGTGCACATAAAACATTTATATCTATTTTATTTTACCCAATAATTGTAAATACATATTGTTATGCATTTTAAATTCATTCTTTGTTAGGTTATCAGATTTTAATGGTGCTAATAGCCTGAAAACCCCCTTATTTTATGTTTGTTAACTTAAGTTTTAAGCGCTGGGTGTAAGTATTTTGTATTTAATATTTATTAATACAGAATTTAAAAAAACAAGCAATTATTTTATTAAGTAAAAGAAACAGGAAATATATAACATTATTGTCGGGTCATAAATTGTATAACATACCTCATATATAATTTTACCACAAGCTGCAAAATAATCTTGGACAGCGGCATTGATTTCAAAAAAAATAAGTGCAACATATTAATGACGGCGAACTGAACGATCAATTTGCATCGTAATTAGGAGTTTGCTCTGTTTTAACACAAATTAGCCTCCACCGAACGAACGGTTGGTTATTTTCTGTGAACAAACACGTACGCCGCTATATAGTGCATTGTAATTTTGGTTAACGTGCAATGCAAATATATTTTGTGAGATACCAGGCATGTATAGTTATTTTCATGTACCTTATATTTACGGAAAAATTGTTACCTCTACAATCTTCATACATTCGTTCTCAGCAAATTGTTCAAATCTCTACGCATGATGTTTTTAATTATCCCTTTTACATTTAATTACTATAAACTAATTAAGAACATTAGAAACAATGTTTAATCTTTTCACATTTATTCTGTACTGTCTAAACTAAAATGTACTCAAACATTGATTGATATTTTGTACTTAGTGAACATAATAATTAATACATCCAGCTAAAACTCGACAATAATAAGATAAAATTATAATACAACGTGAAAGTAGCATATTCATAGTCATAGCGTTCGCGGTGGACATACGACCACACGGCGCCACTAGAGCAAGAAAGAATAATTTAATAGATTATTTCAGAGGCTTAGTATGCGCTTGTTAGGCAAACACATATGCTCTCCAGCCAGTTGCAGTCAGCCAGTAGGTACTTATATCGAGAGACAGACCAATCTGAACCTTAATTACTAATTGATCTTCTATCTTTTATTCATGTAGACCATTAAGTACAGTACCTATGAATCGTCAAAAGTTACAAAATGCTAAGCTACTATTTTACCACCCGTTTGGAATGCCGTTCCTATGGAGAAGAACGGGCGAAAAACTCCATGGTTGCTTTTTTTAAAAAAGATCTTTTACATTTTTGAGCAGTACTTTGTTATAGGTATGTGAGAACAATTTAGGAACGGCTTAGCAGACTTTAGCAGCTGGTTAAAAATTAGTACTAACTAAGTATAAAATTAAAGGTTAATGGCTAAATGGTTCCTACATTTACAAATAACTTTTGTAAGCCATAATAGTATTAGGTGGGTAAAATTTTAAACTGCAAGGAAATGGAAGAAAATACATAAAAAATATTGAAGAACAGTAGTCAGTATGTAACCTTTAATATTGTGATTAAGATAAAACACGGAGGAGTAGCGAAAATACGTCATCACGTACTCCAAGAGACGAGATAACACGATATCGTACGAGGGTTTCGCACACCCGTAAAAAATTAAACATTAATTTGTAACGAAATTCAACTTCAACAAAGGTAATTCAACAAGTAAGTATTACGAGTGTAAACGTGTACTGGCGGCACGCGATTTGCAAATAAAGCTAGGAAGATATCAAACGCTCGCTACATGCGATAAAAACCTCTGCCGTTCAAATGGAAATAACAAAATGGATGGCATTGTTTTTTATTCCGTTGCGTTAGTAACCAATGTGGCTTAGATCAGTTTTAATAATCCATTAACTACTGATGCAGTGAGCTACTGATGCGGTGAGCTACTGATGCAGTGAGTTACTCATGCAGTGAGCTTCGGATTGCAGATTAATCGCTATAAATACCGGTGTAAGCACATGGTAATTGCGTTTGTTAGCAAATTCAAATAATAAATACCGTCACGACCGGGTGACAAAGCGCTCCGGCCTTATTTCCCTCGCTTCCTCATGATTTTCCTCAAGCATAAATCCCCGTCCTGAAGATTCGTGATTTAAAATAATAATGTAACAATCAAATGCTCTCAAAATTTAGTCGATGCACGAAATTAATTTTATATCCGAAGTCAGAAGAACACATCGACAATCCCACTGACCTACGTAACAACCGCTAGCTAATACACAAACATTTTAGAATATATTTTTTTATCCACGCACCATAAAAAAGAACAACTTTCAGCTCCTAAACCTTACGGATACATTAGGCGCGGCCATAAACGAAAATTCACTTCCAATGTCTCACATTTGATAACAAAGGAAAAACACCCGACGACCGACAAGATGTTCTAAAAATACTTTCGCAATCTAGCTACCTGTTCACCTGGGCTGGCCATTCCGACCTTCCCATAAAGAAGAGTAGACGGGAAGCGCTGGGAAGGGTTTATCGTTCCTGAGGGAGCGCCCGCGTGCCCGACACTATATCATTCCCACCTCTATCTCTATGTACCGAGTTCTTTGTACTTGCTCAAGCATAAAACTTTGTGAAAACACTGTTAATATGTACCAGCCCTTTTGCCGCAATCGAACTTGAGCAGTTCATTTGAGTCGAACAGTTTTCAAACTCGAGAGAAATCGAAATCTTTTGTCTTTACTTCAGCCAATATACTCGAAAGTAGCGTACAGAGGATAGGTACCGAATAAGGTACAGTACAGAGTAAGGTACAATAAATAAAAAAGCCTACCGAATATGGAGATCACTAATATTCTTCACCCTACCCCTACGGAGATCATACGACAGTAGGTACGTACTTACGGTGGCGAAACATTGAATGTAATTTAATTAACGAAATTAAAACCGGTACGTATGGTTCATAATCTAAACAACGAAGCCGTGTGTTCTGCATTGTGATACATTGATCATTAATGTGTCGCTTGTCAATGTATTCTTTAGAAAACGCCGGTACAATAAACGACTGTGGGGAAAACGCTGCAAACAAAATATTAAATAAATTTCAAGTTATTTGCATAATATAGACCGTAAGCGGTGGCCTATAGGGGCCCATCGTATCGTGACGTCATAAAGGCCTGCACGAGAATCCGTGGATTAACGTAGTTGACGGCCATAAAGCTTTGTCCGGTATGACGATGCGGGAAGAATGCATATAGATAGCCATCTATCAACAAATTCCCATCCTGCCTGCAGGATTTTCTAAACGAAGCTGATGAAAAATTTCGCTTGAATCTCAAATTAATTAGGGCGGATTATATGGAATGGAAACATTTAAAGAATCTCCAGTAATGTGATTACGTAGCAATCTCCTTCCGAGAAAGACTGAGTATTAATTATTCCAAGATGTCGCATCTTTTTGTAAGAAAAATACTGAGGCAACATTTCCAGATATGTGGGTTAATATCATTCTAAATAACGATATAGTAGCTTCAGGATGTATAATATTTACTTTCAATTTACTTTCAACAATTAATTATGATCTCATCATACACATAACCGACTAAACAGATATTATACGCAATTGTACACCCTTATCTTCCCGACGATATCACAATTTATTAGGAGGCCAACCTGCCATTAGCTGGCACACATCTAGGCTGTGACCCGATGGTAAACTTGTTACCAGGAAATTCTTTTACAACACCCGAGAACCGACCCCAGGACTGCAAGACTAACGAGAGATTAAGTACTTACATATCTAACTACACCGGAGACCCCTGAGGTCGCAGTAATAAACTATGTGAGGTACGCTCGCGTGCTACTCTGCGGTACCACAAGCCGAGCCGGGAGACTTTACTGCACCCTCGGGACCTCCGGAACACCTGCAACAGTACACATTGATTTTACATACATCAGACCTATATTGTTCTCCCATACCCATAATAATGTAGGTACCTACCACAGAAAATGTACAACCAACATTCGTATAAAAAGAGTACCTAACCGTGACATTTCTGGCCCCTTCTTCTTCATAGGGATGGCGCTCCAAATAGGTGGTAGATTAACACTTTACAGACACTAAAACTCTTTGTTTTCACTAGATGGCGTTACTGTGCTTGCCTGTCGGTAAAACATTTGATAAAGGTACTAAGGTAGGTAACACCAGTGTGGTTACAACTTAAATAAAACAAACTAAGAAATAATACAGGTACATGTAAATATTGGCTAAAATATTATCATATTTTCTATACAAGTAAAGTCTGTGCGAATCTTACAATCATAGAACAATTAAAAACACCCCTATGAATATGACAATTATTTTAAATTCGTATCAATGAAAGTAAACAAAATAAATTACGCCTCCACCTAACACACCTAATAAGATAGAATTTCTAAATCGTATTCACCCCGCCAAATTACGGGCATAATGCGAATACGGCGCCCTGCTAAATAATTATAGCGTTTCGAGGTACGCGTGAATTTTAGGCGGTTTCTTCGAGGGTCCGCGGAGGGCGGGCGGGGCGGTGGCGCCCTGAGAAAACTTTCGGGTCCTTATTTATTGTTATTACCTCATTAAGGTAGCTCCGCACCAGGCGATATCCTACAAATTGCAAATAAATAAGCCACCACTTCAGACATGTGCGGAATGTATAACGTGTACTTATCTAATTACGTATTTTTTGATAGGCGCGTAGATCTAAGGAAATTGACCTCTATATCTGGATAGAAAGGGACTATGCATTTATATTATATTACACTCCTGATCCTGAACGTTTGTGTACCTTCTTATCAACGCATAAACTAGGTAACAAGAAGCTAACATTACATTATTTCAACAAATGAATGGTTATTTGTCGTCATATATTCAAGAATATTTTCAACAAAATTAATTACTGTAATAAACCTAAGTAGCTTAACTTTAATTAAATCTTATTTCGTTTTAAGTGAGTGAATATTGATAAACGGAAACACGTGAAAGATATCCTGATTGAGCGAAAGGAAATCCAATAAATAACCAATTAAATTTTCCGGAATTGAACCGCTAATTGTCGAGAGAAGGGAATTAATTTCACTGAAAGTCTTCCGAGTTAAGTAAATTATTTTTCATCACACTTGCTTGTAAAGTGGCTCTTATTGCACCGACTTTAGGTTCATAATGCAGCTTCATATTACCGCACAAGTTCATGCTTTATATTACCGCACTAGTGTTTTAAACTTCAATTATTGTTTTAATGTTGGCATGTAGGTTTGCATTGAAGTTTTATGCCTAAAAAATGTTTAAATTTGTTGTGATTACTTAAATTTTGTTAGTTAAAATTATTTATTTTTGTCATCAAATTACATGTCACCTTAATTTGTGTTATAATAATAAATTATATATGTTAATTATATTTTTGATATAAGGCTGTTTTACGGCTTTATTATCCGAAGCTCTTTTTCTAACGACGCGTGAAAAATAATACCGGTTGCCATTTTTGTTCTGTGGCTATGTTTCACAAATATCTGACTAAGTATAGTGCGTGTTTTAATGATTTTTTTTTCGTCACAAGTGTGTTGACAAACGCCATATGACACGCGTGAGCATTTGGTCATTACACTGTCGGCTCCATAATGCAATCCCGCCTCGACTGTAATGACCAACTTAGCTCACTTGTATCGTAATGTACTATTACGAAACGTAACATAATCCTCGCGTAAAATATAATAATGTTTTCAACCGACGCGATGTTGATACAGTTTTAATAAAGCATTACTCACGCATACGCCCCTGATCGACAGATTTGAACAAACAAACGGAACAAAATGGGTAGCATTAACTGAGCTTACAATAATGCTCTAACGAGCAAAGCTTGCAGCCGCATTTTCGTTGAAATCGAATGAGTCATGATTAAAATATAATCATGGATAAATGATCCACAGTGCGCGTTAACTCAAAGGTGGAGCGCAGGTATTTCGGACTTATTGAGCGCAAATTTTGAAGACCGCAGCCCTTTGAATAGTCAATGTCGCGTACCCTTATCTCGCCACAGAAAGGCGACACCACATTACCGGTATTATGGCACTATGCGGCGCGCGACCCGGTCGACCCGAAACATGCCCTCACGTGTAGCGTTAAAGTATCGAATCGTATGCATATAGTTTGAAGTACAGGGCATTTTCAAAGTGCAATTTATATTGTATTGGAAGGTGGCGGCGCGTTTACCCGGCTCCACAATATTTTGTGTTGGGCCAATGTGCCGCGCGGCTGAGCCTTGTTCCGTGTCGCTGTGAAAACTGGTTTTACATATTTCTTGTCTATTAAGAAAATGTAATAAGCATAAGTGGAGTTCCCGCGCTCTATCCTTTGGAGTCTATTAGAAAACTTTTTTATGTCATTTGGGATTCCTTTTTTGAAATACGTTTAAAGTTTTTGCAATCTTAGAGACAATGGATATTATGGTAATGGCATTATAAAATTAAAACAAATTAATTCAATGCCGTTTGAAAAGTATAACTTCGTACTCTACGCTTTAAATGTAGAAGACAACTATTTTGGATTAAAACAATAAAGTTTACAAAACTAACGGTAACTACAGAGTACGGACTAAAGTAGGTACATTCTATAAACCTAGTTATTTAGTATACGTCGTACAACACAGTGCTGGACTCCAGGTGCGGTCTACATCGCACTTCTAAACAACGTCCAATTCGCCTGTCGATATTCCAGCTCACATAAGAGCGAACTACTTCGTTCCAATACGTTGAATGACACAATTGATGTTTAAATTGTAAAAGATAACTGAAACCCAATCGCTCAGTAGCAGATAAGAGAAATATGATTATTTGAAGGAAGGAAATATCATCAGTAAAAGTAAGATTGTGAGCTGTAGGTACAAAATTTGTGATGATCAAAATGTTCGGGAGACCATTGAATTCACAGCGGAATTTGCGCTCAATTTAGTGCACTGAGCTTATAGAATAAAGAGCCGTGTTGAATTTGTGCGTGTCACGGATGTACCCACTGCTCTCGTTTTCCCAATATCGGTATTCATCTCCGATCAGTCGGTTTACGACTCACCGTGGGATTCGCAGATCTACAATTTCATATTCTAACATACAATTGTACCTAAGTTACATCTGAATTGTGATATAAATTAAATGTTGAATACCGTAAGCAACTAAGCTAATGAAACAACCAATTGTTATGAATTGTTTAGCGTATGACTGCCAGTTAACTATTTCTCTAACGACTGAAAGAATATGTTTTTTTTCTTAAAATGATACTAGTACGTCCCGTACGTACATAATCACAAAATGCTTTTGTTGTTAATACAATTTTGGTGTATAACAAAAATGTATATAAAGTCAAAAATAAAGACAACAAATTATATTAAATTTAAACATTATAAGATGGTAAATAAGATTAATAATCGAATATAATGGAAGGTATAGTAAGAGGTACTTAGTTTAGATTACACAAATTGAATTCAACATATCGACATAAAACACCAAAACTGCGTCGAGAACGCAACCAGGACCAATCGGTTGAAAAGTGGCGATGGTCCGGCCGGGATCAGATCGGCTGTATTTATTTACATGTAATTAGGTCGATGTCAGTGATCGACGGCGTCCACCGACGCGGCGGTGAGGCATGCAATCCATTACGAGGCCGTCAGACCAGCCCGCCCCGCCGCCGTGCATATAAGCCCCAGATATTAGAGGCACACACGCGAATTCAGGCCATATGCCCCATGCAGTACACTAACACAATTATTATTGACAATTACGAGGCCACTGTGAAGTCATTGCGAGTCATCTGCATGAACGTGAGACCCAGCTCGATTTTATGTACTGTCAATAATGACCGCAGTATTACGTCGTAAGTATTTACTGAAGCTGTACTATGTTTTTCGGGATGGGATTGAAATAAGCTTATTGATTTCAGTAGGTATTGTGACATAAAATATAGTTGGTATTCCCACCGTGCCAAATTTACTCTTTAAAGCATTGTTATATATACCAATGCAAACTATTGCATGGCTGCTTATGAAAATATTAATAAAGGTGAAGCTAAAACGGCAGTATAGTGTCAGGGCGTGACCTCGCAGAAAATAGGCGCGACAGTGCGATATGATCTTAAGTATGTGATATAAAGTTAATGCTTGGATTAAGGAAAAAAATACCAATTACTAGCTTAATAATAATCATCTCCAAAACATGAGCATTCATATCAATATTTAACATTAGTATCATTGCAATCTTTTGTCCAAAATAATAATATTATCCGCGTTTCTTGGAGCGCACAAAGCAGCCCCCAATGCAGTAATCCATTCAATGTATCACTATGCAACTCCTGCTCTTATCTTACCACGTATAGCCACGCCAATCCGTTACCGATATTTAGGCAAAATACAAATTCTTTTCCGCATCACACGAAACCGAACCCTATCCAAATACCGCTAGGTTGAAAATCACGACCATACAATCAATGTATACAACGTTTTTAAACGAATAATCCGCATGATATTGGAAGGCTCGTCGATGCATTCAGTGGGATGCACGAAATTTTCTATAAGGATAAAAGCAAACATGATAGCCATCGGAGCAATGTTACGAGCCGTTATAGGTAAGGAGACGCCAACAGCACCGATTTGGCTGCGAGACGACCGACAAATGGAAGTTTAAAAGCAATAAAACATTTTTATTTGGCCACGTCAAATACCCACTGGGCGATGAAGCCAAAATTTTACATCCATTGAAGTTTTCATCGCAAATATTTGTTAGAAGCGTTCGGATTTGATTAAATTATTTCTTCGTTGACTGTTGCGGGCTTTATTTCACGGATATAATAACGAGCGAAGTTTTTTGGCGTGTAATAGGAACAACGGTGACAATACGGCGGCGGGCGCCGGAGAACGTTAAAATGTTTCCGTTTTTGGCGTACTCTCAAGTTAGTTAATGTTTCCAAAACAACGCTGCGAACATGGGGATGCCTATTTGTGGTCGAAAGTTTGGACGTGGCTTGCTCTATGCACTCCTAGCGCACACAGACTTCTAATAATAAAGATATTATCTGCATTAAATACCGGACTTCTAAAACCAACTAGTACAATTAGCACAACCGCAACTACTGCTTCTTCTTTTAAAATAAGTACCTATGTGTGTTACTTACAAAAAGATTTTCCCTAAGATTCTCAGAAGCCATCATAACATTACAAGGCTGTCCATTTAGCGCGGCCCTTGACAGGTTAATATTCATTCATCTAAATACATTGTTAAAACTTTAGTCATTTGGGAGCAGACAGATTGGGGTCCTCTGGATCCTGAGATTGCGGTATCATATCCGGACACTGTTGAATATTATTTCATTACGACTTAAGGAATATTGAGCCCTACTTAACTATCTATGAACTTTTTTTATAGTTATTACTGACGTTTTTAGTTTTATTGTTGTTAGCCTGCTTTAGTTTTTTTCTTATACTTAAGTTTGTTTGAATATTGTTTGTGTCTCGAGTTTGACACTAATTTGCATTTATGTATCTACCTCAATAATATTCGTGTTATAAAATACTCGCCAAATGCATTTACTCATTTTGGGTATCTTTTAAGAGCACACCTCTATTATTAGCCACCACAGTGAATTGCATCAATTAAGATAATACAATCGACAATTTATGTTAACTAAACCAACCCTAAAAACACCTGCCCCAAAATAAACCTTTAAGGAAGTTATTTTAATATTTTAAAACACAACCCGGCCAATCGCGGCGGCGGCCGTATTTGTAGCCCCAACTTACTCGCAAATTAAAACAATTTGTTTTCCACCACACTCCCCCCGCCCCACCTCGTTATTCGTGACAATTTCGCGCAAACCTTGTGATAAATAGTTCAACTAAATAAAACCCGAATCGTGTTGACTGGGTTCTGTTAGTGCACTACATTCTGTTGTTTCATAATACCTTTTTTGCTACCACTTTGGCGCAGTGCCGCCGCTTCGACTCGGTTTTTTGGGTTCAAGTCTAAAAAGCTGATGTCGCGATGTTTTTCAAATAAATTGTACAACTGAAAAATAAGCCGAGCTTTGAGTAATACGTTTTTGAATTTATCATAACAAGATCTTTAAAATAAGCTTGAAATACGGTATGTTAGCATTTAATACGAGTATATACTAACCATAGCGATTAGATTTCTACCATGAAATGTTTTTTTTTAATAAAGAAGCTAGTTTTGATTTACTATTTACAGCGTTGTATGACTTTTATTCACACGCTAGGAAATCCTTTAATTATACGCTTTTTCTTGTCAAGCTTATCGTCGCAGTTTGTTTGGGTGTTAGTCCAGGGGGGGGGGGGGGGGGGGGGGCTCGTCAACGACAATTAACGTTGGCCGGGGCCATTACTCACTTCCACTGACGCCCGTTATCGGGCGCCACTCGCGACTCTAAATTGTATCACAGTACCACAGTAATTTTTAGCCGCGACAACTATATAATAGTAGGCATATAGCAGGTAATACTATAGTAATCCCAAGAAATGTAGAGATACGCACTATAGGAACGGCATTCCGAACGGGTGGTAAAGTAGTACCATAATATTTGTAACTTTTGACGATTCATAATTACTGTACTTAATGGTCCACGTGAACAAAAAATAATCTGAGTTTGATTCCATAAGATGAAAAAATAATTAAAAATTGAAATATTATCGCAAAAACTTTTTAAACATAAGTATGATGTTGGATACCATAATTTATAAAATATTTTAATGGAGACCACGTTTCTGCCGTTTCCAAAATGAACCCATCTGGTTTTGAAATTTAAACATATAATCACGCCTGGATCCCATGAGGGTAGGCAGAGACCATTGATTGCCATATGCTACTATCCTGGAAAACCGTTTATCATTTATCCACATACTCATTTCCTTATACACTGTCGTCGTTTGAAGGTGCTACGGACTTGCCCTTTCTGGAATAGACCACTTATCTGGTCGTATAAGGTTGTCCTTGGGAGCCCCCCTCCGACATTACCAATCACGTTCGCTCGGTATATTTCAATTGCCAGTTGTCTTTCATCCATCCCCTCAACATGGCCAAACAAACCATATTTAAAAATGTTCCCTTAACTTTTTAAAACTATTCGAAGTTGCCGTAGTGTTTTGTTTATACGACAAGATGTCATCGCACCCGTCAGCTACGACCTTCTACGTCCTCGTCACGGCACCCATCCGCACTGCAATGATATTTGTAATTTAAATTTCGCATTTGCATAATTTATAGCGGTTTAAGAATGCAATTTGTTATTACGCAAGTAGACACCCTCGGATTTATGTCCCCTTAATATTCAGTTCAGGCGTGTGCCGCAAATAGCTGCACCGGCGACAACTGTATTACACTGCAGTTGTTTCTTCATGCTGAACACATTGCGGCGTAGAGACCTACGAGCTACGAGGCCGGTGCCAGTTAGTAGAGTATAGCACTGATCCGGTGGTAGAGCTAAGTAAAAATAATTGCCATTTGTAGCTGCTCCGCTAGACCTATACAAAATATTTTATACTTTAGTATAGGTACATAATTTCAATACAAGTTAGCAAGTATGTGCCATTTAGTACTTAAAAACCTAACTAACTTAAATCACAATTTCTTATGTTCTCTTATTTTCATGGATTCATTACCAGTTTATCTTTAACATTTAATCTAGTGCTATTCAAATATCATTAGTGCTAATTTAGTACTAATTGGTTATGTAAAGTTTTAGAGAAGAAAAAGTAGAGTGCATTAATAGATAGATTACCTTACCTACTTGAATTTAGAAATAAATTATTGTTTGGTGGATCTAACTTAGCATCATGAAAAACGAAGCTAATTATAATCTGGGACAACACATACAACTTAATACAACACTAAGTGTACGCGTACAAACCCTCGGGCAAAAGTTAGTCATAATTAAAAGTATCTTATGTCGGCTTACAGACTTAAAACCATCCATTATCTTAAATAAACAATCTACGTTCGGCTCGTGACGTGACGGAAGAGGAACTTTTTTCTCTATCTAACGATCTGAATATTTTCAGGCAGGCCGCAATGAGCGAAAAAGTTTATAATTAACGAGCTCGACTTCATGGCTTTCTAATTGAACGTAAGAAAACAGGGTGTTTTGTCGTCCAATCAATCATATTCATTTGGGTAATGTAAACCTATCCCTTGTCCAAACATTCGTTATGTGTTGTAGGTCTTTCAGTCGTGCGTCATGACTTCACCATTACATCGAAACGCAAACGAATCAAAAAGGGATAACGTCAAATACTTTAGCGTGGAATAAACATTGACGAGGAGAGTGCCTGTGCACTAAGATTTAAAAGCTAAATCAAATAAGGAAGATTTAGTTATAAGACAACAAATATAAAGCTTATTTATCTAATGCGAGAATCTATCATTACCTACCTGCTAATGTAAAAATCATCTTAAAATATATTAGGGTTCCCGAGATGTTATCTAAAACTTGTACCCAAGATATGAGGCCTTATTGCTTTTTTAATTAATTGCGTAAGCCAAGCGCATGCAATATGAACCCAGAGTAGAAAATGTAATCTTCGGAAGAACAATCAAACAATTATGAGAAGCTTGTAAAAATGAACAGTTATACATTTATGCAACATTGAGCAATGCGGCCTCTTTGTTTAGGTACTCTCTCCTCACCTGAATAGTTCCACGAAAGGTAGCAATTAATTCCCTGAGTCTAGTCACGAAAATTTTTCATTTTAATTAAAGCTCCGACCGGAGGATCGTCGGCTAATTAACCCATTAAAACACAGACTCTCCTTTCATTTTGTCTTTTTTCCTTGAGCGTTCACTTTCTTGTGATTTGCGAAATGAAAATATGAATGCGAGGACTAGAGATGCCGTCAACTGATCCGAGAGGAAAGATTTCACTGCAGATATTTTTAGTTTCAGATATCTATATATAGATCCACTTATATACCTACCTGCGTAGAGTACTCATATTGGTAGAGTAAGTAAATGATTGTTTTAATTTGAAATGCATATATTTTGTAAAGTCATGAATATTTCTAAATCAGTGTTGGTCGAGTGTTGATTTCAAAGTAAACACAAAGTTTATAAATGTAATTAACACGGGCCCTGTTAACTTCACACAAAACTTAATTGAATAAATGAACATTCTGAGCGCGTATTACTATAGGGTGCAGATCTCATCAAATAAAAATTCGGCTCAACGTCCGCAGTTAATTAATTCATTAAAAAAATGTCATCACTTGAAATTATTTGTGTGAGCGATGAGCGTGATTAAAAGTTTCCATAGTAGGTACCTATTTTTATTTTACAAAAACACAAACGAAAAAAAAACACGAACTTCGATGATTAAACCTATACCTGTGTACATTTAACAGTTATTTCAAATGCGCCAATACATTATATTTACAACAAAATGTATCCAAAGTGCCTTGAATATACCGGGTGACATAATATTAATAAATAACTTGTCCCCAGAGCAATACTATTACTGCCAAAATCAATCTCAGCAGGAGTGCCTTCGCGTAAAACTTTATAATAAACAAACCTGATTCACTTACTACATAACACGTTAATTACATGTAATTACAGAGACAAAGGTCGCGTTATAAAAACGACTTATCCCAGCAGCGGGCGATGGAATTATACAATTATCATTAAAAGGGTGTATCCACAATGTAAGTTGAGACTTGTTGCCGTAATAAAGCAGGCGGCGAAACATCATGAGACAATGGCACATGTCGCCAGCGTAAGGCTCCGTGCACACAAAGCAAGTGCCTACAAGTACAGTCAACAAGACAAGCCGGTAAAGCTGCGATCATCTGAATGACGAAGCAATTACTCGCATTCAGCCTGGGGCGCAGTTAGTAGAGGCAAGCGGTGAGATTGGTTTCAATAAAAGCGCAATCCCTCCCCCATGTTTTTCTATCATCACTCAACTTTGAATGGTGTTATTCAGCGCGCCAATCATTAATACGCCTTCGAAATATTTTGTCGAATATTTCTGACGATTGTTCTGTGTTGTTTGAGGTAACTTCAAATACGTTCACATGGTTGGATCGAGGTAAAATAATCTTAGCCATTGCTCAATAAATACAATTTTAATTAAAGATCCAGTAATGATAAGCTGCTTTTAGTTAACTTTGTATATCACCTTAGAAATGTTTCATTGAATTCAAAGACTGTAATTAAGTTAATGAAGGAATGATTCAAAACCCATCTGAAATCTATTAACAAAGCATTTCGCATCAATTAACACTGCTGCAAAAAATTTGTGAATCTGTAAATTATTGTAAAACACGCGGCATAAACTCGTCCGCGGCACGTGCCGACGAATGAAAGAAATACTAGTCCGAGTTGGTCGGATCATTAAAGTGGTGTTTTAAATGCGCCCGCGGCTCCGCTGATTAATCATCGCCCTGTGATTAATTAGTGGTGAAAAAAACGGCGATGAAGAGCCCATCGATCGCCGGTCTACACTCACCCTTACGGGAGATTAAAAATAAAAATGTTTTAAGTACCTACAGATAGTATCTGTTATGAGTATCTGCCCCTTCTTTCTGTTTGCATTAGCATGATAATCTAATCCTGACATGGGCATGTTATAACGATATTATTTTTTAAGATAATGAAAAGGATTATTTGGTTATGTTTATTTGAGGTCACTGATTCTTTTATGTTATATTTAGCTCATCATGGACGTCTATGGGTTTTCAAAAAATATATTCAAATTTTAATGTGTAAGTGGGCTGCAGGCCATACTTAATCAATAAAGAAAAATAATTTCTGTTTAGTTCGAATTAGTTTAGATTACTTACATAAATCAGAAATCTGCGTATACAATTTTGTTTAGTATATATTATGTATCTTAAATTATATTCCTCTTTTAATATTAAGTAGTGTTAAATTGTGTGATATCTATATATACTAATTATAATAGGTAAAGTTTGTCAGTATGAATGTTGGGGGTAATCTCCCGATTTCCCGATCCAATTCTGCTTTTTTTATATAATAGGAAGCTACTTTATACCTGAATACTTCAGGCTGTTTCATTGAGGCATCGCGGGCAATGCTGCGTGCATAAGCTAATGTTTTATAAATAAGATGAAAAAAATAAGGTGTATGGTGAAATTATATCAACATTTTGGGTAGATCCAGTGCCTATTATAAAAACATTTTTTTTTAATTATAACTCGTAGTTTTTATGTCCGTCGATTTTTTCATCTAACTACTCCGTAACTGACGAAATAACAAGCTGTTGACAATCATGACGTAATCCACGTGGAATATTAGGAATTTTCATTTTGTCATTATTACTTTGTTGCGTGTGCACATTTGCATCGTCTACCTATTGTTGTTTCACCCCGCATTCTAATTTCAAACAGCAACTTCTGTGTTCTTAATGTCCGTCTGGCGCTAACAGTTGTAGTTAAGTAGAGAACATACTCTATCTGATTGGCTCTCTCATTGAAGTCGTTTGACGAACGAGCGCCCGCCCACGATTTATGTCCAAATAAGCCGTTACTCATATTACTGGGGGGAAATTTAAATGTCGCTTTTTTAAGATGAATATTTCACAGTTAGTGCGGCGGAATAGCAGTTACTCATTGTCAGCGAATTTAATACGTTAAGTGCATCCATTTATGGGCCAAGTTTTAAATACGAGCGAGATTGATCGGATCGGATTGGGTGACTAACACGTTTTGTGTACTTAGGTCTGGTTGTGTTTGGTTTCATCTATACTTTGTTATATATATACATATAACAAAGTCGTGCTAGTTACACCATTTATAAATCAAGAACGGGCGGGCCGATTTTTATGATCTTTGATTCTTTCTCCGCCCCAAATAGCAGAATAACTATTAAACATGGGAAAAAATTACTGATAAAATATACTATAATAATAATTAAATGTACGTACATTTGATTCTGAGGCAGTACGAAGTTCGCCGGGACAGGTAGTTGAGATATAAAAGAACTTCTTTAGTCAAATTACATATAAACTTTACTGGCTTGTTATTAGGCAGGGGTGCACTGCAGTACACCCACACTGTGCTGATGGTATTTAGTCCAATGTATAATAGGAGGCGCGCCATAATCATTATACGGAGTTAGTTCGTTCGTTCTTAACAGAAATGCAAACAAAAATCATAATAGGGGCGAGATAAAATAACATCCAATACGTACTTTGAACCAGTAAAAATGATCACCCCTATAAAGTTAACAGTTTAATAGAATAACAAAAGATCGGCATCAGTTAAAGTTGAGCCACACTATTGCGCGCGTAATGCGATTCCCAGTGAACGTTACAAATTGATTTATTTATAATAATGTCGGCAACTCGGCGCAATTAACTAGGAAATATGACGTAGCGTCGGCGCTGGATGCCTCTCGGCCTGTACGTAATTACAATAATTGCAAAACTTTCCCACTACAGACTTAACCGCGATGCTTTAGAACTATTCATTTGTATTTATGCATGCCCCTTAAGCAACACTTACAAATGTTTCGTTTAACTTTTTTTTGTGAGCGGCGGATCTGAACGGTCGCTGAAAAATATTCTGGGTAACGACACGAGTATCCTACTTCAAGTTTACGAGTGTTTCATAATCATTGTGTCGAAACACGTAAAATTTCCTGGAGTTTTCATGCAGACGTAGCGTCGTTCGGGCGGATGGTACGCCCGGACTTAGCTGTAAAAATGTTCCCGGGCATCGCGTGAAACAAAACAAGTTTAGTATTATATATACCAAGTTAAAGATGACAAACCACTCTGTGTTTACAGCGGACGTTATGGGACCTCTTTGTTCATATTATTCTGACCCGTGGGATCGAAAGTAGCGAAACTGCTTTTCGGATTCCTAGATTTTAGGACGATTCTAAGATCTTAAAAGACCCCGCTGATTAAGAAAGGCGAGCGATAAGTGTATAAAAAGGAGACACAATAACATACTTACAGTAATGCATTTTGGGAGTAAACGTGAAGTTTGTATTCTCCACTTAAATTCCATATATCACAAACGAACACCAAAAACATAAACCTAATTTACAACATAAAGTTAATTATCATAAAAAATATCTACATATGTTATGTTATATGTTGCACACAACATTCGCCAAGAAACATTCGCAAAGAACAGTTCAGTCCATGAGTCCAGATTATCATCCGACGGATCGGGGTTTCCATTTAAGTTTGTTGGCTTGTGTAAATAAGTGCGGGAATCACTCAGCCACGCGGGGCCTTGTCCCGTTCGCCTTCCCATAAGGACCTACCTCCACCAGCGATCCGAACACCGCCAAAAAATGGTAAATGTTTATTTAAACAGTTCAATTATATTTCTTTAGTATTTTTATTAATGTTGTATTTAAATCACGGCATGTATTGATCTGTTCATTGTGTTGCATACATAGACTATTATTTATTTTATTAGCAAAGGTTATGCATTAAACAGATTATAATACTTCATCAGATACATTCATATTGAGGTTTGGTGATTCAGAAAACTAAATTAAATTTCTAATAGATCTCTTGATAGTGTGTTGATGTTGTTAATCAATATTACAAATATATATATATATATATATTTTTCTAAACATACTCAACCTAATTCAGCTTTTTTGTAACTCACACTTATACCATGATTCATGCTCTACCATAATGATCGTTGGGGCTTGAGGAACTCCATATTAACACGATCTGCGAAATTAACTGGAAAATATAATGCGGCACGAGTGGTCGCGTCGCGTCTTAGCTACAAAATATACATAATTAGAAAAGTTTTTACGAGCGATGCCTGGGAGTCGATGCTTGTCACCGCCTGACACCGCCCCCAGTCGCGGCGCGGATCATAATTTTACTAAACAAATTATTTACAAATTGTGATTCTTGTTTACCACGTTTTACACTCTATGTTTTATTATCCAACTTCCTTAAATAACGTACTCGTGCTACATTTTTATTGAGGGAGAAACGAACAAAGGCTTCGTGTACAATATTGCTTATAGATTTTTTTACTTCAGCTTTACGGATTAAATTACGAAAACGTGATATAATAAAAATGTTTAATCTGATAAAACACACGTTTTTATGTAAAACATATTCCTAATGCTTAACAAAAACGGCTATCTTTTAATTTCAAGTAGCAATCTCAGCTCCCGGAACGCATAAGCCATTAGGCAGCATTTCCAAACTACATATTTTACGTTCCATAGATACCAAAAAGGCCACAGCAGTTCTAGCTAGCCAAATGTATGCGCCGGCGGTCACGAAAGAATCGGAGAAGTTCGCCGAGACGGCGACGCGGTGTTATAAAAATAATTGCCGTTTTTGGCACGACACCGCGTCAACGCCGGGTTCCTTGCCCTAAATGAGTGTAATTACAAAAGTTTTTATTACTAATTGCGCGGCAAAACCTCCATCCACGATAGTGTTATAACCCCGGTGACGTGAGCTCGCTACACTCGGCTTTGTTTCTAATTACATAAAATTTTATGTATTTTAAAATAGGCGGGCCGAACACATTGCGGATAATTCTTGGCTGGATTTTCACATCGAGCGAGTCGTGTGGTTTTTTCAGGGTCGCTTGCTTTGGCCGCTGTGCACTATAAAGTTACAAGAGTAGAATCGTGTCTGCTTCATTATTATTCTTATTAGGTAACGGTAACTTGCTATTTATTATCTTACTTTCATTAAAACCTGTTTTCGTGAATTATCAGCTTGTTAAGCACTTCGGATGGGTATCGATCTACATTAATATTATAAGGAGGTAGGGTTGGTAATTTGTGAGTTTGAATGTAGGGGGTAGTCTTCGGAACTATTGATCCGATTCCAAAAAATATTTCACTATTAGAAAGCTATACATTATCCCTGCGTGCTATAGGTAGGCTATATGTTTCACCGAAGTACCGCTGGTGGAACAGTGCGAAGAATTTAGTGTGTCATATGGGGCTTCATGTAAACTTTAAGATTTGCCGTCGTAAGCCCACGGGACATTTAAAAGTTTTCACTTTGTATCTTGTCTGTAGTTTCATTCCGTGTGCAGATATTTTGCATGGTTATTAGTTCCAAGTTATTACATATATTTAACGCTCATGTTTCCTAATCAAGAAACTGTAATACTGAATAGGGTTAGCGCCTCGTAACAAAACAAATCAACGAAATAACATACCTCCAACACCTGCTGATTATCAAACTTCGGGCGAAATTCGCACCAGAATTAGAACGTACATTTTTATTTTATCTAGCATGCGGATCGAACCGGGTCAGAGAGCACTGCTGCCAAAACAATCCGCTTAATTCCTTAACGAAGCTCGGTCTGATTCGACCCACACACGGCACAAAGGCTGAAGCCACTCGAACTTAAGAAATCCCAAGGTACGCCGCGCATTCGTTCAGCATGACTTTTCACATTTCGGAATGTAAATGGTCCTGAACTAGGAATTCTAAGTTAAAACGTTCGATAGACGTACGAGTTTCCAAAGAGGGCTTAGGTATTTACAGCTTTGAACTTTTGGTCCCATGTAAAGTTGGGAATTATTGGAAAAGGCTTAGGTTTATTTCCCTGTATGACAGTGTAACTAAGTAAATTGTTTATGAGCCGATTAAATTACACTCATGGATGTAGAATATAGTCCATATTGAAGTGTTTGTCTTAAACTATGTTGGTATACTTCAATAGTTTTTATGTGATAAAAAAAATTATAACGTTCTATTTTCAAATAATACTCACATTATTAACTACAATTACAAAGAAAATAACTGAAATATTTACAAAACTAATATAAATTAAAAAGAGTTTTTTTAAGTAAATTTAAAAGTAATTTTCCAATTAAATTGCCAAAGATGCCGTTTTCAAAACAGTCTTTGAAATATGATTGTCAAATGACACGTATGCCGAAATTGCATATATTATATGTGCACGCTGTGTAGATAGGTAACTTCTTGGTGTTATGCCGCACGTCCTTCCTGATGGATGCCTCTCTTAGCACTGCTGACATTAGCACCGCATAAATCCGAACTAAAACCTACAACTTTACTCCACAAATGTGTAGGAATCCACAGAGCAAACTTTTTACAACTCCAACATTTTTAACGGCTAACTCTGTAAATTATTACGTCTCGGTACACCTACGCTTAGAGTTAACAAAGATTTATGAATGCCTTACTTTCAATTCTTTTGTAAATTTGAACTGCTGGACTGAATCTCTAGTAGCTTTCTATAAGTAACAAGATTGTGCGACAAATAAAAATTCTGTTTTCAAAATCGCATGCAAATTTTGTGTCCCTGTTGTATATAAGAGGTTAAAAAGGAAAATCTAGCATGATTTTTAATAAAATCTCTAGGGACCGATTAAAAAGCGAAGATAGTGGAGGTGAGGAAGTATTCTGGGGGAAGGGGGGAGGACGCGAGGGGGGAGCAGGGACGCAATATCGCGTTCGGCGGAGCGAGCGGGCCCCGAGACATTTGCATCGTCCTAAATGAAACCGTATCGATGTAGCCCTTACCGCACTTATTGAACGAGTTATTGTGATGATGGAGACGCTACGATAAAATCCCTGCAAACCGTCCTTTAGATGTGCCTATTGGAAAAACGAAAAAAATATTATGGTCTAAATAGTCTGTCTTGGCGTTGGTATATACGAATGTAATGTCATTATCATTTTACTGACATCAACATCTGTTTTTTTACTTCCTTTTTTTTATCCATGTGCTAAAATTATGTTTTGTTGCAGCTAAATATTCACTTATATATATGTAATAAATAGGTACTATGATGGTGTTTGATTTTGAATATCAAATAATGAAACTCAATCAGTGTGTTTACACCCACTTATTGAATTTGGTCATAGATTTCATTCTTATTTTTTTATTTTAATAGGTGCCCCCGGATTCACTTACCAGATTAAAAACATTAACTAATATTTATCTAGCCATTATTAGAGCATCAACAAATATCAATATGCAATGTATTCACAATCTGTGCTCGATTTTCACGTGATAATTCATCTGAATATGGAAATGAGTCGGTCGTAACCACGGAACAACACATTTTGTTTACCGTTATCACCATTTATCACTATTATGTCAATTTATATTCATTTTAACCATTTTCGGTGTAACTTAAAAGCATATTTTCCTCTTTCCTCAATAATTAACTGAAAATGTAATTGATATTTATGTTAATGTGTTGTTCTGTACGGGAACTCTTATCTTGTCTTTTAATAAGCAACACATGCCAATATCATATTTTTTTTTTTTAAAGAAACAATATTTACAATAACAATAAAGTATGTTGTTCAATAAAGTCAGGCTTATACGAAAAAATCTCATACGATGCCTCCGAAACATTGTTCCGACCAAACACACCCGTCTCTAGAGCATACCATGCAAAATTTCATTGAAGATAAAATCAATTGACCTAAATCTGTTTAAAACGTCTATTGCCACCGACATAGTTAAACGACGCCGTCAGGTACGGAATTCCCCACACGTATTCGATTCCTGATTCGTTTCAGAAAGAAAGACGGCGTACAACGAGATTCGGTGCCCGTACCCAGCCGCAATATGTATGATAAATAAATTGCTATCCAATATCAAATGGAAGCAATACCGGTGAAATGTACAAAGCGTTTACTCATATTACATGTATGTGTACGAATCACTACTACGTAGGGCCAAAGGAAATCGGGCGGTTGTAAGGAATAACGGCGTCCAGCAGATGGCCGGTGATTGTGTTCAGCTAATGAGATTTTTAATACGGCTTGCAGCTGTAGGAAGTTGCGGCCTCGTTATTTATATACATGCCAAAACCCAGGGTGGGAAAATTTACAGAACTTCAACAACGGGGAAGTATTTTTTGAGTTTGCCTATACTAATTTAGTGTCTTCCAGAAAATTGTTTCCAAAACAATGATAATATTTTTGTATGTTATCCAAATCACATCTATATCAATTGACCTTGCGTACTTGCATTTGACAAAACCATGTACCTTGGTCGTTACTTAGAGGTGGGCTACGAATAAAGATACATAGCTCGTTCTGAACTTGGATGGGTTCCTAATAATAATGGTATGCCGGTATGGTCTGACTACATTTTGGCCGGTAGTTTTTTTTATTACATTATAGGCAAGTATTTGATCTCGATTTCACCTGATGGTAAGTGACGATGAGATCTACGATGGAGCATACTTGCCTAGGTAGGAAGGCGGCAGTAGATAGAGACGCTACATTCACTAGGCACATGCAGCGCAACTGATCTGACCCGCCATCCATGAATGGCAGCACCGAACATCATGCCGGAACACGGCTAGGCCGCTTGGCGACATGGCTTTGTTCAGTGGGTAGTGACTAGCCACGGCCGAAGCCTACCACCAGTAGAGTTGTCACCTGGTTGGCACCACCCAGGGTCACGTGTAGGGTATCTCGAGGGTACTTAATTCTCCTACGGACGAAGGTGACTCGACCCCAAGTTTAGGTAGTGTTTATTGCGATCTTGAAAGGCAAACGACAGTAGCTCCTAGTAAATATCCTTTATCAGCCAAATCGAGATTGAGCGGAAGCTAATCCAGATACCGATTGGAAAACTGCTAGAATCAAAACGATCTCGACTGCCTCTTAAAGGTTGTATATAACTTACGATTTACGTTAACGTTTACTTCTACATGCTACGTAATAAATTAAATTGTTTCCTCTATTCACGGTAATGGCAACATAGTCAATATGAGGGCCTTTTCAAATAAAATAACGGCTCGCATGTTCTGTAGTGGACGATAAGATAATTCACTTATTATTTTTGTTGCAACATTACACCAAATAATGACTAATGCACGAAAACAAACTCTCAGACTCCTGACATCAGAGAGCCGCAGTTTTTGCGTTGGAAACAGATTTATCTAATCTGGATAAGGTAAGAAGTTACTGGTCGAGTCGACATCACGAATTCTCGACGGGCTCCGATATTTGCCGAATAAACCGACGAAGTCTATTTAGTATAAGTGAGCCTTTTTTTATCTAGGCCGGCTCTACTTCGGCAATTGTCGTGAAAATAGCTCCCAGTTAGGCATCGTCTACTATGTAATGGGACGATATAGGTAGAGAAAATGCCCTACAATTTCTGCATTAAATTGTTATTCAGATACGTAGGGTACATTTTAATGTGCGTACCTTTTATTTATGGACATTATTGACCCGATTGGCACTATTAGCAGAGACATTGTTTTCTGTGCCGGGAGTCCCGCGTTCAAATCCCGGTAGGGGCAAACTTTGTGTGATGACCGCGACTGTTTGTAGGAATTAATTAATGTTTAATATAAGTATTTGTGATAGGTACTAGCTTGCATTGGAAAAACCGGGGAGTCCATGGTACAACCCATAATAGCTTGGGACTCTAAAGTTGGGCGATTCGTCTTGCTATATTATTATTATAGGTTCATTAAGCATTTACTTACTCCTAAACAGTATGTACGGAAAACACAGGCTGATAAAAAGAAATCATAACCTGTCCTCAGTGTTCCTTAAAAATAATGGTTACAATACTCATCCACCTATTTTATACGCTTTCACGTAGGTGTGAAACAGTCTGCATAAAATTTAATGTATACATGGTTACTTCTTATAAATGAGATTCCCGCATAAAATCCTATAGCTACACAACTGAGGCGTAAGTAAAAAAAAACCCAATCCAAAAAAATCTTTACAAAAAACACTCAGACATGGCTTGATATCATTCTGACTCGAGGACAAATGAGACAAAGGAAATAAGAAATATTAAACGTGACTTGAATGTCAAGACGTTTTCCATACAATGATATGGGTTCGTGCCATCACACGTTGGGTAAATGTAAACCATGCTGCTTTTATGTGAATTGCGTTATTATAGCAAAGAAACGGGACGCCGTTACTCGGGAGTTTTTTTTAAAACGTTGCAAATGTTTTTTTTTCCAACGCAAAGCATCGCTAATTGATATTAAACGTTCGAGGGTTTATCATTAATAGAGTATCAGTAAACTATAGCATTGTAAAGAGAGATAAATAGAGAGGAGATACGAAGGATGGTTACGTAAGGCTCGATTTAATTTGTTTAAATTAAGAGTCTTTAATGTAATGCAGTATATTGCACGAGGACAAACCTACTGAAGAATCAAATGCTGCTTATTATTTATTTTCAGCTGTACAGGTTGGTTCAAAAAGTGTATATACTAAGCCTGGAACCTGGGCTTTTTAAGCTCTTTTGTAAATACTAGGTGAAGTCAAAATTTGGATATGTCGATTTAAAAAAAACCCGACAAAATGATAATTGTGATATTTTGAGAACATTCTTTTTCTAAATTTAATTATCAAAATTTTGACTTAACATAATTATTACAAATGCGCTTATTATATCCTTTCTGAATTACTCTGTATATCTATTTATCAACGCTTAGCAATATTTTCATTCAGACGCCTTCGTCTCTACATTCGGCAGAGTTTGGGCAAATGCTTACATCGAGCAAAATGTAAGCATTGATTCGTTCAAGGGAGGCCCGTCATCTGTCTATTTAACCGGTAACCTTAGGACAAGTCTTGTATCGACCGATTTGGCCATTAATTGTAACATGCAGTCAAATAGTACTGTTTGCTTGTAGATGTAGAATCATCGATTATGTTATTAAGGCACTGAAAGATACCTGCGAGACAAAAAATATGAAAACAATGCGATTGGGTTATTAATTAAGGAGTTCTGAATAGACCCGCGGCCTGCGTGCTCAATCTGGACACAGCCAACGACAGAGACAATGGCTTAGATGATGGTAATGACGTATTCATGCGATGTTTTTTCTGATAGATCTTAGTTAGTGGTAGAAATACTATTAAATACTCCTCATTTTGTCTTGATCACGTTTCTGAGCGCAAACAATCTGACGAAGAGTTTTTCTTCTAGTAGATAATGCGAGTAATGAAATAATGAGCTGAACTTAAACGAGCTGCAAAATTTATGTTTCGTGCAGCTTAAAAACAGCTCCCCGGAGATTCCCGCCAACGGAACCGAGTTAACGTGCTCTCAGTTTTAGCTATTTTTTCCAACATCTGAAATTTAGCTCGCGGCCGTCTGTGTTTATACTACTTTAAGTTTACGTGCTGCCGGCTCATACACACAGCTTAGCGCACATCTATACGCCCAATCTCACTCACTGACTCATTGACTCTATATGAAATTTCTAAAACTACAAATCTATCTATCTATCAGCCGAAAGTCGTCCACTGCTGGACATATAGCCCACATAACCTCCCCCAATAATTTCCACACAACACGGTCCTCCGCCTTACGCATCCACCGACTTCCCGCTACGCGTGTGATATCATCGGTCTACCTTGTGGGGGGTCATCCTACGCTACGTCTTTCGGTTCGTGGTCGCCATTCTAAAACCTTTCTGCCCCAACGGCCATCGGTTCTGTGAGCTATGTACCCCACCCACTGCTTCTTCAACTTTGAAATTCTTTGAGCTATATCGGTTACTTTAGTTCGTCTACGTATCTCCACATTAGTAGCGTAGCGTAGCGAAACCCCGAGCACATCTCTCTCTATTGCGCGTTGAGCGACCTTGAGCTTTCTTATGACGCCCATAACTACAAATTTCTATAAGGAGAATTAGGAATTGGAACACTTAGCGTTTCGTTCCCTCGAAAGGTATTTTCTCTTCAGGCATCGAGTTGGAGTAATGTATAACAATTTTTATGAAAGTTCACAATAGATTTCTAGCTTCCAATTTAAGAAAGAGAAAGGTGGGATATAAATTGATTTAGGGTTATTGTGCCTGGGATTCTAGGCGTGGGTAAATAAGACTTATAGACGCTGAAAAAACTGGATTGTTTAGGAAGGAAGGATAAACTACGGAAAAATAAAAGCTCTGAAGCAGAAATTGCGGATTGCGCAAAACTTCCGTGTACAGTCAACACCAAATTAAACGAAGATACTGCTACCGGTACTCACAGTGCCATCAACTGTACTTAAATCTTCGCGGGTAATGACAACGTTAGTTCTAGTTTGGTACCCTAAACATATAAGTTACCTGATTGGCTCAGTGGGTAGTGACCCTGCTTTCTGCGCTGATGGTCCTGGTTTCAAATCCCGGTACAGACACACACACTTTGTGTGATGAGCACGAATGTTTGTACCAGAGCCATGGATGTTTAGTATCTATAAAAGTATTATATACTGAGTTCACCCTCAGTCTGATGTGCGGTAACCATAATGTAAGCTAATGTTGCTTAGTGTGGGACCGTTTAGTTAGTGTGTTCGTCTGGCTATATTATTATTAAGTTGCCATTATCGCCAATATTTTATCAAAAATAAGTAAAAGGTTACAACAAAACATTTTATATTTCCTTTAAATAAAATCCCCAACAATCATTTTGAGAAATAGTTTCGAATCAAATCTAATAACGAATCGTGGCCGTTCGAAGCGGGGATTGTTTTACTTTGACCTCAGCACAGGAAAGCAAAAGTCTAGATAGACGAGACGTTTAATCTAGAAAACTGTACAGGAAGCTGATTAACTCCAGCTAGTCGCGGAACAACCGTAAGCAACAAACATCAAGATTTACTGTTGGACCATTAACAGTAAATCTTGATGTTTGTTGTACAAGACGTTTAACGCGACAAATTCCTTCAACAAACATCAACACTATTATGAAACAAATAAGATTACACGTTAACTATGACGACGCTCCGATTAATTCACTCGCACAGATGTTTGTCCTGATACAGCGAAGCGATTGCTATATTTAGAACTAGCTTCTGCCCGCGGCTGCTCCCGCGTCCCCTTGATGAAACACGGCCTAAAGCATTCAGGGTTAATGTATCTTTCTATTAGTGAGGGAATTTTCAGAATATAATAATACGCCTGCCTATAATAAGTACCTATAGAAATCATTTAAGTCGAAAGGCATGTGTTACAAATGATGCTTATAGTCATTAAATGATTGACGAAAATTCTAAGTACAATGCGAAATATTAGTATCTAGTGTCTGTGTGTACTACGTGTTAATGGGAATAATTACGAGTACGTATAAGCCTAACATTTACCCTTTTTTTATAGTTCGAACTGTATTTGATGTGTCGTTCTTAATTCCTAGACGAGGAGACAAGGAGTTATTCTTTATGTATATAATCTATATGCGATCACATTAATGTACCTGATGGTTAGCTACCTGATAAACGAAACAGGTTAGTTAAAAGGTATATGTTGATTTTCTGGCCGTATCTCTCGTAGTTCATTACCCGTAAAATATTCCGCCAGGACACACTTTGTTCCCGGCGTAGGATGTAGTTACGACAGTGAAATTGTGCAAATATTGTTCTTAACACAAATAGTGCTATGCGTTCGCGTTTTCATCGTTTTGAACGCGTTACGTGATACTCCCATTATGAAGGCGATATACCTACGGCAACAAAGAAATAGGTAGCGGCATGTAGCGGTAATAAAATCTTTTATTCAAAAGGCTTTCACAATAAAAGCCGGTCAATTTGAGCTCACCGCGTATAAAAACGCTATTTCTGTAATATTTACATTAACAGGCTCAGGCGATATGATGAGGGTATCGCTTTAGCATTTCGGGAGCGGAGCGAGTAATCCCGTTCGAATGTTAAAAATGTAAAAGTGGCATCTCCTCGTCCCGATCTCCGAGGATCAGAAAACACGTTTGAGAAAACCCTCGAACAATTTTCCGTTTACGTGGCGATAATTGTCTTAGAGCAGGCACGAATAGCTGCCGCGCGGTCGGCGGCGGGTCGGTCGCACTGCGGTAGCCGAGTCCGCACACCCGCTTCCTCCGCTGAAACCTCCGACGCGCTACGTGCACCGAATCCTAACGCCACCTGTGCTGTGTACTGATTTTAGTTTTGCCTCCCTCGATCTGATAGTTATCTGCGGCCGTTCGATGAATCTGCCTCGTCCGCATCAAAGTTAAACGATTTCTGTTTTTGTAATGCAACTGGGTAATAGACTATTATTGGATCTACTATTTTTTTTTAAATATTAAATCATGAGTTAGTACTATTTTTTTACTGCATAATAATTTTCGGAACAATTTCTGGGATTGGTAAACGCAGGTAATGGGGGGAGAGTGAAGTCGCTCTGTCTTTGTCGCACACGTGATGACTTATATCGGTGACGTCAAGTCCCTACTAGCTGTATCTCTATACGGTCTCCTTATTTTGATCGGAAACTTGAATCATCTATTTATTTATAATCAGTACGATCATAGACCAGTTACACTAATTATTAAAAAGAATTGCACAATTTACCAAATACAAAAATATTAATAATAAAAATTTAATAAAATATTAAAGTATTCTATTATAGTATTTTGTATTCATAATGTCAGGTATTCTATTAAAATATTCGGCCATTCATCCGCAAACAGATGGTAACCTGGATCGTAATCCATTACCTGATTCAGCGCGGTGAATTTACGAGGAATCGCGGAGTTGCGCGCGCGACTGTGTGACAATAGGGCGCATCGAACATTCCGTACTTCCTGCCACCAGTAAAATTAGTTACGGCAAAGATCATCTGTAGGTAATTACGTTTCTAATTTTTGGAGATAAGTTGAAAGTGATTTCACTGATGCATAAATTATGTTACTTACTGTGCAATAAAAAAAGATAAGCCCACTACCCAATTTCTTCCGCGTGTCAGCACACCGGTCACGCTGCAGGCCGACGGTTTATCTTCGTTTTTATGTTCCAGTTCTTACGTTTCCTTTTGTGTAAATTATGCACAAATCAATTCGGGCCGCAGTAAGCTGGGCGCTGGTAAATAATTCAGCGCTGATTGTAACGAGGGTCCAGGCCCGCACTAAACGCTCCCCGGGAGCCCTGCGGTCGACAAACAAGCCTTATTTTCCTTATCTTTGTCTAAGAATCTCGTCTTACGTTGCGTTTTAGGTATGCCTTTGTCCCACGATCTTAGCTTGTCATTTTCGCCGAATCCAATTCAGATTTTGATAAGACATTATGCTATATATTTACTAGCGGTAATCCTGGTAAAGGATAATAAGGAAAGATAGTTAAGGCCCCTAAATGAAATCAGTGTTCCCGCTCCCTGCTCTAGATTCTGGCCGCGTCCACTGTCCACCGTACTCCTACTGATTCAATTATTTCATTAAAATAATCTTCTCTAAAGACTACGAGGTCTGCAGTCTGCACTATATTGGATAATATTATCACGAGTGTTTAACAAGTTAGGCTATTATAAGCTCATGCATTTACATAATTGGTCAGTTAGCCGCGCCAAGCCTGTGAGAGATTTCGTTACAGAACATAATAAGTAAAATAAATGAAGCGGGACACTCCGTCCGCTGCGGTGCTTGGCAGTACAAATAGCCTTAAAATTTAATCGTTTTCTGCAAAGATTTTTCCATGAAAAGTTTTCCACTTCAAACTTTGCCACTTCGCCGAAGCCGAGTCGCGTTTAACAAAGCTTTTTCATACTTACATTTTTATATCGGGAATGGAACGTCACGCTCGGTTTCATCGGCCGCCGCGCGCCCGCCCGACCGCGAAAATAACGCATAGACCGGTAATAAGTGACGGCGAGAGCCGATATTCCCGTCACGTCTAGAATTCCTTATATTTCATCTTTTTCTACGGCCCCGAAAAATGTCATCGAATACACATTTTCCCGTAATCCTCATAAGTCTCATGGCCTCGACGACGGTCGGGACGCCGCAGCTCCCCGTCACGTGACACCTATCCCCCCGCCATCTGCCCCCCACGCCCCCCCGTGACAACAAGTTCACGCGGTGTCGTGACTCGCATTTGCAATAATACTTTAGCGGTGGTGCCGCGACGAGCCAGCCTTCAATTAGGTAATGGTTACCCGTATAAGCCGTCTCAAGACATTGAATAAAACAACTCTCCGCGCGTGACGATACCGTTAATCAAAGTAATAATTACTACTTAATTACTGACTGCGTCGTTCGAATTGTAAAAGTACAATACCTGGCCCTAAATAACGTATCGAGCTTTATAAATAAACTATCGGCTTGGCTTATTAGTGACAGAGACGTCGCTCTATAAAGGCGACACTTTTTCTGAAACCGATGTGTAATATTAATTGTAGGATTCTGTACGTATACGTTTGACTTTTAAAACGTTCTATAGAAATGTTTACAAGAGGAAGTTTTAATTGAGAAGCGTGTGGGCGCGGTAGCCCGTGTGAGGATTTAGGGTCGGATTCACCTCCTTATCGGGAACAGGTGGCAACATGCACCGTGCACCGAGCATAGTCGGAAGTTTCCGACAACAGTCCAACTAGTTTGGAAGCTTGGAAACTCCATCAGATACGTGAGCTGGAGCGATTACCTCAAGCCACTGTGTAGGTGCGCGGGGACATGCATAAGCAATATGTATCATATTAACATTTTACCTACCTACTTCCGAGTTTATAAATTTAAAGTTAATTAAAGCTACGATCTGAATAGCGCAGCTGGTAGCGACCATGCTGTCTATGCCGAGGCTCCCGGTTTTAAATCCTGGTAGGGACAAACTTAATGTGATGAGCACGATTGTTTAAAATCTATATAAGAAATATATACTGGGCCCTCCGTCCATTGTACGGTACCTCATATAATACAAGCGCTGCTTAGTGTGAGATCGTACATAGTAGGTGTTCGTCTGGCGATATTATTACTATACTATTATAATAAAAGTACCTATGTAGATATTTTAAACCTAACTCTGTTATTATCTATTAAATTTTAAAAGGCTTTAACAACTCCAAGAGTTGACTCTAAAATATTATAAATACGAGTAAGGTGTAATACAAAACTGTTGAGGTCTACATTATGAGCTCTTAGGAATTGTCGAATATTTTTATACTGGTGGTAGGCTTCGGCCGTGTTTAGTCACCACCCACTGAACAAAGCCATGTCGCCAAGCGGCCTAGCCGTGTTCCGGCATGATGTTCGGTGTTGCCATTCATGGATGGGTGGGATGGGACGGGTCAGATCAGCTGCGCTGCATGTGCCTAGTGAATGTAGCGTCTCGATCTACTGCTGCCTTCCTACCTAGGCAAGTATGCTCCATCGTAGATCTCATCGTCACTTACCATCAGGTGAGATCGAGATCAAATACTTGCCTATAATGTAATAAAAATTACTACTTATCTTATCTTACTTACTTATCTTATCTTAAATCATTATCTTATCTTAAAAAAAAAACCCTCTTTAGTTTAGTGAGCCACTATGATTCTTGAAACATTAAAATAGAGCAAATAAACAAACAACTTTTCATTGTCATTTATTGAGGATATCGTAGAATGTCACACATATTTCCTATTTACGAGTTTTATATACTTACCTCAGCAATTGTCGGACGTGGGTAGGAATTTATTCCTCTCATATATATTCGCGGACTTTCATAACTCGTAAACAACTACGTAGTTGTTGTTTTCACTGGACGATTTCTTTTTGTAGCCGAAGAAAACCCCATAAAATAAGTAGAAATATCTTAAACATTACATTTGTTATTTTCATTTCTTTATTTATGATCATTATTTACTTACCGACGAATTGTTTTATAGGAGTTTTAAACAAAAAGTTATTATAACCCAGATAGATATTATGGTGTCTAGACAAAATATATACGTCTTATATATCTGCTATTCCTAATATTGATTACAAACACGATACACTTTACTTTAGAAGGGTGATTGTATATTCTCCACTATCGAATTCCATCAAAACGCTGACCGACCGTCACTTATTGATGAAGTGGCGGCTCCTTAGTTGAGTTAACGGCAGCAATATTTCAACACGTAGTATGCGGAGTACTAACTAGCGAACACAGCTGGAGTTGCGGTGCAGTGACAATGTTTGGACGCCCGGCGCCGCATCCTTGGGGCGTCCGGTCGTGCCTCGCATCCGCAATGAGGAGCGTCCGTCGCCGCAACCACTAATTTATAGCACCGGTTAATTACCTACAAGAATCTGAGTCAGCCCTACTCGGACAATGAAGCCGCTCGGACCGCTGCGCTGTGAACGGCACGCGTGCTGGCCAGCTCTAATCAATATAATGCTTTAAAAAGTAAAAGTCGCGTCTTTTAAAAAACTTTTCTTCTTCGAGCAAGTGATACCACCTTAATCACCACGCCTTTCCGAAGGGGTAAGAGTCACACAGTTATTCACCCACATTTCACCAATCCTTTATTTTTGTGGGTCCAATGTAATAGCAGATAATTATATTTAGTCTATTGTCTTTTGAATCCGCACCCTATTTATTCCAATCAAACTCACAAACACGTTAGGAATTTCATCGCTTATATCGATAAAAATGGAATGGCGACTGACTTAAAATAAAATATGTGCGTAATTGAATTTACCGCTGTCCCCACATTTTTGAGACAAAATTAATTTACCAAGAATTATTATTCTTCTTCTTCTTATATTTTGTCAGTTAAGGCGCGTCTCCCTCAGACGCAACTAATTAATATGCATAATGTAAACCTATCGAGCAGAATAGGTACTAGGAAAAGTTGTGCTATTTACGAGACTTTGATTAAGACTTTATATTCATAAAGCACATTTAATTATTATGTTAACGAAACCTTCTTTTGAATAAAATATTAGACACGGTCTGTCAAAGAGAATTAAGTCTCGGTTATTCTTTGGCGTGAAAAATAATGTAATAATTTCGTTAATGAAACTGCGCTGTAAGTTTAAACCTTGTAACACCGCATAACATCCACTCACCAGAACGCCTATATGACTTAAGAAGTGCGCGTATCTACATCAAAAATGCATTTATCCCGCAAAAAGTAGTAAAACACAAACGAATGTTTTGTTTTTAGTACTAGAGAAAGGTCGCGGGAGGTGTTGTCTGTGTTAAATTATGCAGAAATCAATTTCTTTTCCCGGACGAGGCTCCCGGTTTGCCGGCTGATAAATAATACATCTGTAATTGTAACCAGTGTGCCTAGCAGGAGCTTTTAACGTTATCGTAACGTCTTCGAGTAAGACTGCTGTTTTTATTCAAGAAATCTGTGGTGTGAGCTAGATGAAATTGTTTATGGAATCGTAAAACTACGTACTAAGATTGTCCTAAAGCGACAATTTCCCGATTATTTCACGCCCTGATTAGCGCATATGGTAGTGACCCTACTTTCAGTGCTGTGGGTACCGGGTTCGATTCCTGAACTTCGTGTGATAAACGCGAATGTTTGTACCCCAGTTATGGATTTTTAATATCTATACAAGTACTATATACTGAGTTCACCCTTAGTCCATTGCACGGTACCCATAATAAAAGCGTTGCTTAGTGTGAGACCGTATTGTTGGTGTATTCTTCTGGTGATATTAGTATGATAGTCAGGGGTCTAGTATTAACACTTCCAGCCTCCGCTCAGTGCGCTGGCGATGGCCCGACACTCATCAATTAAATACCACAATAATTGTGTCAACTTAATGAATTTGACGCACATTAATTATGCTTATTTATTAAAGTGTACTTAATTTTGCGATAAATGAGTTATTGTGGCGCTTCTGGTCATGCGCTTGTTGCCACATATCGACTATTCATGTATTTTATTATCATATATGTTTTGATGTTTCGGCAGCTTTATAGCGGTCCTCCCGTGACCATAGTTGCTGTGGAGCAGCAAAAACGTCGGGAACGTAAAAACATAAAATAAACGCGATTAAAATCTGTAAAATAAGTTTTTTTTTTCAATTACATATGTAAAATAGTAATTACCTACTTACGCCAAAAGTCCCGTTAAATTTGTATTTTTTTCGTTGATGAAAATTCGTCGGAAGTAGATATTTATGCATGTAACTAAAATATTAAATAAGGTGAGCATACTATTTTCGTAAGCTACTCTGGTGCTTACAGCATAGGCACGCTGGCCAACATACAATTCAATATTTCAATGGAGCCACTGAACGACGGTTTTATTTTCAACACTTATCGGAATTTCATGTGAGTTAAATTACTGACAGACATAAATAACATTCAGTATCCAAACTAATTTATACACCAATAAAAGAAGATTTTATGGGTCGTTTTAAGTGAGAACTTATGGATCATGAATAAATAACGAATTTCAAGAGAAAACAATGAGTCGTGTGGAGTTAACTTTGTTTTCCAATGAAGGTCCTTAGTTTCCTAAAAACGTTAGATTTTTTTTTATTTAAAATCTAAGTAAATTTACCTCGATCTCCCAATACAATGACAGTGATCAATGTTAAAAAGCTTTTGGTGGTTGTCAACTCGTCGATCCATTTTATCGCCTCTCGGCTTGTGCACTATAGGTATATTAAGGCTGTATGACAATAAGAGCGAAGTGCAGAGTAGGCAACCCATCATCTAATATGGGTAGACAAGCGCACCGCCTGGAATATAATCGATGGCGGCAGTCTTGTGTGAAACACTATCACGGAGGGCTATCAATAACAGGGGCCCGATACTAAGTGCTCGACACATTACCAGCTTAACGTGCTAATATATTGTACAGCTCATTTGCTGTTCCACTACTGCCAGGATAAGAATCGCGATTGGTTAACTAATTAGAAACGAATAAAAACCACCATACGACTATGATCCCCGAACGGGTAGGCAGATGTTAACTGCAGTCACAACTAAGTGCTTATAAAAAAAGATATCTAAGTAGCTCTACCGTTGGTTATACCTATAATAAGAAAATAAGTGAGAACCATAAAATATCTGATATTAATATTTAAAATATAATTCAGCAGTAAATAATTATCCCGATAAATCAATCAACTGTTATGAGCTAATAGCCTAGCCGTCCTGCAACCCCTAGAATGCTGCGCCCGAGTGTTTATTAGTCCCATTTCAAGAACTCCCAAACAATTGATTTATCATTCAAAATCAATAGTTTATATTTAATTTATATGCAAATTACCTCTTCAAATTAATATTAAAATTAATAGTGAAGTTGGAGAGAACTTGCTAATTATTTTAAGAATTTATTTGGATAGATATCAGCAAAAATGATCCTGATAGGATTTTTTTTTTTATTTATTCAGACAAGCGGTTGGCGTGAAATGGAGGCCTTTACAAAAACAAAGCTATAAAACTGATGTTATACTTAATAGTAGTGGAGCCGGTAGCTCCGGCGCAGTGGCTGGCGAATTCAAATAAAATTTACTTGATACATGTTACCCCAGATTGTTTCCCAGTTCAGCTTATAACCTAATAACCTCGTCGCTGCGAAGGTAACGAACTATCAATTAAACCGGCGGATGTGTGCTGAATATGAAAACAATATAATTTTTTCATTAGAACAAACCGTGACACAGGGGAAACGGCTTTGTTAATTAAATACCACGCCTACTCCCCTAACATACGACCGAATATAACCATAACGTAAGAAATATAGAAACGTACAGCCACGCAACATAACTTCGCCGACTAATAAATAATTCCAGCCAATAAAACGAGGATGGCATCATTCCAAAATAGTAGAAATATCCTAATACCCGTACCTTCGGATGTAACGCTATGAGAAACCCTTTTTCCAATAAGTATGATCGAACGGCGGAGTTTCATGTCGGAGCTGGGAATTCTTGGGCAGTTGGGAACTAGTTGGGGGCAGGCTGGCCGCGGCGGCAATATTGCCAAGTTGGGCGGCCGCAGCTGCCCGCCGCCGCCGCGCCGCCGATGTCTCAATAATCCTCAAGGTACCCTCCTAATCGACTCTTCCTTACTACGGCGCAAGTGCGACTAACTGATTAATTCTGCGACTCGCCGTACGTGCCCGGCCTGTCTTTGCCTATTATTGTTTGCCCTACACTTTCCTCGGCCCGTGTCCCATTATTGAACGATATTTGGACTATTATTGGCGAAGTCGCACCGAGCCTTTTATTTATACGTTCTCGGAGGGCGGCCGTTACACGCTGCGGCATATAGTTTGGGATTGTAAATGGTGCAATTTTATTAGATTCAATCCGATTTCGACCGCTTAGTTTTAATGGTATATTCTTGTTTTGGACTTGCGATAGGTATATTTGGCGCTTTACCAGTCCGCGCGGCCTCGCTTGGACGGCGGTTTCGGCTGGCGTATTAACTAGAGCGTTTAATCGTAATTCCTTGCGCTCGCTCAAATTCTTGTTGCATCGAGATTAATTAATAACTACGCTCTCGAGTGCCTAACGTCTTACGAATATTTGCGTAATTCATAACAAATTATATAACATGCCAGTGGTTAGGTATTATCGTTTGCAGAGACTACTTTCGAAAATAGAGTCAATTACTACATCATTTTGCGTCCGCCTACGTTCTAAAATTTACCAAATAATTAACGGTCAACTATGTCACCTTTATGAATAATTTAATGTTGCGCTAATTTAGCGACCGATACTTAATAATCAACACTGGCATAGAGCCCCGCTGAGTGGACAGTATAACAGCGGCACGACTTGATAAATTAAAACGTCACTAATGTAGAATAAACAGCAACTATGATGCTTTAAAGTTAAACGTACTATTTATCGAAATTAATGTCACAATAAAACTTTGTAGAACGTAATTAGGCACAATGCGCCGTGCCTATTTAGTTCGATTTAAAATAATGTTTTCAAACGAACCTGACAGCATACTCATTCAATGATGAGTTAAAATATTTTTTATTTTCGTAGAGCGGTCGTTTCAGTGCCACCTGTGTTGTAACCTCATTATTTTTTATGTAAACTAAGGGGGCTTTCACACTACAGCAACATATTTTTATGACACACGATGTCGTTAGTTTTGGACGTAGCCATTTTGTTATCGAAAGCGATACATGTTTATAACTCAGCTTTAGCATTATAGTAGCTTTATACAGTGTGTGGTTCGTGCAGTACTTTACGCGCAAAACTGAGATGAACGATGCCCCAAGCGGTACTAACCCGATTTGAAATGCCGTAGAAAATACGTATAGCAATGATTTATCGAGTTTCAAAGTAATAATGGCGATCTGTGTGACTATTGTGTTGCTACTCAACGCTATACTTTTTAAACGTTAACTTCATTAGTAACCTAGCATTCAGTTCTTCACTCCAAACTTTAGTTGCATTATGTGGGTAATACCTATTATTTCTTATGTTACACACCACGATAAATTTCAATTTGGTAGGCAGGATCGCTTTTCTTCGTATAAGTAAACCCCGCTAGTAAATAAATAAAAGCTTTGAAATCCATTCTTGGCAGCCATTACTGAGAGCTACCTACAGCTATTAAGCATCTGTTGTTGTTAACTCTTTGCCTCTCTTAATTGGTATATTCTTGATTCCCTGAGCTTTTTCCGATAAAACGTAGATTGCTCCACTTGTTTGGTCGGAGGGGGACACTTGCGAGGTCGTGGGGTGGGGGGGGGGGCTAGATAAAACGAGGGTATATCGCCAATAACTTACTCCATTGTTTGTTGGCGGCTGACTTAATAAGTTCGCCAAATTTATTATGATTTGTTGGCTCCCTCGCTCTTATTACGCGTTTAGACATACTGTACTTGTGTAGTGCTCACATACAATATAGAACCTCCAATTTGTTCTTTTACAACCTTCTTAAAAAGCCTCTCCCGTCTCTATGTTGTATACTACTTCAGGAATATTTTTATGTGTCTAAAGTGCGCGTTTATGTTACAGAGTTATACGACACAGAGGCCCTTAGGTATCCATCTTTTTGTGGTAGGATAATACAGTTTAGGTAGGATACCACATATAAGACGAGTATAGCAATGAGCTCAAAAGCCAATTACATAAAGAGGGGGAAGCGCGCTGAACATGGCGACTGTAATCAAAACTTGAGGAGTTGTTAGCGAAAAAGATATTAATACAAACAAGACACCATGCCGATCGTGATTTATCCTTGATTGATTTACAACAGCAACTTGCGGCACACTTGACATCCATCATCGAAATTAATGGAACTCGATGGGACGGATCCGGAGACATTTGAAAAATTGAGGCCGTTAATAAATTATCATAAAATAATAACGCTTAGCTTTAACAATTATTTTTCGTACAGTGTCACGTAGGTGTCGTTCGCTTCTTTTTTGTGGTACTCTCAAGTTGTTTCCAAGGGTATCGCAATCATTATTTACGTTTGAAATATCTATAAATGACATAAACTATAAGTATATATTTAAAGAGGTATCTAAGTAATTGTTTTCTCATGTTATCTATGTATTCACAATTCATATATTATTATGTAGAGTGAAATTTTAGGGGAATCATTATTTCATCTATGTATAACAAAGTCGTGTTAGTTACACCATTTATATCTCAAGAACAAGTGGGCTGATTTTTATGAACGTTTTTTTCTATTTTGTATCCGCCCGAATAGCAAAATACCTTTTATAAGAGCTGATAACGGTTATAATCTGTACCAAATCATCACATTTAATAGAAGGATTTTGACAGTTTATCACCCTTTTACTTATCAGTTTAATTTTGAGGGTCATAGTTTTTTATATACACTAACACTTTGAATTTTCACCAGTACTTGTAATGTAGCGGTAGCCTTAAATGACTTTGAAGAAAGCCAATAAATAAAATTGAGTGCACTCTGTCGCGCGTCGTCATTAACGGTTGTCTGTCGAAACGTGGCGCGGGCCGCTCGTAAATCATTACTAATAATACGAGTGCCAAGATTAACTAACACTAGGATATGCCATTAAGATATGAGGGTCCGGAAGAGGAATGGTAGGTGACACTGTCCACCACCTGATAACTATATCATACTTATGAACTTATCACTTAAAGTATGCTTGTTTCACAAACTTGTCCAATGTTGCCCACTGTTACCGTACATCTTATTGAACCAAACATATGATAATACTAGCTGTGCCCCGCGGTGCTACCCGCGATTAATAAGTATGTCCCTTTCCTCTAAGTCCTATGTCATTATCTGTCCCCTAAACTACCACTACCTATGCAAAAAAACATGTCGATGCTTTGCTCTATGAATAATTAAAAGAAATCTATCCCACAGGAACCATACATTTTACCGGGATAAAAGTAGCCTATGTGCTATTCCAGACTATAATCTATCTCTGTGCCAAATTTCATCCAGATCCGTTCAGCCGTTCTGGCGTCATTGAGTAACAAACATCCATCCATCCATATATGATGATGATGAGTTCCTTAAACATTTTGTGAATAAAAGTGTTGAATGATGCCAAATTGTACAATGTATTAGAGATAATTTATAAATAATTCATGTCAATTAGGCAATTTATAGCGCTAATTAACAGTTTTCTATCTAATCACCGAGTCAACCATTGATCGACCTTGTTACAAATTCTTGTGAGAGATTCCCTCGGCCTATTAGTTATAATTACTCACGTTATGTAAACAAAATGTAACGAGCCATTTAAAACTGTCATTCCGAATTAACGATTTGGTGTATCCAAAATTCGCGTTTATATGAAATTCACGTGAAACAAAATTTATGTATTCACCTGGTTTCTTAAATCATGTCGCTCGTTGGCATTGGCAGTGCAGTACAAAAATATATTATAATCCTCACATTTTGCGACAAAAATAAACTGTTGACGTGAATGTCGTTTATAACGTCGTATCACGGTATTATTCGTTTTGGTTGTTTTTAATGGTTTTTTGGTGAGTAGAGGCTATTTAGTCGACTCGGGCGGTTGTTTACTGTTACCACGGTACCAATTAATCGACTAAATATTTTGATATAGTTGTCTGAAACCACTGATTCCATTACTTGAATTGTTAAGTTGCAAAGAAACATGTACCTACTCGTAATACTTTATTGAAATATTTTTTGTATTGATACAAATTTGATAGAGTAAGTATTGTCCTAGTAGTTGTTAACAGATATTTAGAGAACTTTCAGTTTATTTTGATAGCAGTCCGAGTCAACTAAACAGTTGTGTTTTGATTGGTAAAGCATGTTGTGTCCATGAAAAATGTATTTGCTTCAGAATTAACCAATTATCCTTGATTCCAACCATTTCAAACTTGTATTTACACGAACATTAAACCAAATATAAAACTGTTTTATTTCCCCACTCAAGTCCTCCACTACACGCTCTACTGAACAATACATAAACATTGTTTTCTTAACTGAGTGTATACATACACCTTCGTAAATTAAATTTGCCAGATACACGATACGATTACATTTAAAACTACTAGAGTTTGTATTCTAAAGTAATTAGCAGATAGTCCGTTGTCCTCTGGCGCGTAACAAAGATAATTCGCTATACTGTGACGCAGTGGGCAGGCTAACTAATTGAATAAAACAACGTCCGTTGTAAAACTCTTTCGTTAAACCATAATTATTAGAAACTCAGAATTTTATAAATAGACTCATCGTACATATCATATGATTTGAGATTGATAATATTAATAAAAGCATCTTGGTTGACTTCCAAAATGTGTCATCGTTTTGTAATACTTTTAGAACTGGACTACTAAGCTATATTATCGAATCTGTGTAATTCTAATTCTGACTTCAAAAACGCAAATGTAACCCATCTAATTATTAGATATGTTTGCAGTCAGTGATTTGCTTAGTTTGGTTTGATATTACAGTTAGTGTATTTATTTATAAACAAATGGGAGGTTTGGTTCGCTAAGAACATGGCCTCGCTCTCCAGACACGCAATCAAAGTACCAAAAGCGGCTCGCCGGCCAATAAACCTACCCGAAAGCAATCGGTTGCGTCTAGTCCGCACAATACTTTGCACCACTCCATCCCCACTGTTCTCTCCGTTCAACGAGGAGCGAGTGCAATTTCCCGCGTTCCGTATCGCGGGCGACGTACAAAAATTGCTTTTCTGAACGTGAAAATATAGAGAAAAAAGCTGGTGCCATGCAAATTTTTGTAAAGTCATTCGAAGGCGTGCGTTTGTATTTCTCGGGTGAGGGTAAGGAAGGCGAACGATTGTCGCGGGGAATTCCTTTATTTTGTAAGAGGGATATTGCGCGTCGCGTGCAGGCACCGACGGGCGGGCGGGCAGATGCCGCCGCCCGCCGCCCGCCCGCTCGGTGTTTACCGGCGGCGGTGAGCCCGCATCGAATGCCTGATGCACCGCTCTTATTAAACACGACCGTCCGGGATTACACGACCGGTTTGCTAATTTTGGACCACCTGAATATACATCTATAAAATAAACAAAATAAAAAAATACGATATTTTAGCGAAAAATTTATATTAAATTTAACCAGACCCTAAGAATTCTCAGAGCCCTTAATTTATTAGAATACAGTTCTATTGTGTAGATACTTCTCAAATAATTACAGTAAAAATATTTCAAGAACGTTATCTAGTTGTTTTTCAGAAGGTCGTGGGTAGGTTGTCGGGCGAGTGGGGCGGGTCAAGGCTGGGCGCTCGTAAATACAAATAAATAGGATACCGGCTGAATCTCATTGCCTGATGCTTATCATATTTTACGATTCCGTAAACTAGCGTACAAATGTTGCAATATGAACGCTATTGTTTTATCGTTTTGTGCTCATTACAGAAAATATTTTTCTTGAGACTATATTAATTAGGTACCACAGATAAACCACCAGTCAAAATTAAAAATCCTAATACCTAACATTGATTTTCATTAGAGTACATTTTATAACTTTCCCAAAAATTTGGTACTCTACCTAAACAGTCAGTTTTGTTCTTGTTTATTGATATACTAGCTGTCTCGGCGAACTTCGTACCGCTTCAGAATCAAATATATGAGAAAATGAATTACTTTTTTAAAAATAATTAAATATCATATAAATCGGCCCACCCGTTCTTGAGTTATATACGGTGTAACTAACACCACTTTGTTTTATATATATAGACAATAGGTATGTTTACATGCTAGAATATTATAGTTGCTATTACGTAGCCCATGTTTTCGGCGAAGGACTTCAACTCAATTTAAAATTTCCACTCGCAGTGGAATTCCGTATACTTATGTCAATTTCCATTCCAGTGTTCAATTTAAATTCCTCTGGGGAATACCAAAACTATTCAACTATTTCATAAATTGTTGTTTTAGAAAAATAGAGGAGTAAATATACTTTTTTGTACCTAGTACCTACCTAGCTTTAATTTCTATCCAAATTTCAATTTAAAAAATCCAAATAAAAATTCATGTTTTAATATACATTATTTAATATTAAATAATATTAATAATATATATCCTTCTCTATCCTGATTTCGCTTGGTTTACGAAAACTAAATAATCTGAATTAATATTTTGTTTTCAGATTACGTTGCCGCCTTGTGGGCCACGAGATTATTTGCGAAAAGGTAAGTCCTAGTAAGCACACATTTTGTATACACGAGGGTGGAAACTATTTGTGGGGGAACGCGTAGCCTCTTGACACTTTGATCATTTTAACATTGTCAAAGCTACATACGTACAATGCGTACTAATGAACAGAAAAAAGGTTGACAATCAATATGTGATAATTTCGACGGAATATTTTTCAAGACTACGCTGCTCTGCTCCTAATGCGATTCTAATGCCATGTTCGAGGAAACAATAAAATTTAAGTGTAATGTTCTCGATTCATTTGAATATAAAAAAGGCTTGTTCTCTTGTTTGTATCCCGGCCGTACCGAACGCAAATAAGAAATACAAGAGACAAATTTCCCATTTTACAAATAACTATTTCGAAAATATATTAGAGCCACA